>JAOWBC010001387.1:14500331-14523337 GCA_028566105.1 Hypoplectrus providencianus | reverse complement strand
CTAATCACGCTTTATTCTGCACAGTAAGTGGTCTGATTGTATCTTGGCACCCACTGTGACCACGCTCCATGCCTGTTATCTCTTTTAGCGGCAGCCACGTTTGAAGATTTCCAAATTCGGCCCCATGCACTCAACGTGCACTCATACCGGGCCCCAGCCTTCTGTGATCACTGCGGAGAGATGCTGTTCGGATTGGTCCGACAAGGGCTGAAGTGTGACGGTGAGGGAGACGGGGAGATAAATTGTATAAAAGATAAGATGATGTGGTCCACAAACCTCTCAGAAGATGAATGTAACTCTCCAAATATGCTCCATCTCCTCCACCCCTCTGCTCTGTTGATCTCTCCTCCTCCCTGGTTCTTTGACCCATGCTGCCCCCTACAGGATGTGGACTAAACTACCACAAGCGATGTGCATTCAGCATCCCAAACAACTGCAGTGGAGCTCGGAAACGACGTCTGTCCACCACCTCCCTGAGCAGCAGCCAGTCCCTGCGTCTCTCCACCACCGAGTCAGTGTACAGCTCAGGGACGGCCTCCACCTGCGCAGAGGACGCCAGCCTCGTCCGCTCTCACACACAAATGGTACTGGTGGATTCATGCACACAGTGATCTGCACGTGTTCGGACAGAAGTAAACGGCTAGCGTTATAATTTAGCAAAAATAAACACGATAGTTCAGTGCAACTTCTTTCTTAGGTCGGTCAGTGTTCTGAATGTCCTAACCCTAAGCCTAAACAACACCTTGATTTATTTGTGATTTACTCTCAAAGCCCTGTTAGCACCATCTGAAACTGAAGAGGAACTGCACATTTTTATTTTTATTTTTTTTCTTATTGATCAAGCTCAAAAAGGTTATGCGCCCCCAGTAGAAACAATAAGTTATTTCTCTCACAAAATTGAGCCAAAAGAAAAAAAAATCTACAAGCAAAATCACAACTCCAAATGAATAACATTCCTGCCAGATTACAAATAAGCACATGTTGCGGACATGTTCGCCCAACTCAATTATGCAAAAGTATGTTAAATGACCACATAAACAATGGCAATGTGAAGTCCACGAATCAGTGGCGCGATCTAAGTCAGCACACACCTTAAGACGACAGGTAGCCCCGCCCCTGCACACGTCATGATACAGACATGTACCTTGACAGTTGTAAAAAATTGTCTGCAGTTGATGAGTCAAAGTTGTGTTCATAACCCTTTTCCACTTCCCAAGTCGCACACAACATCTGGTATTGACGAGTCAAAGCCAGGCTTTATTTTTTTACTATGCTATGTTGTAACTAATTTATTCTGTTGTTATTTACCTTGCTGCCAACTGCGGATAACAGTGCTCTATTTACCTGCCCTAGCAGTTTCATTAACATTAGCTGTTTCCTTTGTGTCCTGTTAGCCACGGACCGCTAGTGATGCCCGGCGCTTCTACACGGGCCGACCAGTTCATCTGGACAAGATCCTGATGAGCAAGGTGAAGGTGCCCCACACGTTCGCTGTCCACTCGTACACACGGCCGACAGTGTGCCAGTACTGCAAGAGGCTGCTCCGAGGACTGTTCAGGCAGGGTCTACAGTGCAAAGGTGAGTAGGAAAGAGGGATAATTATTTCTGGATCTCCAGGGGGATGCAAAACACAACATACATCTAATTGTATTACATGTACTCTAATCATAGTGTGTGTTTTTTCTCTCAGACTGCAAGTTTAACTGCCATAAACGCTGTGTGTACAAGGTTCCTAATGACTGCCTCGGGGAGACTATTGGAGGTGAAGGAATATTTGAATGTATTACCTTTTTAATCTTGTAAAAGCTCTGTTAACACTGCATGGATTTGATAGGTATCGACTTCTATGCATGCTTTTATCATTAGAACTAGGTTACTTTAATAACCGTACATGATTTAACACATTATCTAACAAGACTGAAACTCACTGGCAGTAATGTTTTTATCTTCTCAGAAAACAGAAGTAACTGCGGTAAGTATTACCGGAACTCTGTGTTTATGCATGTCAAGCTGTAGTCCGGTATCACTCTATAATATCCATCATCAATAAATGATACATTGATAGTTAATTAAACTTAAACTAACGTTAAGCTTGAATTAATAGGTATTTTACAGTTAACAACAAAAAAAAGTTAATAATAAATGTTCACCAAATATTATAAAGGTTGTTATTCAACAGTTTTTATTTATTATTGCACACATTTCATACTCTATATTTAGTATTTCTTAATGTTTACCAAATTAATTGTAACCTGTTTATTTTAGATGGCTATTATTAAGTTGTATCTGATGATTATATTACTTGTTAAATGGTTTATGAATACTTTGTAAGGCATTCATAAACATATATTATTATTATTATGATTATTTGTTTTGGTGGGAAAAATGCATTATTTGTAAATCACTTATAATATGTAATAGGCCCAGATTATTGCAACATGATGCTTAACAAATATCTCATCATTCATTCACGGCACTTGCGACAACAATAAAATGTTGTTTGGTTTATTAGAAATATTTTTTTGATTTTCTTCTTCAAGTAATGTTTTATATTTTTAACTTTTACTTTCCAAAAAGTGTACTTCTAAAAAATTTAGTTTAACCTACATGCTCAAGTGAACTAACTGAAAAGAACTGACACCGACGTTTAAAAAGATATCCATTTAACCTTAATTCTGATGGTTATTATAAAGTATTACCACAGTATTTAGTTTTAGTTATAGAAGTAGCAAGAAGTTTTGTTTTTGTTTGTTTTTAACTTTTGACAGTATAGCAGTAGTTGTTTTAAATCAAGTTGCACTCAACCGTTCTCTCTCTTCATTTGCCCCAGACATGTTGAGTCCCAGTGTTGACCCTGAAGTACCCATGGACTACAGCAGCGAGTACGACGCCTCAGACAAGTCTTCCATAGACGACTCGGATGAGGCCTGCAGCATCCCTGGGTCCTTCTCTCCTGACAACAACCAGGACGGAGCAAGCGGAGACCAGAGGTATTAAACTGAACTGAAGGAATATCATAGGAATACCAAAATCAGGGGGTATGGTAAAACTCACAATTTACCCTCTGTCCTTTTAGTGTTTACATCCCATTAATGAGGGTTGTGCAGTCGGTGAGACAGACAACCCGTCGTTCCAGTACAGCTATCAAAGAAGGCTGGATGGTTCACTACAGCAATAAGGACACACTGGTAAAAGCATTCAGCATAACTCACATGCTAATCTTTGCCTTATCTGCTAAAAAGTGTCTTTGTGATTCACATTCACATTTAAAATACTTTATTTCTGATGCACTTTCTTTGCTTTCTTTTCTCTTATTTATAAAAGCAAGATTGTCTTGTTTTCTTTCCTCTCACTCAGACATGAAGGACCTTGTTGTCTATTTCCTCTGTCCAGCAACTTCTCTATCAACCTTGATCATTTGGCTTTTCGTTTCTTTTGCAAATGTGTGTGCATGTGCGCGTGTGTGTGCATGTTCGAAAAAATAGGCCGAGATTGAGATTAATGATGAGGCAGAGTCTCCCTGAAAACATAACAGCACTCAGCAGATGTGCAGTCAATTAAATCTAAAAGCCCATTTCCTGCTCTTTCTTTCTCCCGACTCTATATTTGAACTTTGAACATTAGTACTTCTCTGGTCTTGTTCTTGTTTGTTTTTTCCTCCCTGGCTCCACTGACACATGCCTTCTTTTTCTTGCACTTTTGTCTCCTTTCTCTTTGTTTCCACTTTCTTATCTTGCAGCTAGCACTCCTGCTCATCATTCTTCTCATCTGGTGCTTTTGTCTTCCTCTGGACGTCAACGGCAAACTTGAAATACATTCATGTTGATCGGTGAACATGTGCCCCGTCTCTCCCCTTCTTTCTATATTTCTCTCTCTTTCTCTCAATCACACCTCTCAATGTCCTGCCTTACCTTGTTACCCTCACTCCAACTCCCAACAGAGAAAGAGGCACTACTGGCGTCTGGACTGTAAGTGCATCATCCTTTTCCAGAACAACACCACCAACAAATACTACAAGGTAAATATAGTTGGTCAGTATTGAGCAGGATTATTTCAAGTCATAGACACTGGAAATGCTAAACAACTTCATTAAGATCTTTTTAAAAATTATTTATGTTATATTATTATTTTTTAACATTTTTTTTTTAATTTTTTATCTTTATTGAAACTGAATAAGTAATAAGATAATACAGAATATGTAGATTAATATATATTTTAATAAATAATTGATACATTTGATTTTTAAAAATCAGATCAGCTATATTTTATTCTTAGTGTAGTTCCACACCTTCCTGAAATCTATTTAATGTTCAGTACCAGTCAAAAGTTTGGACACACCTTCTCATTCAGTGGTTTTTCTTCATTTTGTTAGAAATAATGTAGATTTATACTGAAGACATCAAAACAACATAGGAACACATATGGAATAATGAAGTGTTAAACAAACCAAATGATGTTTTACATTTTAGCCACCTTTTGTTTTAATGAAAGCTCTGCACACTTCTGTTTGAGACCATCACAGCTAAAGGTGATTACAATGAAGAATCTAAAATATAAAACATAATCTACTTGGTTGAGCACTTTTTTGTCTCCTGCAGAATTCCATATGTGTCTCATCATAGTCAAGATGTCTTTAATATTAATATACAATTCAGAAAATGAAATATAACTAAACATTGAATGACAAGGTGTGTCCAAACTTTTGACTGGTACTTTATATTTAATTATAAAAAATAATAAATCTAAATAATTTCCCTTGCAGGAGATCCCTCTCTCCGAGATTCTGGAGGTGCGCGCTGCTGGAAACTTCACTCTCGTCCCCCCAGGCACTAATCCTCACTGCTTCGAGCTCATCACAGGCACTATGTGCTACTTTGTAGGAGAGGACCCCAACACTCTCCCCCCTCTGTCCCCCAGTAACCCCCCGACTCTCCCCCAGACCCCTCCCTCTCCCAGCCAAGTAGCTCCCAACAGCGGCATCGGTCGTGAGGTGGCCAAGGCGTGGGAGAGCGCCATTCGCCAGGCCCTCATGCCTGTCATCTTTCAGGACGCTCCACCAGCTGAGGGGAACACAACTCACAGTAGGTTGAGTAGCTAAATGCAGGTTATGCATTTGAACTTGATATTTATGGAGGTCAGTTTGATAAAAAATGCTGTTGCTTCATCATGATCTAATATATAATTCTAGACTAGATGCCATACAATACAGTTTTGCTTATGAAATAACGGTGACTTACCTTCGCTTTGGACCTGGTGTTTTATTTTTAGGACAAGCTTCTATCAGCATATCTGTGTCCAACAGTCAAATCCAAGAGAATGTGGTATGATTTTTTTTTGTTGTCATTTTTTCCTTCAATCTTTAATCGAGTTATACACTGAAGGTGATGGTGATTGTTGGGAATATTGCTTTCCAGCAGGATATTGGAACAGTGTACCAGATTTTTGCAGATGAAGTGCTGGGATCTGGGCAGTTTGGAGTAGTGTATGGAGGTATGTAGTTATTTCTTCAGTGATGCTGATTGAGCTCCACATTGCACATTGTATTTTAATTATTTTTTTTCAATGATGATTGTACATGTTGTATATAGTTTAGATGTACATTTAACTTACAACTTATTGTTTTACTATTATTAGACTTCTCTGTTTGCACTTTTTCTCTCAGGATAAATAATGTTCTATCATATTTTGTCTTACATCAATCACAAACTCAGGATCACAGGGTCCAACATATAGTTTGTCGTCATGTATGTGAGGTTAAGCTTGCAGCCACATCTGTTATTTACACTCAATTTCCCCATCAGGAAAGCACAGGAAGACGGGGAGGGACGTAGCTGTCAAAGTCATTGACAAGCTTCGCTTTCCCACCAAGCAGGAGAGCCAGCTGAGGAACGAGGTGGCCATCCTGCAGGTAAACTCACAGCAGCTGTAAATGTGCACATACTCCTGCTGACACAGCGACAGGTGCTTTGTGCTATATCGGATATTGGTGTTTTAAGTCATATTGGCACCTTCATGAAAATTTATGACATTCATTTCAATACTGGTGTCAGCTGTGACATTAATGAGGTTTGTATTGATTCACTTTGACTGAGAATCTCAATATTCTAAATGTCATTAATCACATTAAGAAGCATATTTTCAAAGGAAATGCTTTAGGCAGAAGTGCTTTAGTTGTGTTTTACTTTATTGGAACAGAACTTTCAGTGCCAGACCAAAAATATCTGGACATAAAGAACTATGTTTTTACTCAAACTAGGACAAAAGAAATGCCGTCTACACTGTATCTTGTTTTGTCGATCTTCATGTAAACTCATTCAATTATCCAGTGAAAGGGAAAATTATTAATATAGCATGTATTTGATTTGTCTATGTATTCAGTTTTCTACAGTATGTTGGAATAAAATGCATGTGTTTGTATTATAGTCTACAACAGAAATGCATTTCAAATCTGATGTTCTTGATCTGACAGTTTCCTTAGCCTCACTATTTTGAATGTACAGTTCCTTGCTGACCAGCAGATGGCGTGATGAGACAGACAAGCGGTGCGTCAGTCTATTGTCTCTCACTTAAAGGCAGTTACTCATTTTGACTGCCAGATTAAAACAAAAAGGCTCTGACACATTCAACAGCTTCCACGTGAAATACGAAAATGATGGCCCTCTGAATCATTTAAGCATGACTCATAGAGAATTTTATCTTGAAGCTGCTTGATAATCGATTTTCTGTTCTCCTCTTTGTGCCTCACATTCTTCTCCTGTGGTTGACTCTCTTTTGCTGACACCGTCTGTCTCCTGTCTCGTGTTGCTTCTTCTTCCCCAGCTCACCTCAACCTCATGCTTTCCTGTCATGCTTTTCCTGTCTCTCGCTCTGTTTAATCTGTCATAACTCTCACTCTCCTCTTTTCTGCTCCCTCTTAGAGTTTACGTCACCTGGGCATTGTGAACCTGGAGTGTATGTTTGAGACGCCAGAGAAAGTGTTTGTGGTGATGGAGAAGCTGCATGGTGACATGCTGGAGATGATCCTCTCCAGTGAGAAAGGCAGACTGCCTGAGAGGCTCACTAAGTTTCTCATCACACAGGTATTGTTGCACCCCAGCAAAGAGGGGATTTCTTGTGTGCATCAATCAATACACAGTATGATGTGGAAGGTGCTGTTTAAGTGTTGTTTCTGTGTGTCATTAATTACTGACAGTGACATCTTGCCGCTGCAGTAGCATGTTGCATGTTTTCCACGCTCTGTCAATCTTGATGCATAATGTCATGCGTCATTTCTTTTATTTGAATGTGCGGTTGTTCACGTCTGTAGTTGACTTAACACATTTCACATCCTGTTTTTGTGGTTGTGTGTACACACCTACAGATCCTTGCAGCTCTGAGACATCTACACTTCAAGAACATTGTTCACTGTGATCTGAAACCTGAAAATGTGCTGCTCGCCTCTGCCGATCCCTTCCCCCAGGTACACGCTAACACTTATACACACACTGAAACTATCTCATAATGATTGTCACGCTCTGTCAAAGTACATTGAAACCTTGTCAGACTTATTTCCTCGTCACATTATTTCATTATACACAGATGACTGACTCCCTGCTACTCATTGTTTCCTATTGTCAGGTGAAGCTGTGTGACTTTGGTTTTGCCCGTATCATCGGGGAGAAGTCTTTCAGACGCTCTGTGGTGGGCACTCCCGCCTACCTGGCCCCAGAGGTTTTACTGAATCAGGGCTACAACCGCTCACTAGACATGTGGTCAGTTGGCGTCATTATGTATGTCAGCCTGAGTGGGACTTTCCCCTTCAATGAGGATGAAGATATCAATGACCAGATTCATAACGCAGCCTTCATGTACCCTCCCAACCCCTGGAAACAAATCTCCAATGATGGTAAACACAGAGGGAGGGGGGCCGGGGGTGGGGGTTTGAAAGTAAAAATATATACATCCACTTAGTTTCCAGTTTATTAGGCAGAGGTGGGATAAGGTCATTGTATTGCAACTCACATATAAGTCTTTGAATTTAAGTCCCAAGTCAAGACCTAAAACTGAAAGTCTGAGTTTCAAGTCAGAAGAAGAGCAAATTGAATTATTTGTACTTGTTGGCCAAATGAAGTAGCCCTAGCAAATCAGAATTATGCTATGGTATTTTTGCATTTTGGATCATTGCAGGATATGAGGTCTTTGGCAAACACAAGTTTCTGATGCATGAAGGATAAGCTTTACAAATGTACATATTGCAATAATAAATGCTGCCTTAATTTTTTTTTTTATTAATTTATTTGTAAAAATTAGTTTGTTTAAAAAATAAGTGTGCAAGCATCCAGCTGCATCTAGCTAGTATGATTTGCATCATGAGTCTGACTCAAGTCTACACTTCTGTTATTAGTTATGGTTGAGAAATATGAAAAGTAGGCTTGGACTGTTTCTGTTTTTTTCATGGCTTCCTTTTTTATGTGCAGAGTAAAAATTCAAATATGCTGAATTACACAAATGCCTCTCTGTATATTGCAGTACAGTTCAACAGCACCGAAAACCACCTCCTATAAATTGATCATAAAGTTGGATCATGACTCTCTCTGACCTGTGAACAGTCAGAGTAGAACAAGCCATCAAAACCACAAATTTCACAATGAAAGTTTGTCAGTAAGGCCCTGATAAGCCACTTCCTAGGTCAACTTGATTTTAATCTACATGATGACACAGTCATCTTAATCATGTTTCCTGTTCTTTGCATTGCAATTCTACCAACAGTCTGTTACAAGTGACTGTGCAGATAAAATCATTCACATAAAGCTAGCAGACTAAGGCATGATATTAATCAGCTGCTCTTTCTTTTACAAAACAAGTTCATTCAAATATATCATTTTTGTGTTTCCAGCAACTGATTTGATCAACAACCTGCTGCAAGTAAAGATGAGAAAACGTTACAGCGTGGACAAGAGTCTCAGCCATGTGTACTTACAGGTAAACTAATCATATGCACAAACACAGTGTTTATTACGGTCAGTCTGTCTTATCACTCTTCAAGCATTTCCATTAATCCCCAGTTCTAGGAACAGGAAGCAGCACTTGCACTACAGATTTGGTAACTGCCAATATGTTTAGCAGTAAAGCTTTACCTCACACAGCTTCCCCTTTTTTTGACCTCTCCAGACCCCTAAATACAATTTGTGGCCGTTAAAGAGATAGCAAATATGAATAGCAGGAGTCAATCAAGCTTTTAGACAGAGGCTCAATGCTTATATTTTCCAACTTTATTGAAGAATAAAGCTGTTAAAGTTTGCTTTTTTTTGTTTTCGTCTGAACAGTATTTAAATGTCTTGGTTAAAGAACAGTCCAGCTTTCTATGTCCATTTAAAACCACTGTTTTTGTTGTTTTTATTGGAAGAACTTTGAGTCATTAATTAAGCTTCAGTGTCACGGTGGCCTGAACCTCCGTCTTTCTCATTTTTGTCAGCAGCAGCCAGAGCATTGTGGGGTCATTCAAGTTTGTCTTGAACTGATACACACACACACACACACACACACACACACACACACTTGCGCCCTAAAGTGATTACCGGATGGTGTGCTATAAACACATAAAAGCCCATTTAACTTTAATCTAATTTGACAGTTCCTGAAACTGCGATTGAAATTTCATCCCTGTGTTTATTCTCTTTATTTCTCAGGACTATCAGACGTGGTTGGATCTCCGGGAGCTGGAGACTAAACTCGGCGAGCGTTACATCACCCACGAGAGTGACGACAGCCGTTGGCAAATGTTTGCCCGTGAACACACCTTGCCTTACCCGGCTCACCTTGTGCCTCCTCCTCCTGCGCCAGCCTCTGATGACGAGGAGGGCAGGGAGGATGCAGATGTGCAAGGCCTCACCGAAAGGGTCAGCATCCTCTGATGGAGAGACACTCAAGCTCATTTAGGGAGGAGGAAAGAAATAAGGAGGGGCAGGGAGGATGTAGTTGGTCGACCTCCAGCCTGAGAGACATAAAGTGGTATGGTTCTAATAAGAATAGTGTCCAGCTGTTCAGACTTTCACAACACATCTGTGAGCAAGCACTCCATGTTACAGCAATACAACTGGTTTCTGGTTATCAAAACTACCCTATAATCAAACACCCCAAACATCTTTCAGCCCATTCCATCTTGTTGTGCTTTTATCGTGATGAAGACTGCTCAAGTCCATTTCACATCCTCTGTGCGGCTCACCTGGGGGGGGATTTTTACAGAGTCAAACCAGAGACAGTTGGAGGATTTTTTTCCCCCTCCCACTGCCAGATGCTTCAGATAAGAAATTGGAAATGCCACTTCACCAAAACTGATAAAGACAAGATATCAACAGAAATTTAGTGCAGATGTTTTCACTGAGGTGTTCTTTTCTTTAAAACAAATATGAGTGCATATTAAAAATGAAACCCATGACAAGAAGAGTAACATTTGTTTGGCGTCATTTAATTGGCCTTACAGGAATTATAGTCCATTTTATGACTTCGGTAAATACCCTCCTAATCTCTTTTCAGGGCTCTACGGTGACAAAGGACTTCCTCAGTGCTAGTAATTACTAATGTGCAGGCATGGCGTCAAAGCCATCTACATTCATAAAATGTTCCCATAAATGCATGTCCTGGAGCGAAAACTGGAGGTATTGATCTGGTGACAGCAAACCCTCCAGTAATTACCACTAGCTTTGTGCTGCATTAGAGTCTTTGAAAATACATGGGATTAAAGATGTCTTTGTGGGTTTAAATGAACTCTAGCACTGGGCTGTTTACAACCTGAAATGCCTGTCTCTGCAGTCACACAGTTTTGCGTCTTTATAGGGAATTCTATGTACAAATTATTCAAATATTTCCAGGTATTACACCTGTGGAGTTAAATGGACGCCTTGTGTTTGTTTGACCCTAATTCATTTAAAACTCATGTCCACTCCCTTGTATTCAATCATCAATCCATATTTATACATTTAATCTCACATAATGTTGTTAACTTGAGTTCTTGTAAAAATTCCAAGTTTTTAGCTTTTTTTTTTGCTAGTTATGGGCTAAAATGTGGATTAAACTAAAATAGTGACTCAGATAAAACCTATTGTGCTATTTATCACAGACTACTTTGTATCAAAGTTCAACATGAACATTTGTTTTCAAGCAACTTCAGATTTTTAAATAGTGGCAGACAGTAGCATCTATCATGTTCCTGGGTTAAACTACCCACTATCAGTTTAAACTAAATTAAGTCCCTACACAACTGCACATGCAAACTTCACCATATTACACAATAACATTTGTCTCTTGGTTGGGATTAAATTCTGTGTCTTCTCCATCTTTAGGCCCTTTTCCCTCTTATGCATCTCATTCTGATTCCTGGCCTCCCTCCTCTTCACCAGTATCATTACCCAGGAAATGATCAAGCGCAAATACCCTCTATTGTCTGATCATTGTGTTCCCACAGACTGAATTGTGAGCAAGGCCTCAGAAAAGCAAAAACACAACAGGCGGGTTAAGAAAAATAGACTTCTCCTGAAAAGTGCACAGATGGACAGCTTGGATGACTAAACTAGTTTTTGGAGAGTGTATGTAGCTTGATTATCAACTACCTGTCGTGTCAATATGTTGCATGTCTCTGTGAAGTAATAGAGTTATCTAGATACAATATAAAACGTACTGTAGTTATGATGGTCTATTATAAACATGTGTAACCTGAAGTTCATGTAGTTGTCAAATATGTGTAGACTGTGTATACCATGTTTGACGGGTAGTCCTAGCCTTGGTAACAGACAATACAAACCTTGAACATTATTTTTGTCTTGGAGGTGTTATTTATTCATCCATAGATAACTGCCATCTAGAAACTGTAATTTTCAGAGGAAACACACAAGAATTAGCTGCCATGATGTGGTAATGATTCAGTACTACGATGTTTAAGGGCCATTACTGTCACTTAGATTTCTCTGTGGCAGAAGACATGCCTTGGTTTACACCAGACATACAAAGGAGCACCAGTTATTATGCAGCAATAAAATACTTTTCTACTTACATTATGACAGACTGTTATTTTGTCCCTTCCTGGAGAAGAGCAGATCATTTAAAAAATAACAGCTGTCATTTCCCTTTAAATATACTGACATTAACGCCTTTGTATTTTCAAGGATGTTTCCAACATGCACTTAAGATACGATGGCTTTATATGTGCATTTGAGTACATGCACAAAAATATCACTCAGTGAGGGGACAAAGACCTGAATCTTTTACACATATTACACATCACGAACTGAGTGGCACTCAAGAGGACCCTGTGGCTGTAGAGGCAAAGGGAGCGGATTGTTTTTCACTCTGTGATGAGCGCACTTCAGCCAGATACTCTGGGGAGAGTACACACTTATTCCCTCCTACACTACATCCAGCATCATGGCTATAAGATGCCAAATGATTCACTTGTTCTTTCTGTCTCTCCCCTTTAATTTCCTTTAAAGCGTGGCACATATTTCAGTTGGTGCAGTCCAGTATTGGTCTGATAATCAGACTGAATTGCTATTTTGAATTTATTTTAAATTGTTTGACAAATCTATGATATGGGTTTTCCCTCAGGTCTTTAATTTAATATCTCAAGTATAGATTTTAGACCCTGTGCTTGAGTTTTGGGCAGTGGAGTGTCACTTTTAGCTTGTTACATGCAATGTAGATGTGTGTAATAAACTTCCATGTTCACAGGAATTGGTTACCTTGCTCAATAAAACCACTTGACTAATGGAAAGTACAGGGCTGGGCTTTACAGACACATCTTCTTCTTTTAAGTACTGTTCGCATTTCAGCAGTTTAACTCCACTGACTTTTGGTTTTAATGGGTCAAAGTCAAGGGTATGTTCAACCCATTAATCTCACCTCTTTCCGGCCCAGAGTGAAGCTTCTGAAAGTGTACAGTGATCCTGTTAATGGTTTAATGAATTAATGAATTAATTATCTGAAACATACAATTGATATTAATCTCACACTTACAAATACGGTGCTATTCTAATCCAATGAGAAAGTCCACAAGTAACAATGTGTGATGGCTCTTTTTGTTGTTTTCTCTTAATAGATTAATAATCTTCAAAACTTGTTTCATATGATGTTCAAGCATAGAAACTGGCTTTACATAAACAAACTTCATCATAAAATAATCTTGTATGTTATTATTTGTGATAAAAAACGAGTAAATTCCTTATAATAATATAAAGCTGTGAAAGCGGCGGTTCCTTAAATACTTTTAGGTAGAACTTCTGTAAAAAATCTTTTGTGTAATATTTTCATTTTAATGATATCTCTACTTTTTCTCAGTACTCGAGTAAAGGATCTGAGTAGTTCTTCCTTCACTGCTGCTTCCCTAGATAACCTTAAAACACAGTCAGCAAACACACAAAACCAAAACCTCGTTAGCTCTGGAAATGTTTTCTGTAATTGTGTAACATGATCACAAATTCTGCGTGCACTTTCCCCATCAGCAGTCATGACTGCAGAACCATTGACCTGCAGCCTGGCCATCACGGACAATAAAAGCCTGGCCAGCTGCTGAGCTTGCCCTTGCACTTAGGCATAATGCATTATGAAGGGAATAACTTACCAGTGTAAAACAATTTGTAAAATTACACAAAATTGCAGACAGTCTGGTTGTCAGACAGATGCTGTACCCGAATGTACCAGTCACACCAGCCTGTCTTTGCAAAGTCAAACTCTATTATTATAATATATAAAATTTGAATACACCTGATCACAGCAAAAGTTGAAGTTATCATTCAGCAGAAAGGTTTGTTAAAGAGGCATCGAACAAGGAAAAGGACCGAGCTGCTTTTCTGACACTCAGATATGTTGTGCTAATAATATCCCTTGCACAGCTAGTTTATTGCTAACTGGCTGTTTCTGCTGTGGTTTCTCCAAGGCCACTGCGTCAGTCGAAGTGGTGACACAAGTAATGACTGCAAAAGGTCACTTGTTTCTAAGTGTTTGGGGGGGTAAGAAAAGCAGTGGTCTCACTGGTGAAGACAGTCCTTTTCTACACGTGTTCTTCATGCTTGTGAATGAAAAGAGAGAAGATGAGAAACTCTGACAGGCTCTGGTATCTTAGAAATGTCTCCACACTTCCAAACTCTTGAACTCAGACCTATCACAACGTCCCCACCTTTGAGTTGTGCTTTTGAAATGTCAACACAGTTTTCATGTAAAAGCTTTCCCATAAAGAGGAAGATGCAGCACAGTGAGGTGACCGACCTGTTCGTGGGTGACTGCGCTACCTTCAAAGGCAATGTAGTCAGAAGTCAAAGCGAGTGTAGTGTTAAATCAGCAAGCTCATGAAATGGCTCAGCTAATAAACATGGCATGTTTTTATGGCAACAAATGCAGTTACAGCAGGGACTGGTAATACAGATGGTTGTTATATTGTACACAACACATCAAGCATAATATGTTGTACAGGAAACAGGTGCACTTGAGGATATCAGATATGCAGCACAGGCGTTATTGCAAACAGAAAACGTTTGCACTGCACAGTAAATCAATCATCCCAAAAGGCTTCTGCTTCCTGAGGCTATATATGTATGCTCATTTGTTTAGTCTTGCAGTACAACAGATCAGACCTTGTTTCAGGTTGCAGCATTTAAATTTCACAAATTAACATTTCAGTGTATTTGCAATAGCAAAGGTAAAAGCTACCTAAATATAAAGAATATGTTGTTTCAAGTTCTTAAAGAATACTCACAAGTCCATTTACATAGTTTTGGGTGTTTTTGATTGCTGTAGGATTTCTTTGACTTGCTGCTACTTGTTGACAGTTTCCCTCCTTTAATGCAGAGATAAGAGACGAGTCCTCATTTTGTGCGGAAATTTGTTCCAAATTTCAGGCGAAGCTAAAAGGCTCCGGCAATTTGTGTCAGAAAAAAAGAAGCAGTTATCTTCCAAGGGTAGTTTGGAGTTTCAGTGTTCAGCTGAACTATTTCCAACTTCATATCCCCATTTAAAAGCAAGGAAACACAGGAAATGCAGTATTTTGTACAGAGCCAGCTTCTGAACTTTTCTGTGGACTTTGCATGATGTCCTCAGGTTAGCGTGGGCTGTGTCCGGGATCTCCAGCTTCCTGTCACAGTCCAAAGGTTAAGTTTATTGTTCGCTCTGAATTGCCCTTTCTGTCAGTGCGATTGTGAATGGTTGTCTGTCTCTGTGGGATCGTTGGGCTACCTGTCCATGGTGGACCCTGCCTTGGTCCAGTGTCAGCAGGGGCAGCCCCCAACAACCATGACAAAGCTAAGCGATTACAGATACTTTGTAGATGGAAGCTGGTGAAGCTTCATAAAAACTTCAGCATTCTTGCATCAGTAGAGGACTATAGACTTTGGCGTGCATTTCTTCAGAGCCCTCTTCACTGCCAGTATGTACAGGAGGTGAGTATGAGTATGTAATATGAAACTTTTCCACATTTGAATATCTGGAAATAACTGTCTTTTTTCAGCTATTTTCAAACTTAAAGAAATCTTTTTTTTGTCTGGCTACTGGGAGCTTACTATGAGAAATATTTTCTCATAGTAAGCATAGTAATATTTTATTTTTTAATAAAATAAAAGTAAAATACATTACATAAAAGTAATGTTCATTTGTGTAGATTATTCTACTGAATGGCATCGAAAAACGTGTTTGCAACATATTTTATTTTCTGCTATGATCCAAAATTCAATGCAGAAATCCCATAAGCAAATTGTCAATAGACCTAATAGCGGTGCTGCCTTCTATGTAAGCTAGTAGAGGTAAGTTCACAAACACATTCCCTAACTAGCCCTTTTTGAATTTCCATTACATAGCCAGACTCTTGGCCTCTATGGTTATTGAGGTTAGGAAGCCTATTTTAGAATATGTTACTGTAAGACTCATCGGCAAATATTTTGCAGCATTTCCTCTTTCTAGCCTTCCTCTTTCCCTTTAGTCTCAGTTATTTCCGTGGCGGCCCTCAGGTATGCAGTCTGCAGGCTCATTTGGGAACACACTACAATCACAGCTGGTGTAAATGTTTACTCAACACATTAACAGTTTGGCTGTGGGCTCCCATCACAGATTCTTTTCATAAACATAAAAAGAGCTTTGCCTGTTGCGCTGTCACAGGGTTGTTCTGGCTCTATTTATGTATCAGATAACCACAAAGTTCATACCACTGCCTGGTACAGAGCGCGCAACATGTAACACATGCAGCCTCACTCCGCGTCAAAGGGGAAATCACACCGTAGGAAAAATGTGTTCCAGAGAAATGAAAATCTCCCCGCTACATTTTGTTCTATTCAAGCCACAAACAGATGTGAAAGTAAAATGAGGAAAAGGTTGAGGTATTACATGCTGTCTCGTTGTCTGCCCACAGAGTTTCAGTTTCCTTACATATAGATCTTACAGTAAACACTGACAAAATACTTGTCTCTGTCTCTCAGGAGTTGTAACATCTGCAGCATATCTGGTCCATCGCAGTCTGGTGTTTCTCCCCACCCCTGAAGAGTACTTCCTCCGTGCACGTGTGCGAAACCAAACCTCCCTCCTCCTACATGTGTCTTCCCCGTTTTGTTCTTCATGTCATCCCTTCCCCACACTCCTCGCTGACATTTCAACTGTGGCTGTCAACGGCAAGTCATCTCAACCAGAAACAAATCAGAGCAAAGACCAAATCATATTTACTAGATCGATGATCATCTCCTGCAGAGTGCCATGTGGGACTGGAGTGCTTTGGCTGCTTGTCAGCAGCTCTGAAAAATCTCCTCTGAAGCTCGCCCTGTGACCCTCCAGGACTGAAGTCAGCCAAACTTGAAGAAGCTCTGGAATGTGAATCTGAAACTCTTTACCCTCTGGACAGCGTTATTTTATAACCAGGACACACCTCTTATCAGAAACAGGTGAGATCATTGTTGATTGCAGTTCGTGATGTCAATAATTACAAAAAAACTCCAAAAACAGTGAAAAGTTTAGTGTTTTTGAATGTTTGGGTGTGTTTCTGGGCATTAATCAAGCTGAAAGCTCACTTTCTTTGCTAGTTTTCTTCTTGTCCTCAGTTGACAGTTATCAGGGGAGAAACGGCATGCTTGAAGCTCTGTGAGTCAGCGTAACAAAGAATAATTAGGCTTGAAATGTTCTCTGCAGAGTTTAATGTTTTCTGTGGTTCTCCCAGCGGTGGTCACCTCAACAGGCTGGAGAACAAAGTAAAGAAACGCTTGACATGAAAATAAGTGGAAATTCTTAGAAATATACAGTGCAGGTGGATTGTGAGTCACAGCTTTGGAATTCCAGGCAAGGCAAGCTATAAAACATAAAATAAATAATATTTTTCAATTTTGGCACGTGTTGAACTTGTGCTCCAGAGGGAAGAGGCTGGAGTTTTGATCTTTTAAAGCTTCACTGGTGACAAGGCTGTGTAATAACAACCAGGCTGAGCTCAGTTTATTCTACTAACAAACACATAGTTGGCTGAAAGGACGGACTGAAGCTCGGGCCAGCGCTCCCAGAGTAGATGAGTTTTCGAATTATGTCATGAAGTAAAACTTTATAATACACCAAAAGATTCAAAACCTGTAGAGTAGTATAGGAAAAGAAAAGAGATAAATGTATGTGAATAGAAAGAAAAAGTAGTTTCAGGCCAACTGATTGGAGAACAGGGGAAGATTTGTGGTTAGTCAGAGCAGCCAGACCGATGACTAAATCTGCCCCCTACAAATCTTTTTGGGAAAAGTTAAAACATTTTGCAGAAAAAACTTTCCAATACGATAGTCATTCTGGTTTCCCAATCAGTATCCTTTCAAATGAATAATGAATAATCCATTAAATCAAACCCATTTCCACATGCACACATCTACACGCAAACAATAAGTCACACACACACACACACACACACACACACACACACACACACACACGCAGGCACACATTATCTCTCACTGAAGATGGACTGACTCTAAATGGCTTCTCCATTATTGGGTTTGGATGGGACAGCCTATCTCTGTTCAGACTCTAATGGCATTAGCTGCTTCCTGAGCGCACCAGGGCCAAATCTGAGCGGTACAACAGACGGTAGAGATGAAATAAATATCAAAGAATGCCACTGTTACAGAAAAAAGATACATAATTCATTTCCTAAAAGCTGAAATATCAGAGGGAGACAGAAAATTGATAGAATAAAGTTTTCCGATAAAAGCTCTCGTGTTAAAAAGAAAAGAAGTAGAAAAGACAGAAAAACAATTGAGGCCACATTCACATATAGCATAGACGCCCACGTTATCTTTGCATGAATCGATTCAGGGGACCTACATCCAGGCCATCTTTGTGGCCTTTTTCTGTTTCATTATAATGATCATTTTCAACAGGAAGCAACACAGACTCCTTTTTGGGATTCCTAATGGAAAGGAATCACTCCCACAGCTCTGTAATGAACTGGGCCTGACTGTGCATCCACACTGTAAATCAAGGAAGAAATTAATTGATTTATTCTCATAGGCCATAAAGTTCACATTATTTATACAAAAGCAGTAAACATTTAAACGCCAGTTCTGCTGATGGCTGTTACATCACACATTAAACCGCACCATCATTCAGTTTCTGTAGGGATACATTTAAATTAACAGTAACTGGTTGAGTCAGACTGGGTGCTATTTTCTACCAACACAACCACAAATCCATTAGATTGGACTTTATTTTTATTAGACAGTGATTAGAGCAAAATGCAAATGCATGCTCTGCAAGTTCAGCCTGTACTTCCCCTGCCTGCTAATGAGATTTACATCATCAGGACATCAAGGTCAACAATTTATAGACAATTTAACAAAAAACAGCACTAACATAAATGAGGTGATCAGCTTTGGTATCTAATTCTTCTAAAATTAATAAGATAGATTAATCAGTGTCCATTAAAAGAGAAAAAATTGATAAAAAAGTGCATTATGTGTTTTCTCCATACTGGCAGTTAAAGCCCTAAGGAGGGATTTTGGCAATCTCAGTTTCTATTTGTACTGTGGGTGCAAACTGTTATTGCCAGGGAGCATGACTAAGTCTGTATCTTCTCTAGGGAGGGGGGAACTTCAACTCTCTGCCCAAGCACCATATACTGGAAAGCCACCCAGCTTCAGGACAACCCAAATGATCATATTTTTGAGCTCACTGAACTATGAAATAGAAAGTGGGATTCAAAATGTCCATAGTGGTTTCGTGAAGTCTTATGCTATTATAGAATGGCTCATGTTGATTGCATCACTGTTAATGTGTCACATTGGCAATCTTTTTTTTTTAATTCTTGTGAACATACATTTTGGTTATTGGAGTGCCTCCAAATGTACAAACTGAAAAAATAAATTGCTCATACCATTATTACAGGGGTGTTTTTTTTGTTAGAACACTCATCCCTTTAATATATACTAAGGCTTAAAGTTACAGTTTAAGATCTCTTGAACATTAAAGCGTGTTAAATGTTCTAGTAGAAACCCAAAATACAGTAATCAATCAATCTGATATAAAATTGTTTTGTTTCTATAGGTGGATTTCTAACCAGGAAAAGTAAGAGAAGACTATAGCAACAATGAACATCACACCAACATCGACGACCACAAACTCAACTGTGTGTGTCAGAATTGGGGACAGTGCCATTAGTGACTTCTTAATGTCTGTATACATTCTGGCATTTATCTTTGGTTTGATCTTCAACGTGCTCACCCTGGGCCCCATTTGCCAACAAGTGAGGCGGCAAAACGTTCTGGGCATCTTCCTGCTCAACCTGTCCCTCTCTGACCTGCTGTTCATCTTCACCATGCCCCTTTGGATGAATTACTACCGGCATGACCACCACTGGAAGCTCGGTGTGACATCGTGCAGTATAGCTGGTTTCGTGTACTACTCCAACATGTACATCAGCACCTTCCTGCTCTGCTGTATCTCCGTAGACCGCTGCCTGATGGTCACCTACCCGCTCCGCTCCAAGACTTACCGAACATCTCGATATGCCTGGACGCAGTGTATCGCAGTTTACGTTATAGTGATAGCGCTGCATGTCATGGTGCTGGTCAATGACAATCTCACTGACGCCCATGATGAGAATAACAACAATGATCGATGTTATGAGACTTTCCCCATGCAGGGGCCTGTTGCCTTGTTCAACATGCTTAGAGTGGGAATTGGCTTCCTGGTGCCCCTGCTGGTGCTGGCGGTGAGCTACTGGAGGGTGCTCGCCACCGTGGGCCAGAGTCCTGGCCTGAGTGCTCAGGTGAAGAGGAAGGTCCGTCTGCTGTCTTTTGGCGTGATTGGGATCTTCTCAATTTGCTTCGCTCCATACCACATCCTCCTCCTCACACGCTCCCTAGTCTTCTACAGCAGCGAGGACGTACTTCCATTTGGGAGGTATTGCACGTTTGAACAGAATATGCACTTTTATTTCTCATGTACGCTGGCATTGTCCAGTCTGAACTGCGTGGTGGACCCTGTGCTGTATGTGCTGGTCAGTAATGGAGTCCAGGAGGAGGTGAAACTGTTCTGGAGGAGGCACAGAAGTACACAATCCGGGGACTGTGCTCTGACTGCATACACCAGAGGAAAGACGAATACTAACCTAATATGAGAAGATCTGTAAACTCCAAGTGTTCAGCTAAATCTACCTGTGCATTCATATTCATACGTGTGTATGTGCATACATATACAAGATTAAAGGAGTAGCTGATGAACTGATGTCAGAGTTAATAAGTATGTAGCAGGAACATATGCATCCAATAATCAACCTTTTGTGTACTGGCAATCAGGCATCCTTTGAGAGAACCACATTGCCGGTTTTATCTTTTTTTCTTCCTCATATCCTGCACAGCGCTAAAGAGGGGCTTGTATAACATGCTTCTCAGAGCTCGGTAATTGGATTGAATCTCCAAGGCTCTGTTCTCCCAAGAGATCTTCACTGGCTGCCACTTCTGTGTTATAGCTGGACACTGCTGGAGTTGAAGAGCACTTGTGTGTCCTATACAAGGATGTTGTGATTGTGATTCTGTGACCCTGGTACACATAAACGTGTGTTAACTCTAAAGCACGCCAGAAAAACTTATTTAGTAGCATGACCTCGTGCCTCTATTGTCTGACTGTTGGTGAAACATGTTGAATGTAATCCAAATAAACCAGTTCTTTGAACAGGTGCTTGGCTTTAAGGTTGATTTTAAAGACAACATGTGATGATCAATTTGTAGTTGGCTTTTTATACGATTCCACAGGGAGGGAAGGCCTTTCAGAATGATAATCCCATGCAAGCACTTTGCCAAGAGCGACATTCACCGACGTCAAGTGGGTGAAGGCTGCAATCAGGGGACCGGTGTGTGTGACTAAGTTTCATATTATGATAATTCACAGACTTTGTTGTGAGCCTTTTCATGTAGGAACTATAAAAAGTAGGAAAAAAATCCTACATGAATTTAATCACAAGATCTGTGAATTAGTAACTGGCTCGTGATTTGTGGAAAGACACATTGCCAAACAGCAAGTGCCATCTAGTTCAATTATATTCAGGAGAATCCAGACATCTCTACAGCCAGTATCTACAACTCATGCAAAAACAATCTAAATGAATGAACAGCACTACATCCAGGAGAAAGAATGTGTATCGATTCAATTTAGGATATACTGTCGCTTTAAGGCAGTTATTACTTTCATACTTTGCCTTTTATTCATGCATTAGCTCTCCAATCCATCAGTAGAGCTACAGTGCACATCAATCCATCACCAACTGAGCACTTGGCATATAACCAGTATGAACCCTGAGTTGTCAGGGTTTGAACAGCATGTTACCTTTAAAAGCCTGTACTACTGAGTCATTGGTCTTTATATGGATACAGGGTATACAGCACACAGTATACAGCTGCCTTCTGAAAACTTATTTTATACTAAAATGTTTCATAATATTACAGTACACACATTTTTTTCTTGTGTTGAGTACAATTTGTATGAATCTCCCTTAATATGTTGATAAAAACAAGATGACCATTGGGAGCATGTTTAGCCATGTAAGCAAAGTCTAGTCTTTGTCAGTTTTCTTATAAAGAATGCACATTTAAAGCTATTCATATTTATTTATTTATTTTATTTTATTAGTTAGTTAGTAGATGTAAACTGCGCTCTGTATTGTTGCTAAAAATGCAAATACATTTATTCTATAATGTTGATTTAAGATATGGGTGATGCTTTGTTGATTATGATTCTTTTGAGAGATTTATGGACAATAAAATATTAATAATGCCATTCTTTTAACATAATCTGTAACTAGTTAAATGTCTTCTGCCAGATCAGATTCAGAGTTTTAAAACATTAACACTGGCCTCTGGTCATTTTACATAATCACACCAGTAATATATTATATATATATATATATATATAACTGGTGTGATTATGTACAATATGTAGAGCTCTCTGTTTGTTTGTTTTCCTATAACATTTTATTATAGTATGAAAAAAAAACTGTAGTTCCACAGTTTACGTGACTATCATATTTGGATCTGGTTATGAAGCCTAACAGGTTCAATAAATTTGTAGGCAATCATAAGAAACTCATGTAAAATAAAACCCCAACGCCAAAATTGGGCAAAAAGCAAGCGGCAACTCCTGCTCCTGAGCTGTGAGGCCTATGCGGAAGTGCCAAAAACTGCAATTCATCGAGTTTCCGCTAGGGGCAGGCTACAGAAGGGAGCAAATTACGTTGACGCTCATGTAAAAATGTCCACCTTCACCGTTAAGAAAAACTTATTTACAGCCTGGGTTAGGGTTAAAAGACGGCTCTACTCTCAAATGTCAAGGTCTATTTTCATGACAACTCTGAGGGGGTGAATTTTATAACTCACTCGTGTAGGTTTTCATATTTTTGCATACTTAATGTCGTTCGAGCTTGATTGACAGCTGTCGGAGCTGTACGTCACTCGCTGCTAGCCGCTAGCAGCTAGCGCCGCAGCGCATCCCCGCAGCTGAATCACGGCTAACATTACCTGTCGGCTGTCGGATAATTTTTACAGCAC
>JAOWBC010001387.1:14444734-14500231 GCA_028566105.1 Hypoplectrus providencianus | reverse complement strand
TGGGTGCGTGGGTTTACTCCGGTTTCCTCCCACAGTCCAAAAACCTGCACATTAGGTGAATTGGCGACTCTAAATTGGCCATGTGTGTGAATGTGTTTGTCTGTTTGTCTGCCCTACGATAGGTTGGCCACCTGTCCTGGGTGTACCCCGCCTCTGGCCCAATGCTGGCTGAGATAGGCACAGCCTCCCCGCGACCCGGGATTACCTGGTTAGAAGCGGTTCAGACAATGAATGAGTGATGCTTTGTTGATTATGATTCTTTTGAGAGATTTATGGACAAAAAAATAACATTTTTTTTAACATAATCTGTAACTAGTTAAATGTCTTCTGCCAGATCAGATTCAGAGTTTTCACAGCTCTGCATAGGAAATGTCGTGGTAAAAAAGAAAAGCCTAATTTAGTGTCCTTCTACCACCTCGGTTCGTTTAAGCTTGAGGCAATCTGAAGTAGTACTATTTGAAATGGTGATTTGACTGCATATTTTCAAATGATAGGAACGCAGTCAAGAAGAAAATACCCAAAGCTGCAGTCCATCTTCCTGTGACATTAGGCCCAAGATATTACAGATCCATTTTCTCTGCACTCAGTGTTTAATGATCTCTAGAAAGACTCCTTGGGAAATCAATGTTTCATTGATTCGCTGTTCTGACTCATAGTGCAGGGTGGGTCTAAATGCATTATGTCGACAAGCTATTCATAGATTTGAGTTATTTTAGTGCTGAGTTGAGTATGTGACATAGACAAAACAGCCCTTGATGTAGAATAATTTTTCAGTTCCCCTTCCATGATGAGCAATTACTGTTAATCAGTTAGTATTTCCATTGTATTGCTGCTTTCCTGTCTCACACTGTTATTAACTGTCTTGAATGAAGCAGCAAGTCTTAATAATCCAACTCAATTTGCCCTAATGCTTTTGTAGACCACAAACCAAATGTGGTTTGTCATTAGATTTGATATTTCATTAGAACAAACAAATTGCATTTCCACTGTATCTACAGTCATAATGGCTGCCTAAAACGCCTGATAAACCTGAAATCCACCTGCCCAACATTAAAAACAGTGGCTAAGCTAATAGAATACTTTTGATCGTCTTCAATTTTGTCTGATGGTGTCAGAGAGGTTTATTATTGAGGTTGTAGTTTGCAGTGTGGTTATTTATATTGTGAGTATTTCTTACAGTTTGGCCACTCCTTTCAAATATGAGGGTGGTTAAATCTAACACAAGCACAAAAATGTCACCACTAAATACCTCAGTAATAAACATACAGTTTAATTTAATTTTGATTTTTGTTTGGCTGTTTCAAGCTCTTTAAGGTCAGTCATGTAGCTAAATTCTTCATCTAGGTTAAATTATATATATATGTGTGTGTGTGTCAAATAAAGTGGCCAGTAAATGTGTAATTTATTTACACTGAACTATTTTCAGGCTATTATTTAGCATGCGTTATTGGTGCTGGAAAATAAAAGTCACAAATAAAGCCACAGAACATTTATGCACGATTTTATTTCACAGACATAAACCAGCAACATGTCAACAGCTTTCTACAGCTTCCTTAATGTCAAATTAACATTTCCGTTTTGGTTTTGCTTTGCAGTGTGCAACAGAATTGTCGCACATGCATGTGGTGAAGTACATAATATCAGACATAACCACAGTATTTCTTCCCCACTGGCTAGATCAAATACACAGATAAAACACAGAGCAAAGTCAGTTATTAAGCCAACTAAACATTGAGTAAAACAATATTTATTTTTGATGATTTGCATGGTAAAGCAGGTTAAAATGATTAGCATGTGCCCTCCATGATACATGAACTATTGATTTACACTGCCACTGCAAGGCCTCATTCATGTTAATTTCATTTCATTTAAAGTTTGCTTTAAATATTGAAATACTCTTTTTCTTGTAAAACCCTTTTACTTCATTAATGTCACTTTAAAACTTGCCAAAGCCCACAGTTTCAGGTGATCTAAGTGAAATCTGTGTGGTTGCTCGGAAGGAAAGCAAGTCTAAGGAGCTTTGTTTGTTAAAGTATGGTAAATAAAAGAGGCATTAACTGCTGCAGCTCTTGGCCTGATCTAAACACTAAACAAAGTGGCTCAGAAAATCACCAGTACACTCATCTTTGTAGTTCCAAATATGGCAAAACCCAAAACAACAACAAAAAACCATTTCCATATCTTGGGTGTATTTTCCTCTCCTTTCTTTTTGCATTTTGTTTTGCGTTAAAGCTGTAGTTGTAAGCTGACTTACAGCTCAGTATAAGGCATCATCTACTTGTTACTATGAGAGGATGAAGAATAATAACATATTATTGGATTATGAAATCCACACTGCAATCAACTTGGTTTTGATTACACTGCAGAGAATGTGCCTTGTTGGGGTGTTACAGCCCGATATAGTATTACAATTAAATCACTGCTTCCACCCAACTGGTGAAAAACAGCATATATATATATATTTCAATGCAAGACAGGTGGGTTTGTTGCCACCTCTCATTTACTTCTTGAAGTAAACAGAAATAGCTTTTTGATTTCAAATGTTGCTGTTTACCATCCACCTCCCTTCCCTCCTACCCTGAGTAAACCTTTGCGCTATTTGTATTACAACACTTTATATTACGTCTGACACACACACACATACACAAGAGCGCCTTGTGCTCCGGTTTCACATACTAAGAGTGGTGACAAAATGTTGAGCTGTGGCTGAAAACCCACGTCATTACTGTTAGCAGGAGATCAACCGACCTTCACAACACAACGTTGGCTGTCTGACAACGTCGTCATCATTATAATTAGTTGCAGTTTACAGGTTTAACTGACTAAACCACTTGCTTTCGGTCCATGTTTGGGTAAAGCATATGTTAAAGTGAGGTAGTTACGTAGCTGACATAAAACATTATGTAGTAAAATGTAATGTTGATGTCATGTGACTATGCACTGAATTTAACTTACTCATTATCTTAAAATAGCAAAGCTGTGTCACATGGACACACACCTTTCCTCTGTGTCATATAATGTCATACATTAATAATAAAGATTTCAAACTAAGTTGCAGTGGAAATAAACTTTGGATTGACATTGCGCCCTTGGGTGTCATGGCATTGAAAGAAAGAGAAATGCCTGTAAAACAACTTGACTGCCCTTTTTGAAGAAAAACATCTAATTGAGTGGAGCTAAAGGCAGTCTCAAGGCTCACTTAGAGACAAAAAACAAGGCAACCAAGCAACAACAACAAACAACAAAGTAATTTGTTTTTTAAAAGGTGACAATTGGCACCAGCAGCAGTGAATGAGGACCTGGAGCCTTTTGAGCTTGTACAAGGATACATTTCAGTGCCTGCCAATTGGCACTCCACAGAAATGGTGTTGGGATATATTTAAATGGCAATTTGATGGTAAACAGCCTACTGAGCACTATGATGCTTTTTGTTTTTTTGTTACAAGCTTTCCAGTTGACAATAGAAAATTTACCCCATTCAGAGATAACAATGAAAACAGTGGAGGTGAGCATTACTGCTTAAATGTCATTCGGATCACATTAGCCAGTTTTTTGTGTGTCCTATAACAGGAGACATGTTCAAAGATTGAACCGAGACTTTATCAAAAAGAAAGCATTAATGTGGTGGGAACACCATGGTTAAAGCAGCAGCAAAGTGAAGCTTATGGGGGATTTATTGTTCATGCTCTGAATATTAAGTTGATCATTGTGTCATTCATTTTATCCACACAGTCCTAATCCACTGAGATTTTATGCGTGTAGCACAATTAGAATTTTGTATTGATTCAGTTTTACAAACTGGGGTTTGAAGGGGGCATATAAGATGCTAATTCATTGTCCCAGTGCTGTTGTTATTTTCCCACCAGCTCCATAGAAACTGTGCACACTCTATATGCATGCACAACACAAACGTTTTTATCTATATGCACAGATGACAAACAAAGTTACCCAGAGAATAAAACCACAGAATGACTCTAAATATATCAGGCAGTGCGTATTTGAACATGATCAAATGTAGATAATACGCAATACAAGAGATACAGAAATTATTTTGCAGCACAAACATTAAGCAGCAGGGACAAGATAACACAATCACATTGCAACTATTGCACGTGCCGTCTTCTTGGTCTGTAGTCCATGCCTGGTGATCAGAGTTCATTGCCTGGTCAGATCCCTGATGCGTTTGATGCTAAAATAGTCCTGTAACCAGGCGCTGTAGCCAGCCACCCCTGGACTCAGCCTGCAGCATGTCTGCTACAAAGCCCCTCAGCCTGAGGGTGTGTTTATGACCCTGCTGGCCTTTTCAAAGCTGCAGGATCTGCTTAATGTCTATGCCAGCACCTCCACCTTCCAAGAAAAACACAGGGATCCCAGTACATGGCTTAATCTTCTTCATCATCATTCTAAATGACAGCCTGGTGTAGATCTGCTTCTTCGCCTGTTTGTCACAAGTGACCTTATTTAGCGCTGCCTGCAGTGAAACTGTACAAGAACAGGCTGGATGTCTTGAAGTCACACAAGAAAAATATGAAAGATATGAAGAAATTTGGTTGAAATTAATGTGAAGCAGTTTGGGATTTCTCCTGGACACCTCAGAGGTTAACATCAGTGTGAGGGGTGCAGACATTGGCTTGTGTGTAAGGACAGGGAGCTAGCATGTGTGGGCTCAGTCAGAAATCAGCTCCTGGATGTCACCCTCTCCACCATCCCCCTCTGACTATTGCTGTTGCGACAGGGAAAGAAATAGCCTTTGAGGTGCATGCGAACCTTGCTGTGCAGTGAGGCATAGATGAAGGGGTTGTAACACGCGGAGCTCATAGCCACTAAATGGCAGCAGACTTGCAAAACATTGATGTAGCGCTTCCCAATGATGTGAAAGTCTGGGTCCAGGTCCAGCAACAGGTTCAGCACCTACAGAGGGACATGGAAAAATGTGTTATGGCCCTGAATGTGTTTATATATGCACTGAATCAGTAGTGAAATTTTAAAAAAACAAACTGAAAGCCACTTTGTGTAGCATTTTGAAATTTACATTTTGGTTTGAAGCTAGAAATGACAAATAAATGATGATGCAGAATTAGCAGTCTGCTTTTGTGAGGTCTGTAGAGCCTAACCACTATAGAAATATTGCCATGTCCTTCCATTAATATGATTAATTCTATTCTGTTTCTCTTTTGCATGGCTCATTGTGGACATAATGCTGCCTTTGTGGACATGACATACCCAATGATGATGTGCTGTGTTTAATGATGTATGAGATATAACCATCTCACGGAAAATTAAAGCTTCAGTCTTTTTTTATCACTTTGCTGCTGTCGAATTTATGATTTGCGAACAGACACCTGCAGCGGAATGTAAACTTTATCTTCCCCCAAAGCCTTACTCTTAAATCAAGATTGCCTTCAAATTCCATGCAATAGGTCACAAAAAAGCCAGAAAGAAACATTTCAAGTCCCTTGAACCAGTCTGCAAAGCTGGGGATCAGCATGCCCCAGTTTCCCTTTTCTGTGCGTTCTGTTTCCTATTTGGCTGCTTCATATGGTGGTACATTATTTCCTCTACTGCTCTACCTTAAGCTATTGCCCTTGATAACACAGCTCCTTCTCCACAACATTAAGGTGGCGATAGCTGGAGCATCGAAAAATTCAGATGAAGATGCCTTCTGGGTGCCTGCTGTGATAGATGTTCAGAGCCAATTCAACAACATGCTGGAGGGATTATTTATATGCTGCCCTGTCCCCAGATAAACTGAAGAAAACGGAAGCACGAATGAGTAAAATTTGCTCACAGTTTGGCTTTGGTTTTTGGCTTTACTTACCTGCAAGGGCAACCAGCACAGAGCAAAAGCCAGCACTGAGGCCACCAGCAGAGAGAACGTCTTCTTCCTTCTTTGGTTCCAGCACTGCTGGCTGTTGGATGGCTCCCCAGGTACAGAATAGCGTTTCAGGCTGACAGTAATGGCACAGTAGGATATGCTGACAGACAGCAGTGGGATCATATAGGAAGCAATAAGAATAAAGCAAGAATAAAGAAACCGCAGATTCCCACTCTGTGGCCAGAATTCCTCACACACCACCAGGTCGATGCCGCTGGGTCGCAGGTCCAGATAGCGTGTGTAGAGAGATGGAGGTGCTGCCAGGGCCAGAGATAAAAGCCAGACAGCCAGAGTCACTGCACCACAGCCCCACACAGAGATCCTCCTCCGTATGGGGTGAGCTAATGGGAGACATAAGTATTCTGAATTAAAACATTTATTCTTTCATGGATCTTTATTTTTGGCTTTAAAATCACATTTCACACAATTCTCTTATAATAATTAAAAACAAAAAAGGAGGAGGCTGGAGCACATGGCTAATTTATGCCTATTCTATATAATTGTCAGAAAATATATCATATATCAGCAATAGATGGCAGATTTTGTTTTATGAGAAGAAGAACATTTTGTCTATTCTGGATTTCAGCCCACCAGAAGGAGAGAAATCAGCTTGCAATGCTGTCTTCACTATGTTAAATATTCAAGAGGTTTTATTTGTTGTTTCAGTTGTAAAAGTAGTGTGAAAGTTGGTTTTTTTTTTCCCACTTTTTTGAAAACTTCATGTAAATAAAAGGCAAAAACAGTCCTTAAATATAAGAACCATTTTTGAAAATTTAAGATTATGTATAAAACGTATAGCATAATAAATAATCATATTATTATTATTATTATTATTATTATTATTATTATTATTATTATTATTATTATTATTATTATATAGGTATATACATTAAGGCATAATGTGCATATTGCACAGATTTGGATTTATCCAAAGGTAGTACGTTGTGCATATTGCACCTGGGTTTGGACATATAGTTCCAAAAAACACATTTTGTCCCTTACCTACAACCACATAGCGATCCACAGCAATGGCAGTTAGGGAAAGCACTGATGCAAACACGGTGGCACATTGAAGCAGGGGGACCAGGTGACAGAGTGGTCTCCCAAAAGCCCAGCCATGGCTGTCGAAGGCGTACGACACAGTCAGTGGAACACAACTCAAACACATCAGCAGGTCTCCAGCTGCCAAATTCCCAATAAAAAAGTTGGTGGCATTGTGGAGTTTCTTGTCAGATAAGATACAAGCCAACAGAAAGGAGTTTCCAACACCAGCCACGACCACCACAAGGCAGTAGAGAGGCAGGAAGAGAGGTCTGAACCGTAGAAGAAGCTCCATCCCTATAAACATGTCCAGGGGGTCACTTTGGTTGAGTGCTTGGCTTTTGCTGCCTTCTGGTGTTTTTGAATCATTGCTGATGTTACCAGTCATACTGAAATGCTCATCCATGAATATATCCATTTCTCTGGAGTAGAACCTTGAAAGAAAACAGAGCATCACCAACAATAAGTATGACAGGAAGTAATAATCCTCATATTAGGGATATTTGTGGCAGCACATGAATACTTATTATGTGTCACCTGCACATGTTTCTACAGGGAATTTAACAAATTAAAGTGTCACTAAAATCACTATAGCCTCATTTTGTTTGTTTAGTGTAACCTTAGTTAACCCTTGACTTAACTTTCCATTTTCACCAGTTGTCAATTGGATTAAAAAAGGCAATTCTAATAATAATGGACCTCTACTTCAGTACAGAGAACAATTATGACAAGTGTGCTATAATGCAAAAAAAAAAAAAAAAAAAAAAAAGTTTGAGATGAATATGATTTTTTTTTTGTGCAAATAGATTTGGTGTTTCTATTTTATTTTAATATATATTAGTTTTAGTAAAGGTAATACTTGGTACAATGATGTAAACATAACAATATAGCAAAATATATCTCTTGTGTAGACTAAGGAAGTAGGGAAAGTAGTTTTAAAAGCATTCTTTTTTGATTATTTATTTTATTATTAGTATTATTATTATTTTGTGTGGTATGAAAATGATTGTAAGACTGTAGGGTCAAAAATATCAAGATACCATAAGGGTTAATGTAATTTTAATTTTTAATTTTACTGTTGCTTACAGAAAATATTTCTTTATAACGTATGGCACTTTGGCTATCATTTTCTTTATATATATATTCACGTGTGATATTTGTATTGACGCTACGTGTTCCCTTGGCCTAAGGTCAGTTCCTACCTGCCCTTGTTTAGGAGGGACAGTTAAATGTGAGGGACTCAGTCAAGAGTCAGCTGTGAACCCGGAGAGAGAGGGAGTTAGCGAAATGTACATTTTCTTGCCGATGTTGGAGTTGACTCATTTAAGAATAGTAGGTAAAAAAAAAAAGAAAAAATGTAGCCCAGTCATTGCTCACCAGCCAGATATACTGGAGAACGCCAGCAAACAACAAGTCAGGGTGACGTTAGCTCGTCGTATTACTCTGGATAATTAGCTCTAAGCAACTAATGATGATTATCGATGAAGCTGTGGAGGTATAAGGACATATAGACAACCTGGAGAAGTGTGAGTCAATGTATCTAAAAACGAGGAGGAAGAACTATTTACATCCCTTACATAAGTAAAAGTTAAAACTTAAAAAAGTAAAAGCACCAGCATCAAACTATACTAACTCGTTATGCAAAATGGACCCTGTAAGACTGTTATTTATTTTCTAAATATATTATTACATCATTAATGCAGTGAGCTCATTTACAGCTTAATATAGGCTACTAAAACGTCTCTAATCGTTTTAAATTGACCACGTTAAAAAGTTACCAATCTAACAGCTTTATGTAGTGGAGTGTTGTTGTAAGGTAACATGGGAATACTCATGTAAAGTAGACAAACCCCGAAATTATATTTAAATAAAGTAGTGGTATGATTTACTGTAACACCATAATCCTTTTTGAAATTTGTTTCTCCTGTGCTTTTCTACTAGGACAGGTCAAAATGTTTGCTGTGAAAAGGTCATCTACTACTGTGGATGGTAAGATTTCAAAACTTGATTATTCTTAAGATGGATGATGATTTCAGAAGACTTTAACAACCCCAGCTGGCACAGAGAGCTCTCAGATTAATTTACTGTAAGTACTTGCTTGTTGCAAACTAACAGATGAATAATTATCTCGGTTTTGTTAATATGAGACTTTGCTCTGTATAATAATAGATGCAACAGATTGCAATAGCTCCAATCTTTTGAGACGGACAAAAATCTACAGTAAAATATTTAATATTTTGAGAAATGCAGATGAAGGCTCCAGTGTGGAACAGTGCCTGGCTCAAACAGGTGGCATACTGGATCCGTTACTGAGAAATGCTGTTTTTTCTACCAAACAAACTGCAAATCACATTCATGTGCAGGTGACTTGGACTTGTTCTCCATCAGTCTTTGGCCTTTTCGCCTTGGCAGTTAAGACTGGAAACCAAACTGCATCAATAAATCCCTGTCTGCACCTCAAAAGACTTTTCTGATGGCACTGAATCATTTTATCGATGTAATCTTCTCTTTCTTTGATCTTGACCTTTAATACATATCTTTGCTTCCTATAATTTATTCTAGATATGCTTTCCCCTAACGATTTAATGTTTTTTTGTTTGTTTTTTCCGTTAAAGGTCTGTTTGGAATTCCATTTCAAAGTACATATTGAGTTTAAGGTCCCTCTGGATAGTGCAAGTTGTATTAACTACAAAGTGACTTTACAAGTTGGATGTAAGCTCCTGCATGTAATGCTGCCATTGCTGCTTTGCACCAGAAAAATACCAATAGGGGTTTAAATCAAGTTTCATCACGATAAGAGAATATATAGCTTCTTATGATAAAATGTTTTTCTTATATCAAAAAGTCTGCTACAGTGAGATTACAGTTTTGGGGATCCCTATCTGATGATAACGTTTAACACAATTAGTTGAACTTAAATCAACTCACAAGTTTTAAAATAGGATTTGACAATTTTATTACAGTGGTCTTCTAGGCATTTATAAATAGTTAAAAGAAAGAATAAATAAAGTGGGATTTTCAAAATAAAGATTTGTTTTGGAGATGATGAATATTGTTACTTTAGACTGGCTGAAATAGTATATCGCACTGATGCATTGTGATGCCCCTAATGAACAACTGCAAACCTGTTTCCTGGTGTCTAAACAGATTTATGACAGTCTTGAATGGCCTACTCTACTAGTCTGAATGACATGTGGCACAGAATACTTCAGTTATAATCCAGACATCAGCTATGGATTTATCAAACTCTGGTGGAAATGGTTGGAACGAAACAGACATCAAATATTTTTCTGAAATTGAGTTAGAGGTTTATATGGAAGTTCTTTTTCTTTTTTCCATTATTTTACTTTAACATTGTACCCACCTAAGGGTCACCTTAAATAGTTTTATACTGACATACATTCAGTTTTTAAAGACCAGAAAAAGCTCCAGCAGCTCCAACATGCTCCAGGAGGCCTGGCCCGAACTGTTCTATGTATTGTTAACTGGCTAAAGGCCACATAGCCAGTTCCTGTTTTAGTTCAGTGAGGACTCTCTTCATGGGGGCAGTGATGCCAGGCATGCCATGGCTTTTAAATAACAACAGTAAGCCTCCCTACGTGCTTTGAATTAGGAAATATCCTGAGAGGCACAACATGCTTTATTTTTCCATTAACATTTAGAAACAGCAGACCAAATGTTTATGAGTCATAAATATTGCTGCTTATTCAAGAAAACAACTGGATCACCTTCAATTGTGTTGGCTCTTTCTTCGCTGAACTCTCCTGGTGGGAGTTAAATATGTGACTGCAGTGCAGCTTGATGACAGAAGTGCTTTATTATGTTTTCTAATTTTGTTGGTTAGAAGCTGTGTTTCCATTCAAATTGAAATCGCATTTTGAAGCAAAATTTTGAAATGTTGCATTAAAGAAAATGCAATATAGGGACGTTTCTATCAACTGGTTTAAATGAACAAAGCTGTATACTGTCATCAGAAGACAGCAGTGTAATGTAGCGCTGTAGGCTAATCTGTCACCTCAAGTGTTGCAAAAACTTTTTTTGCATTCCCTTAACTTTTTTTTCAGACTTTTGGTGTTTTCATCAGGCTTTTTTCTTACAAATCTTCAAAAGGCACATCAAAATTATTTGATGGAAACACAGCTAAATTGGACAACTGATATTCAGCATAAAGCATAGTTTTGATTACATGGGCATCTTTTTCCATACATATTTTTCACTGAAAAGTACATTTAGTATCTTGTAACCAAAGAAACCAGTTGAAATCAGTTAAAAAATGAACAGCTAAACTTTATTAAAACAGCAGATGGCACTATTTTTCTTTGAAGACTGTCCTACGCAACTCCTTTGTAAGAAGTATAGTTTTACTCCAGATTTTTCCATAATCTCATTTTGTTACAAAAACATGAAGAAAATTATACCAGGAAACCAAGTATCGTGAAACATATAATATCTTGAGTCGAGTGTATAGCAGCATCTCACTTCCCAGGTTTTAATCCAGTTAAATGCCAATGCGGTATTTGAGGCCAGCATAACAAAGTGTGTACCAGTTGTTACCAAAAAAACATTAGGATAGATCCCACCAAAATTAAAAAAAAAAAATGCTTTCTCTTATCTGTTGTGGTATTTATCAGTCTAGACTTTTTTGGTGTGAGCTGCTGGAGATGCCAGCTTTAGAGGTGTGTGCCCTCTCTCTGATATAATGGAAACAGATGGTTTTGAGCAACATTAGCCAAGTGCCGTGTTGTCCTGTTATATTTAGAGAAGGCAGCCATCTCCATAACTTAAACTCACTCGCAACTCACATTAAACACAAACATAAACGATTTATTTTATTTTGGGCTGAACTGTCCCTTTAAGTCAGTGGCTCTTATTTTTTCTCTAAAAGCTGTGTTAATGATCCTAATTAGGGTGTGAAAACCTGCTGCAGACTGCTGAGGTTTGTCACAGCCGATAGTCTTAAAACGTCTAATCAAGTCTGGTGTTTATATGAAGGGAGGTGACAGGACGCTTAAGGTACCACGTCCCATATCTTAATAAATAAATGATTCAGATGATTAAATGTTTAGCAGATGGCTTCACTCCAGTGATTCAATATGTGCAGCAGTGAAACCAGTTTGAAAGAGGTGTTAGACATTTTACGTGTCCATTTGGAAAAAGCTGCTATTATCTTAATAGTCATGACTCCAGCAGCGCTCAGAGGTAGCATTGCTCAAATTGCATAGTGTGTGATATCTAATTTGTTATGCTGGTGTCCATGATGAAAAGCAGCAATATGTTTTCTGATCCCATCTGGTGTCATACTATCTATATTATCTAACAGCTTGGAAGAAGCCCATCCTTGCCTAGTAACGCTGTTGCCATGGCCTTTGTGCAAACCAGCCAGACCTCGGGCTAATTTGTGAAGCGTGATGAGAATTGAGAGCTCTCAAAATGCAAAACAGGAAGAAACAACTCTTGACAACTCTCACCCTATTTTGTCTGCTCACCCTTCCTGTCTGTTCACATCATTTTTTTTTTTTTTTTGCTCTCTCTGACTCCGATGACATTTTCTAACCCGAACATGTGATTTAATGTTACATTTTCAACCCTGACGCTGCTTAGAATCTAGACAAATATGGGACCCAAATGAGGTCAAAGATCATCATATGCAATTCTAATGAGATGACTTAATGGACTTTCTCATTATTTAAAGTGAGAATGTAGGAGAGCTTCTCCTTTTGACTGCATTCCTCCTCTTATGATGCTTTTAATGCAAAAAATGTTCTAACTTTGGATATTTTTTTACTCTTTGGTTCACACTCCCCACTGAGCTGTCTGGCAGTAAAGTCTGAACCAGGTAGCGTTTTTAGGCGTTCTAAAGTGATTATCCCGAAAATTGCACACTGCAGCAGGAACATCTCTCCCAGTCGGCAGGGCTAATGATCAACTGCTGGCTAAATGTTATTATCTTCTGCTGACCCTTTCATTAAGAGAGGTCAAAGCCACTCTAATAGCATCAGCTCTGTGGAAAAGCCCATAATAATTTAGGACGTACAAACATGTACGCTAAGCATTTGAACAATTGTAGTGAGTAGAAAAATTTAGCACAAAAGGTTTTAAGGTTACGTGTGTTAAGTTAAATTCCACTAAGCAGGATTTCTCAGCCCTCAGTGAGCTCCTATGTGTTGAGGAACATTTTAGCTGTTGTTGAAGCTGCAGGCTTGGAGTGTGCATTCATACATTTCCTTACTGACACAGCAGGAAATTAATAATTGCATAATAACCAGACTTGTTTCCATTGCCAAATCAATGCACAGAGCTTCAGCAGATTTTCTCAAGCAGCAGTGTTTGGGTCTGATAAAGGAAGCGGATGCTGAAGCGCCTTCTTCCTGCTTTAATTTCTTTCTAGTGACCAGCAGGGGGCGACTACACTGGTCAGAATGTATTGAGTTGAATTTGAGTTCGCTTTGAATCCCTTGACAGCTCATTCTGCGACAACGTGAAAAAGATTACTGATGCATCTTGGTGCATAGAAATATTTTATTTCTATTCAATATATGATCTAGCCTAAAAACTGAGGCCACTGTGGGCTCTCAAAGACTTGTTGGGCCAGATCTAGGGAGTACTGGCCCTTTTTGCACCTCCTTAGAATTGCCATTGAAAATGCACACAGTGCCTCAGAAGCAATTTCAGGTGTAGCAGTAGTTGTTTCCCTGTGATTGACAAGGCAGACTGTGTGCTTTCATCTCAGAACTTTCAACACTCATCGACATCTAAAGCCAAAGCACTAATCTCAGGCTCAAGGCTTTTGTATCTATACTGTGACGTCACTGTGGTAACATCCACTTCTTATACACAGTCTATGTTTTTTATTCCATTCTGATGTCCCTGTTTGTCTTCAGTGTGGTTTTCTCACAGCAGACCGTATTAATGCAGTGCTGTTAGGCTCACAGCTTGGCCACTCTTGACAGTGAAGCCCTCCCTTCTGCTCTCCATTCATGCTGTAAGCCAACCCTCAGTGTCAACCCTCAGAATGAATAAGAATGTGTCCATTTTTACGAATTAAGTTACGTCCCTTGTAGAAAATCGACTGAGATGTAAAATTCAAGATTACTTGTAATTGTGGTTTGAGAAGGAAAATGTCATACCTGCATGAACATTTTTTCCCCTGGTTTCAAAATACTAAATTCAAAAGAGACCTGGAATTGCAGAATAACTCCCTAATATGTTCCAGCATGTCAAACAGTTGGTGTACATTTTATGCTGCCAAAACAGCTCATATCAGAAAGACGCCACACTTTGTGTGTTTATTTCCTTCCCATGTGTCTCAGCTTCATTCTGTCATTGTTTTTTGTTATTGACTTTTCTTCTTATTTACATCATATTCTGCAAACATTCCTCATATAATAATTAACATGGTGTATTCATTCAATAATTAATTTGTATTAAAGTGTAAAATTATGCACATTTTACCTGAACATATGTTTTTTCTTAACTGATTACACAATAAAGTAGTATTATTGAAGAAAAAAATATTTTAAATATAGGACATACATGTATGTAAGTTGTATAATACATATGATATAAATGGTGCTAAGATACTCCACAGCCTACAAAACATGCATAGAAAAGAAACAGAAATAGTCTGTCTCACAGGAATAATTAGATGCAACTAATGTTTGACCAAAGATGCTTTTACGCATTTTGAAAAAAGAAATCACATATCAAAGTGACCAGACCTCCGTTGAAGTCTACAAATACTGCTAATTTTCATTCATCCTAATTTGGCCATACTTCATGGCCAAGTATGCAATTTAGTTATTAAAATGATTTCACCATTCAGATCCTTAAGTTGAAACATTATTTTGCCCATCCTCATACAAGATGATACTTTTGTATTAGAAAGCTGAAAAATGTAAGAATTGCAAAAAAATACATTTGATTAAATAGTTCAGCAAATTTTAAATCTCTCAATTAAATGGCATTCTGCTTTCTGCGTGTGTGTGCTCTGACTTGTGTGGTTGCATATCTGAGTGCATGCATTGGACGGCAGAGAGAGGCTGAGTATCTTACCTGTGCAGATGTTAGAAAACTGGAGAGACTGACAATATCCTTGAGTGATGTCACCTCAGCTCAGAAAATGAGCCTGTTGTTGTCCTTTTTCTTTGTCGTTTTTTTTGTCTTCACTCCTCCACTTTAATGTTACAGATCTTGCACGTCTGATCACAAATGCTTTCCTGCTGCCTATAGAGAAGCACACAGCATTATGAGGAATCAGACACTCAGCTGGTGTTGCCTCACTCAGCACTGAGTGAGAATGACAGAAAGAGAGAGAGGAAAAAAGGGGACCCACATAACCTCTCTCCATAAAAACCTCTTACACAGTGCCCCCCTCCCACCTTTTCTCCTTATTTTGCCTGCAACACACACTTCACATGTATGCACACACACAGAAATGCACACTCCTGCTTGCATCCGTTGCAACATGCAGTGAGCGGCAACCTGTTATTTTCCCTTTTTTTGTTAGCTTTATTTGCTGTGTGGCAGCCTTAATTGCCAGTCGATTCTTCTGTGTCTGAGTTAAAACTGAGCAGCAGTGTGCAAAAGGGAAAGAATCATATTTACAGCATTACCTCCAGGGGAATTGCCCAGTTATTCCCAGTTACTGCCCATGTGTGAGCGAGGGGTCAGCTCAGACTGATGACAAAAACAGATCCAATTAGCTCCATAATTCAAAATCTGCTTTTACTTAAATGCTTAACCAATATATCTTTGCTCTGCCCTTTATAATACAATGCTCTCTCAGAGGAACTTCTGCTGACACATCTGCAGACAGTAGCAATAAAAGGAGCCTCAAAAAATGTCTTAGCTACTTTTTCATCTTACTCTCTTCTCCAAAGAACAGCTCCTCTTTTTGTCACTATTGTTAAGCGTACGATGAGGATCTGACACTTGAGCCTTGAAATCTACTCCATTCAGCCATTTCACATCACATCAATTGGCGGCCCAATTCAATACAAGGCGGACCACTCAATAGACCACACCGACCTGCCAAACACATTAGAGAGACAAAAATGACATGGTGAAAAGACACAGATAGGGGAAAGAGGCGGAAATGGATTGCAGTGTATTTCTTAAGAATACTGCACTGCAGGACTTCTCGTAGGAGTCGACCGAATGCTTGATTGGTTTGTGTCGCCGCTGTGGAAAGCTGGCAGATGAAAGGAGGCTGAAAAGGCTGTGGAGATATTTAGCTGCAGGACCTAAAGTGAGTTTGAATGGTAAAAATAAAGGCATACCATCAGAACTAGATGAATACACGTTTAAAAAGTGTCAAAAGACAAACATTTTATCCTTCATCCTACTATAACTGTGTTTGTCAAACCCCAAATGTTAGAAGATTAGTATGTGCTCATAGGCATTCTGTTCTTGTCTGGCCTTTTGGACTGAAAAATAATTATGGTTCTTTTTTTCTCTGCTGATGCCTGGGTAAGCATTTAAGTACAGCGGTGTGAGGTGCAATTTATTTAACCCTGTTACCCTCCTGTCACAGCTATCTGTATAATTGACTGATTGGCTCTCTGTGAGAAGACTGAAGACTCTGTGCAGTTAATAGATTAATGTTGACTTTGACATTTCTAAACTCTTCTGCTAATTAAAAATTGTTTCTGCAAATTATAAGCTACATAGAAAAAACGTATGCTGGTGTTGTACATAAAGAGAGGCAGCAGAACACACAGCAGCCATTAGTCACTGATGCACCAGTTTCTAAATTCATTCAAGCCTACAGTGGTGGGGGAAGCATTCAATCTTTTACCTGAATTGATTAAAAACAATATTTTATGGTAACAATGTACCAAACAATGTAACTTTATGGGGGGGTTGCTCATAGTGATTTATCAGCAGACCTAAATCTCCTTGCGCCTTAAATGAGTTTCAGCTCATTTTTAGCCTAAATTTACTATTGTGGTTCACTCACTCCACTGTGGGGAGTATTTTCAGCAGCTAAAGAGCCAGATAAATCCTCCAGTGGTTAGTCTGGATGAAAAACAACCTTAAGAGAGGAAATTAGTCTACAGTTCAACCATGCAGCCAGTAAACATGATTCATAGGTGCTGGGTGTGTTTAAAGATTTGTTTTGTCACCTTGAAAGGTGAAAATACATCAGTGTTGTGTTCACAGTTCCTTTCTGCTGCTCAAGAGCCCAGACAATTCAGGTATTGTTGTTTTTAAGTAAAATGAACGAATACTGAGGCTGGAAAAATTTATAAAATAATGACGCATGTTCTCTGCAATGCCACTAACTATTTGCACACAGGCTGTGGTGTAATAACTCTCAGATGGCAACTAGCAAGCAATCACTAAAGTTAATTGAATGATTAGCTTATGTATTAAGCCAGATGGGTCTTGTTAACTGGAGTGTTTTTTGCAGTTGCTGTTCATCTGTAATGTGTCACCACTCACCACACATCCAGTCCTAGAAACGATTGCACTTCACTCAGCAGTCACTGTCACCTCATGTTGACGGCACAGTATTTTGACCATCAATGGGAAAGTGTACTTAATTACTGGATGCAAATTCAGCTCTGAGGATACTTGCCTAGCACTCTAACTCTTGTGTTGTTAATTGATTTCCGATAATCAATCTACATACATTTGCATTCAGCATATTAGCCCAGTTCCAGGTTGATAAAAGGATGAAATACTTGAAAAATGTTCCTTTCAAGGTACATTTTGAACAGATACAAAGGATTTATGGTTCATTGTAATTAACTATGGACAATATGTGACATTACACCTAATTATATATACATTAATGTACACTCCATTAGAGAGAAGGGAAAGCGGTACCCTTTCACACAAAATATCTATCAATGCTGCTGCTCCCACCCAAAGGGACACGGTCTGAGGGTTTTAATGGGGCAGAAAATAATCCTTTTTTTTCTTATTTGCATGTGTGACATAAACAGAAGTTTTGCTTCTCTTGGCTTTAAAAGATAATTTACTGTCTCAAATCAAATTTCAAAAGGAAAAAATCTGTTTTCTATTTATGGTTATCATGGTAATTTTTATAATATTAAACATTTTTGAGAACTGTGACCAAGAAATACCCAGTATACCAATTATAAAGTAGTGTTAAATAGAAAAGAGTGATTGATTTTGTTTACTTTTGTCAGAGACAAATTCAGGTTCATTAAACGGTATATTTGAGTTTGATTATCACTGAACTCTGAAGTTTTGGGGGTGCAGCAGCGTCTGCCTCGCTAAATGTCACAGTCGGTTTACATTTTGAGTGACGCCCCTGAAGGACACATTTACTGACAAACAGTCATGGCGGATTAGCTCGTCACCATATGTCTGTCTGTGCACACACCACCCTCCAGGAGGGAAACGTGCTAGACATGGAAGCGCAGACGGAGGAGAAGCAGAGAGGACTGAAGTGACTATGTTAAGAGGATTAGTGGTTGAAGTGAAAGCAGAGGAGTGGCTCTTTTAGTGAGGAGTAGAAACAAATAACAAGTCTGTTATTGGTTTTTGCAGAAAGCCAAAATCAAAAGGTTCAGCACTTTAGGTGCCGATAAGACAGGATAAGTATTCTGTGTTGAATGTAAGACAACAACAGAATGGGCATCCTTTTAAAGGGAAGATAACAGCTCTTTTTTTAAAACTAGCTGAAGTGAGCTTTACAAGAGGCCAATATTCTTTTGAATTCATTTTGATTTCATACTTGAATGCCAACATCCTTGATGTGAAAACCCAGAGCTTGCCTGTTGGTCCTGCTCCCTCAAAGACATTTTCACACACACTTTTTCTTTTTTTCACAGAAAATCCACAAAGATGACACAAAATGGCTGTTTCAGTGACAGTGAGGCTCTTCACTCCCTGCGGTAAGTGTGACAGCAGATATTTCACCAAAACAGTCCAATCAGTGCCTAGGCCTAGAGCATTCACAACTTCAAGAAAAAGGGTGAGGCTTTTTTTTTAGATCTCTACAACCCGGATCACATATTCCATCTCACCTCACACTGGTGAGGTAGTGGGCCTGTTTGGAGCTGCGTAATCAGCCATAGTAAATTAGAAAAAAGCAGCATTTTCTGTAGATGAAAGGCTGGTAAATATTTACAGTATTTTCAGCATTGCCATCTTAACAGAATTATTAGAGCCACCTTAACAATACCTTCGACTATATAAGCACATTTCAGTTTAGAAAGACAAAAAGCAATACTAAACTGTATGTTTCACAAACCTTAAGCCTAATTAATGAGTTTCACTAGCATACCCATTAAATACAATCCAATATGCATAAATATACACATAGTCTGCTTCCACCGACGGCTGGAGACACGCCCCCTTCAGCTGTGGAAAAGCTCAGTTCGCAGCTTATTTCTCACAGTACTGGGCCACTAACACTGACAGTTGTTTTGCATATTTATGACTGAATGCTCAAGGGCCTCTCATGGTTGCGGTAATTCATAATTTTTGATAAACCTGTTTAATTGATTGTTTTATTTCATCAGTGAGTGCTGGTGTTGCAAGCCTTAAATGGTTTCAGCTCCATAACATGTCAGCCAATCTGCTGAGCTAAAAATAAGCCTTACCTGGCTTATTTTTGTCTCAAGCAGGCGTTTGGCCTGTTGAACGTCTTTCCTTTCATTTTGGGCAACCTGAAGCAAGGTTACATTTGTTTTAATTTATTTATCTTCTGTGAGTTGCATCAGAGTATAAAACTGCAATATAAAAGTACTTTCCATCATCAGCAATGGCTACAATACCCACTGCTGCTGCTGTGGGAGTCCCAGATACATCTGGGAACCAAACACTGTCACGTTTGGATTCATATGATCATCAGGAGGTTCACACGGGTGGGTGATGTATATCTCCTTCTCCAGGAGGAGTCTACTTGACAGATAGTACAGTGCTGAGTTACTACTTTATAAACTTTTATTTCGCTTTATTTGCATTAAACGGATTAAGGGGAAGCAGAAATAACAACAACATGATGCTGCTGTGTCCAAGTTTGCATTCATGATATTTCGGGTCTTTCTGCAAGATGACAAGCAAACAACATTTAAAATGTGGAGCTCAAGGCAGTCATGGTTACGTCGACTGCTGCTGAGCGTCAATATGGACCCAAAACAAGCAAAAATGTAGTTGCAGCAGAGTGATGAGAAGGATTCTGACAGCGTCCCGATGCAGATGTGTTAAAAGTCTGAATTCATGCTATGTCTGGTTGACAGCGCTGCTAACTGACTTTGACTCTGGCAAACAACAGTCTTAATATTCTCTGTCATACTAACTTCACTGACATTTTAGAAACTGTAAATTCATGCTGCTGCCTGCTGCTTATTTTCCGTTAACCAATCAGTGCTGCAGCCGGCTGGGGGACAGAGTGAGCGGTGACCTTTTAGACATAATAAGCAAGGCAACACTAGATTGGGTTTGAAACTATTGTTGTCTCAGATGCATCTGTTAGCTCAGGTGCTATTTGCTGACGTTTGTCCTTGTCTGGTTTGGCAGCAGCTGGCTGGGAGATCTCTGAATAATAGGACTAATGGCCTCAGCTTACTTTAACCCCTTATTATATTCGAATTCACATAAATTAATAAATAATATTCCCTTAATATAGTATTATGTATAGCCAAATTGAAAACAGGCTCTGCAAAATGTATCTTGTTAATGAAAAAAGAAACCTTACATTGCAGATTTGTTAACAATATGTCAACCTTTGTAAGGTCTACAAATCTGATGCTTAAAATAGGTCTTTTGTCGAAGCTGGAGTAGGAGGAGTAGCTGGAGGATTTCTATTTCTAGAAAGCAGTCATTTACCATTCCCAGTGGTCTGGTGAGTCATGACTGCCACAATCTGGCAGTCTATTGATCGGTATTATATTGAAACAGCAGCATTATGTAAAGCTGAGATGTGCACAATCAGTTTTCTGGACTTTCCTGTATGTTTCACCCTTTTTTTCTTTAAAATCTCGGAATGGTTTACATTTGTGTGACAATTTTCCAGAAAAAAATATTTTTCAATTAGTTGTTTTTTCCTCAACATTTCCAGGTGTCGTAGCTTTCCATCCATTTCAGTTTGGAAGGAAAATCAACTGGCAGGGATGTTAATCCTTCTATTCTCAGGTTGGGAGGCACTGTTGTGTAATCTGTCTGTTCACTCCCACTCACCAGACTAAAAAAGGTCAAAGCCGTGCATCACAGGCAGCGTGCTGTGACACCGGTTGGCTGGTTATTAATGACCGAGTCAGAGTGTGAAAATCTGTCACAGCCACCAACACTTTAAAAGGAATTTGCGCTGATATTGATGCCGCTTTTGAACCCATTTGAAGTAGAGTTCTGCCGTAAATCTTTTTCAAGTGTTGAAGAATGGAGCAGACAGATCATTCACAAAAACTGTAGAGGAAGATCTGATCGCTCGATCAAAAAGATGTGTAGTGGGTTGTTGGAAGTATAAAATACATGAAGGCAAAAGGCTCATTCATGCTTTTTTTTTGTTGCTTTTTTTACTCACTTCTGACATGATTCATTCTCAGCATTGCAGCATGCATCCTGACCGCCATGCTGCAAACAAATAAAAGATTAGTCAGAATTAAGTTGGTGTACACTCTGTGCCAACTCTATTATCTGTGTGTGTTTGAGTGTGTACATCGCCTGTCTGTTTGTGTGTCTGACAGCAGAATAGTTAAACTAGTCAAATGAGCTGTCTGTAATGCATAAATATCAGTGTTTAATGGCGAGGTGAAGATGTGTCATGGTTTTTCCAGTGACAACTGTGTCCCATTTGAAAAAAAGCCAAACAAGTTTACCCCTCAAAGCTTCACTGCTTTATCTCCTGGAGACTGATCCCAGTTTATCCTGACCCGTGCTTATATTTGTAGGAGTTTGCGCCCTCAATAGGCTGTAGTAATGAAGAACTGTTACAGAGTGTGAAAGCAAAAGGGGAACTGGTGAAGGATTGTTTCCACCTGCTCTGGGGGAAATACGTACCGGTAAACATGTTTTTTTTTTAAGTAACAAATTAATTCCCATGCATTGTGCTGGTAGTTACATCAGCAACTACTCTACTACCAGGAATTACATACATTTATTTCACTCATTTCTCCATTTAATAACATGTAACTTAACTGTAAAATAAAAAATAAAAAAAAATAAAAATTACTTATAGTTGAATGACTTTTTTTTTTTTAATCAAAATCCATCTCAACAAAAGCCCATATATGCATTACAAATATGTATAAACATATATTAAAACCTATTGCTGGGCTTTAATAATGGAATTTTAATGAGGGAGGGACTTATTTAGCTATGGCAGCTGTGACACCATTAATGGTGTTTGTTACAGTACTTATAACAGTATTCAGTATGTCAATAATACATGCATTCACCTCAATTGACATTATTCAACCGTGTATTCTGCTGTATGTGTATGGTCCTTTTTACCTGTTACACAATCTTCCTCATTATGGGTGTATTACCATCTCCCTGCCTCATTATCTGCATGCTTTGCCTGTCTGTAAAGGACCCTGAGCCTCTAAATTGACCATTATAACTGATATTTTTTTCTGTTACCCTTGAACAGCTTGTAAAAGCTGTGGCTGAAAACAGTTCAAAGCATTGAAGGGTGTTTCAAGCCATATTTGGGAAATTTAAATGATAGCATCTTCATGAATGATAACTTTAAGATGCATCTTTTGCCACCATCAACGATACGCTCTACGTAAAATTGCAGACATTTTTCCATTCATCCTTATGGACCTTGTAGATTTTTTTTTCTCTTTGAGCTTTTCCCGGTGTGTCTAGAAATTATACAGAGCAGCAGGTTGCAGTTCTGCCTGATAAGATATTTTCCTTATGTTGGTCTTTAAACCTGCTGCTCATGGCACGCTGCTGTTTGTAAGGCTTTATTTTCTCCATCTGGCTGCAAGGCGGATTAACCCATGCTGTGATTACTTCTCAGAACAGAAACAACTGGAGGAGGTCATTGGCAAGTAAAAAATCAATCTGTCCAATTTGTCTTTTTTAGATAAAAACACATTAGAATTTCGTCATGCCACAAGAAAAAAAAAAGCCCACCTGATGTTAGACGATTGTCATCCTGACTGTTTTATCTGTGCAGTATTAAATCCACTTGAAAATCCTTTGGTGGTTTATTTAACAATTGTTTGGAGAACACTGCTGGGATACTTTTGATTCAGTGTATTTGTGTATGCATAATAATAAAACAATATGCTGTTTTTCAGTGCAAAAAATGTGATGTAATGATAATGAGTGATGATACTATTAGGAAAGTGAGGGAATTTAGGAGTTGGGGATGACAAAAATCAAATATTCATGGAATTCCTAAAGCATTTGTTTACTTTTTTAACTTGCTCAAGGAAAATGTTCTCATCTTACAAAGAAACGTTGGACTGTTTCACCTGTACTGTGCAGTGCAAAATTCATAAAACAAGTGTGGCATGATGAAATTATCTGACCTTTCGCAAAACTAAGTGCATTACATTGTGCTGAGGAAGTGTGGGAGGACATGTATAACTGATGAAATCCTAGCTCCTCTAGGGCAACTGCTGCAGATTGTTTAAGTCTCTGCTGCCAAGCTTCCCACCACCAAAGTATGACCACATCATGCACACCTTAAATACAAAGACACACAGCTTTAATTGTAACAAATTCTCAACGCAGTTTATCACCTTGCTCAATGCCTACTACTCACTTCACATGCCTTCACATGCAGCCTGAGATCCCTGTGGTCACATGGTTTTACGGATTCCAGAAGAGACTTTTGCTGTCAGGCGCTGACCTGTCTGAGGAGATCTGTCCACTTATTAGTAGTCAGTGTCAGTGTCACTGTCTGTGTCTCCTTCTATCTCCTCCTGAAAGAGCAGTTTTAATCAGGAATAATAGAGATGTGTATAAAGTTTGTGTAACAGATTAAAGAACTGTTACATTTATTTATTAATGAAACAATAATTGAATAAAGCCTCCAGCACAGGAGCAACAGATGGATAGATAAATAAATAGATTTATATATCAGATGACAGGTCAGGTTTGGCATTTCTCACACATACAAAACATGGGTCATACGTCCTTTCCATTCCTTCATCCCACATTGCCCTCTTGTGGTGTTCCCTCTCCAGGATGAACATGAACCTACCACAACCTGCTGTGGTATGAAATGAGCAGCTAATTTCAGTTTCAAATTAAGCAAGGAGGGAATACATACTTGGCAAAATAGTTTTTGTGATTTTCATTGTACTACTTTCATAATTTATATCATTTATCTCAATCATATATTGTAACATCCTTGTAGTCAAAACACACACTGAGTAATGAGAAAAAGTTATGACAAGATATTTGAGTGATTAATTCAGAACTGTTTTACATATCTGCCATTCCCCACACCCAAATAAATTCATGTTCCTTTTTAGATGACAAAGGTTTCAAAGGTAAACACATTTTATTTTGATATATCACAGGTTTATATCATTGGTTGGCTGTGATTGCATTTTAAGACCTTACAGTTATTAATTAGGCATTGGAGATAAAGGTGTCAACATTTATAATATATTTCAAAGGCATACTTTACATATTTAAAAAAATATTTTAACAAGAAAAGTATTAAAAAGAAAAAACAAAGCATTTGTCATTATCAGTGTTTTGAATGAAAAGTCCAACACTATCATCACCATCAACATCACTGATTGATATAAGGACTTCTAAACAAGAATTTGTAATAATGTAATTTTAATTTTTTAAACAAAATATTACGTATGTTATAAATAAGACAGCATTCAGCACAAGGTGGCCCTGTTATTTGGACTATCCATTGAGGAAGGCCTCTTTCAGACTGTTTAACGCCTCTTCCTTGGTGATCTTCTTCCACTCCTCAGGAATCACTGTTGACTCCTGCACGTATTCCTGTGCAAACCTGTCACTGAATCTCGCCAAGACATATCTGGAAGTTAAAGAATATTTAGTACATTTCAGCAACATTTGCAATAAAAAATATATAAACTGGTACATAGCGAACAGTTGACTGTAAAAGAAAAATGTAACCAATTATGAGATTTAGGCATTAACAATTCACACAGTACCTCCAGTAAGCATTGGGCATCTGGCTGCTTGGGCCCTCTGCAGATAAGTGCCAGTCTGGGTGGAGGGAATGGAGGCTCATGCCTGCAGATGTGTCATTTGTGTCTGCAATGCTTTCAGGTAAACTGGTACAGGAGAATGAGCCTGTGTTCTGTGGCAACAAGCCTCTGGGCCTGTGGAGCACAGCCTTGTGAACTCCATGTCCCATCTCCTCCAGCTCACACGGGGCTCTGCAGAGAGGACACCGCTGGTAACAGCCTTTCACTCTGTTAAAAAGGGCATCTTTGGGCTGAATTGGAAGGCACTCAAGAAGTCTGGTGATATCCACAGTTTGGGAGAACTCCTTTGCCAGGTCCAATCGCATTGCAGCCAATAACTCCATTAGACATGTGATAAAGCGATCCCATTCTGTGGTAATACTGAAGAAAGGCCCATTCAGAGAAGCCCTGGAGACTTCCACATCTCCATCCTTCTCCAAAGTGAGGCATACTCTCTCCAGCAGCGGCTTTGTATCACTCAGCACCCCATTGGTGCCTTCTGCTGTTCTGCTCACTGCTGCTGCAACCTTTCCTACAATTTCTCCAAGTCTCTGTTGCATCCATTTATCCATGTTGGTTGATTCAGAGAGGTGAGCGGCCACTGTCTCCTGGATCTTCCTCACTCTGAAGTTGTCATAGGAATGCAGATATTCCAGGAAGCTCTCAAAGTGGTCCTCTATGATCAGCTCTTCCAGTAGGCTTTGGTGGAAGGCATGTGGGGTATGATACTGCTCGGCTTTGCTTCGGATATCTTCCACAATACGCTTTCCCAGTGGTCGATAGATGTAGTCCAGCACTGTGGGTTTGACAACCATAGAGGTAAATGCTTGAGCCACCCTGTGGCACTGGTCTCTCTTCCTGAACTGGTAAATAAAATTTGCCAGGTAAGTACTCTTGGTCGCAGTGATACATGTCAAAACCTTAGTGTCTTTGGCAAAGCGGTCATGTATTTTTTGGAAGTCTTTGCATGCAGCACTGCAGAGATAAACTTTCAGATCCACCTCAAAAGCTGATCTGATTTCCATTGAGTTTTCTCTCAAAGCTTTTTCAACATTTTCTAACAGTGTTGTAATGTAGCTGTCAGAGAAATCAGCTGGCAAGCCAGATTTATCCGCAACAAACTGATTGTATTCATCTATAACATTGCATGCTATCTGTTGAGCTGCCACCCTCTGCAGTCTGTTGTTGTCTTCAAACATGTGCTTTAATCTGCTCCTGTATCCAAAGTGCTCATCGTAGACTTGGAAGGTAGATGCCTGGTCTTGGCCGATGACTTCAAGTTTTTTAATGTGTTTCTGGAGACCCCGGCTGACTAGATTTTCTTTCAAAATATTTGTCACTCTTGCAGTGATATCATCTCTTTCTGAAAGTCTGAAGTTAAAGTCAGACAATGTCTTGCTCCACACTCCCTCAAACTCCTCTTCCAGTTCTGTGTCTTGAAGTAGAACTCTGGTTGACTTGCTGTTCTCTAGTAGTGCATGTAGCTTCGATTCCTGTTCTTTTCCCAGTAAGATCTCAAATTTTTCAAGCTGTGTTGAAGAACAATGGTTCTCATTGACCATCCCCAACCGTTGTGTTATCTCTTCTGTTACTTGGTCCTGGAAGTCATCCATGTTAGCCATGAGAATTGGCCTGAATTTGGCCATTTCAAGATGTTTGTCTTCCATCAAAGAGGCCTCTATTTTTGATCTGAGTTTGTCCACCTCCGTTTTGACTTCTTCTCTGGCTTCATTCTTAAGCTCACTCAAAAGGCCATTTTGGATTGCAGCGTCTAAAGCCCTTTCCTTTGTGGCAATGATTTTCATTGTTGCGCCCATAACCCAGTTTTCCATGTGTTCCAGGAAAACTTCCTCCCACTTGGAAAGCTCTGTGCACAGCAACGAGAATGCTAAGCCTGTGTTGATATTTTGCGGACCAATGGAGAATGATCCTGCTTTTACTTCATCCCAAACAGAACACAAGCGGCTCATGAATTCAGGAATACCAGTGGCTTTAGACTTAGCTGCACATTTTTTCAATGTCCCAAACAGATTTTGTTTAAGCTTTAATACAGTTTCACTGTATTGGGTGTCCACTGGCTCAGAGAGTGACTTATTATACCAAGGCCCTTTGATATGCGTGATGCTGGCTGTTGTCTTGGGATAATGGTTTTTAGCATTGTTTGTTCCTCTGTCACCAGTCTCAGTCTGAAGCATGTCAGATACACGCTTTAACTGTGAGGCTTGTAACATGCTGTTTAATTCTTCATCTTGGATCAGGAGTTGGCAACTGGGCATGGAGCCATATTCTTTGATGCGCAGAAGAGCATTGACAATAATGGCTAAGTTATTATCAAAATCCATCCCAGCATGTGACGAGATGTTCTGCATTAAAACATCACTCAATCCGGTTGCAAAAGTGGCCATCTCGTTGTCATGGATGAGCATGTTTCTTTCGCTTTCTGGAGTCAGTGAGCAGAGACCCTCAACATCAATCAGCAACAGAAAATCACACTCCATGTCCTGTCTGAGGTTATCAGGGAGACACAGGGCAACCATATACACCCCTCTTGTGGATCTATGCCTTCCTTCTGGAAATTTTACTCCAAATAGTGCAGAAAGTACCTCAGCGTTTCTACCATGATGTACTCCAAGGTTCGTCAACACTCGGGTCCTGCACTGTTCTTGAGCTAAGCGCCTTTTGAGCTCTGCAAATACACAGCTCAACCAGTTGATGGGGATGTTTGAGGCGTCTCCATCCATTAGTTCAAGTGGGATCCCATATAAAAGAAGGTCTGCTGCTAAGCTAGGGAGACGCAACACATTGTGGCTCCCACTACCAGGGCTGATATGTGTTAGCTCAAAAATCAAACCCATCTCACGCAGAAAGTGCTCAAGTCCCAGTGAGGAGGGATCAGGTTCTAAAGGAACATCTAGATACATCTGTTGTTCTGCAGAAGACGTTGAATCCGAATTTTGTACTGTGAGCTCTGGTTCATCTTGCTGTTCCCATTGGCAGCTGAAGGATCCATTTTCTTCAGACAGATCTGAAATTTCCTGTTCTTCTTTTTCAACAGTCTTCTCATCTAAAATTTCTTCATTTGACATCATATTTAACTGCTGATTTATGTCTGTATCATGTGTGCCCTCAAAATGTTCTTTCTGTGGTTCTGTGGTGTTTTCTGAAGGATTCTGCAGAAAATGCTCTGAATCTTGGACTATCTCAAACTGATGCTCAGAAACTTGCAGCTCTTCAGTTGTTTCCTCCTCAAATGTTGAATCTGTGCAGAAACTATCACTGTCCCGAAGGTTGCCATTGACTCCATTTTGTAACTCACTGTATTGTCCTGGCATGTCATCATCCATTTCAGTTGGCGGGTTTGTAAATTGATCTTGTGGACTGTTTCGATTTTTCATTTGATTCAGCTGAAGCCTCAGCTTCATCCAACTGAGAAAATAAGTTCTCTCCACTTTATCTGTTGTGAAAAGTGTATCAGTAAAAATCTTCATTGCTGGGGTCATTTTGTATGTGCTAAGCTCTACCAAGATGTCTTTCTTTTCTTTTGTCAGCTGGGAATCAGCTTCTTTTCCTTCTTTTCCCTGTTTACTTTTCTCCTTTTCTATTTTGGCAAGTTTGCTCCACAAAGGTCCCTGCAAAGGAAGCTGTTTCTCCCTAAATTCAGAAGATCCCTCATGTAAACCTCTCAATACTTCCTCCACTGTGGCCATTGCTTTCTTACAGACTGGACCCTCATCCACATTAAGGCCGAGCTCCTCTGCCACTTTTGCTGCTGCCTCGAGTGAAACATGTTTCAGCTCATCTGGTAACCAATCTTTCAGGGTGTCACACAGCTGATTAGCCAGTTCCTCTTCACTCAAATCTTTACCTTGCAGCACTGATCCTCCAGGAAGCCTCATGTATTCTTCAAGGTTCTGCCCAATAAACCCCACAACTCTGCTCTCATCCTCTCCAGCGTCCGATAGGTCAATCAGTATGAGCTTGCTTGCCATACCTTTACAGGTGACAAGAAGTTGTTTTTCTTTCTCCCTAAGATTCCCGCAGAAAACAACAAGAGCAGAAGATGCTTGACATAGAAAGCTGAGGTGTTTCTCATGTGTACTGGCGTCCCCACGGAGGTTGGCGAAGACAGTAGGAACAGGGAATATATCTTTGGCATTGTCTCCAATGGGTAGATGCCATGCAATCTCCACCAGGCCATTAGAGAGTCTTCGGGGCAGCTCTCCTCCATCCACCCCTCTGTGGAGAAATGTGTCACCAGGAGATCTGAGACCATTTATGATATTGTTTAGCACCTGTGACTTAGATACACCACTGTGACCAAGCTTCACACAGGAAACCAATGGCATGTATGTACTTGCCAAGTCCCATTCATGGACCTTTCTGTTGTTAATGGGAGAGTGAGACCTCCATTGACTCACAGCACCTCTTAAAGGCCAAAGAAGGAAGTGACCAGTTTCTTTTGGATCTATGCTAGGAAGGACCAGGGGAACAGCAAACTGGGATTGCAACATGCGCACTGTCATTTCCTGCTGTAAGAAAGTGTTGGCAGACATAAAGACAGCAGTGACTAGGTCAAGTGGATTGATGGCACACAGGTTTTTCTCTCTGAAGCCATTGATCATCTCCTCTGGTGATGTGTTGTCAGTGTTCGTATCATCATGCAGAGGCTTCAAGCAAGGACTGCGGGCATCTGGACAAAGCAGCCAAAGGCGTCTGAGGAAAGCATTTGGTAGATCCTTGGGCTCTCGAGGGTCTTGGTTCTCCATAGTCCATGTGTTGATGTCCAACATAGATGCTGGGTCCAGTGGTGTAGTCCAGAAGGCTTCCAGACCCAGTTTATTAAGGACCTCTGCTTGGGCATTGTCCTTTGGAGGTTCTGGTTTGAAAAATAATTCATAATTTAGCCTGTAGATACACTACAATTTTAAATTGAATGTGTTGGTTTAATTTCAAATAAAATTGAATATTGGAATTGGATTTTTTTTTCTCTCCCCCCTATCAGCTTGTGTGTAAGGCAAAAGACATGGATTGTTAAGGAATTAGTAAAATGTATGTTCAGATGCACAAGTAAACTAACAATACTTTTCCTGTTAACTTTATGCATAGTAACATGTAAACCTTGCAGGCCTCCCTTTAAAATGTTATTTAGATTTATTTATCAATGTTAAAATTGATTAAGTCATAGAATATTTTCACAGTTTCCAACTAAAATTAAAAATGTTCAAAATGAAATGTATTTTCTATTTCTATGACCTCACAAACCCTGAAAAACTGAAAAAGAAAACATACTTTTCTTTTTGCTGCTCAGCCTCCTGGCGAGCTTGACTGACATGGTGAATGCAGCTGAGTGTCTCTCTGCTCCGTTTCAAATGAGGTTTTCTTCTCTGGTCACATCACAATCACACACATCCCAATGTAAAGTGCTGACAGGAAACCTATGATTAAAATTCATGACATAACGATTCAGACAACACAACACAGCTTAAAGTACCTGCAAGCTTCTTTGGCCTGATACCAGTAATATGAAGAAACAGGAAAACATCTGGTGTCCGGCTTACAATCGATAAGAGTGTGTTGTAACATGATGTGTAAGGGGACAGCTCATTGTGGAAAGTACGGAGGAGGCTGCTTTGTAAAGAATTTTATCTTCCTGAAACGCTTCACTGAAGCAAGACTTTCCTCCCTGTGCTGTTTTCATTACAGTTAAACCTGAAACATTAACAGGCTGAACAAGACAGGCTGATATAGTGGACTCCCTTCAGATCAGGAGACTCTCAGAAAGATAAGTCTCAACACTTACAGCGCGACATTGCAGTGACTGCTTCGTAGATTTCCACAGATTAAAACTCACTACGTTTTAGTTTAAGCTTAGTTTGGTTGCTTTCCAGTGGTGAGCAATGTTCTAACCTTACAGCTGGCTTTTTACTATTATGAAGAAATGCAGTTGGTGAATTCATGGGGTTCATATTTCATATAATACAGCCCACAACAAAACACATCAGTTTAACAGTAAGGATAGTGTCCAGAGAGAATTTATTTAATTTAATTTTATTATATTTTAATTTAAGCTAACATTAAATAAATTCATTGTCGGCATTCAGATTTATCACTTTGATAAAAGTTGCAGTTACACAATATAAAAATACTTAATTACAAGTAAAAGATTCATTTAGAATCCCCCTTAAGTAAAAGTAGGGTTAGGGTTAGTAATAAAACTTTAAGTCTAATAATGCACGTTTCAGTAGTTTGTGTTAGTTGTGTTTCTTGGTAGAATTTTCAAAGTGTTCTTACCTATTTCTCCTCATATAAAAGTGTCCTTCACATTTGGTCTGTCACCACTGCAGTGGTTTCTGAGACCTCTTATACTTAGCTCTTATGTCTGTTCAGTGATAAGACACATTCCTGCTCTTCTATCTAATCCCATACGAACAAAATGAACATCAGTCACACGCACACAGACCCACAAAACTCATGGAGGCACACGCAGGTAAGAGTTGACAAGTGACACTCGTCATATCATAAAACATCTTCACGTAACACTTGATACTCAGATAACAGCAGGTGGTGTCTTTCTAACACAGCACAGAGCCTCGCTGAAATCTGACACCTGTCCAAAGCATTATCATTGGTCTGCAGGGGTCAGAGGCGAGGCTCCAGACAATGACGCACACAAACCCTCAGTCATGAGTGATCTCTTAGATATAGGTCTATCTGATTACTTTCAATAAGTCGTTGGCAGACGGACACTCCCTCTAATTCATAGAAAGCTGCTTCATTGTGCAATAATTGGTTTCTCTTCAGCCGTCTGTTGTCTTTCCTTAGAAATCCCAGTGGCTGCTGTTTGACATTATCACAAAAAAGTGTATAGCAGCCAGTTTTTAATCCTCGCAATCCTTTTTTCAATTATGCACCATTTTCCCTTCTTATATGGAGACCACATACTCATGATTACAAGAGGGCCAGAGGGGATTTGCAGTTTGGATCTCTAATAACTATTTAAGAGTTTAATGCTTTTATTTTATCTTTTTTCTTTGCATCCCAAGGGGAATTAGCCAACTTTTTCTTGAATCTGTTGTCCTGTGTATTGGTACCGCTTCCTCATGGGATGCAGTTCAGTATCTATCATTATCAGAATATATTTTGTCTGATATGCACAGACACTAAAATATCTTTATGAAACACACTGTGCAGAAAACTATGCTTGGGGTATTTTAGATGGGAGAAGTTTTTATTCTATTTAAGTTTTTGTCTGCTCTCTCATTTGTTTGAGAGAGCAGCCTCTTTTGTTCCTCTGCAGACATACTAATGTACAGTCCTCTTTGAAGGGCCTCTTTTCATTTTAACTCAAATGTTCTATGGCAGCTGCCATATCAATAATCAAAAACGATTTCCCCTCTGAAATGGGTGTTGTCTTGGTCTCAAAGATCACATATTGGTCATCTTAAAAAATCTAATAAAATTCCAAACATTTAGAAATGTAAACTTTGGGTTGCAAGGAACAATTCCTGTCATTGATCAGTGGTGTGGTACTGTTTGTCTGATGTCTGGGAGCTCCTGTCTGATTCACATCACTATAACACATGATAGCTTTGTTTAATCAGCACACAAGACATTAAAAATGGATGGAGAATAAAATTAAATGCAAAGCTAATTATAATTATGCTTTATTTTCTTGGTTTAATCCAATATGATATAAAAATAAATAAAATGAAACCTGATCTGCCTCTTCTGCCAGAGAGGTACACACGCCTGAAGGATAAGTGTTGTGCAAAGGAAAAGATTACGGCTTCTCTATTTCTGTCCTGCAAAGCTCCTAAGCAGTCTTACCCGCGTGTGTCAGAGACTGTGAGAATGAACTGTGTGCACATGTTTATGTATGTGCGTGAGTGTGTGCACCTGAGAAAGTTGTGCGAGTGGACACACTCAACACTGCGTGTTCGATTGTCCCTCCTGAGCAGCCCTGCGTTGCATTCCTTATTGCTCAGATCTGTTTGTGTTTGGACTTACTGCATCTTCCCTGCAGCAGGACTGAGGAAAATTATCGAGAAGATTTTTAAGGATTAATAGAGAGCCTAAAGGAATAGTGGTCAAGATGTTGATCACCATGCTAACGGCCATGTATATGATGGTCAAAGTCGTAGAATCGGTAAGATGATTATAATAATAGATGGAATAGAAATAGAAAGTCAAGCGATCATTGTTTTTCACCTTTGCACCTCTAATGTCATGTTTATTTTAAAATATTCAGTATTTTTTTCAGCATACATCCTCTATTAAAATATCCTTCAAATGCAAATATGTGTTCGTACTGACTAATGTTAACTTGAGATAAAAATACAGTAATGAGCATAGTTTGCTGCTGTTTGCTGTTCGTCTTTGCTGCAGCCATAACTGTGTGGTTTTTGTCAGTGTCCAAGCATAAATCAGGTTTACATAGACAGCATCTTAATGTTATTCGGATGATGCAACAACCAATTAAAAGCAGGCATGTATCAATATATAATGATCATGTTAATCAAACTTTTAATGTGCATCATTGCTCTTATATGTCTTGTTATGTAACATCACTACTATATGTTAATGTACATCTACAAAAATGACCTGTTTAGCACTGAAAAGTCCCCAAGAAATCTCAGAAATGCAAACTCTTTTAGTGCTTTACATATCTTCCAATACTGCACCCTCATCACTGAAACCTTTTGTCGGCTTGGTGCAAATTCATCAGAGGTTTCAGTTCTAATGCTGGAGGAAAGTTTAGAATCCTTTACAGGTTTTGCCTTTTCTGCCCACAATCTGCCTTTTTTTAAAGGCCATTTAGAAATGGAAGAAATGCAAAAGCTTGCATATTTTTCCTGTGATGTGAAAAAAATCGATTTTTAGACTGTAAGAAGCCAATCATAGATATGTTGATCCATAGTTGAAGTTAGTATTTACAGATTTTTTTTTTTTTTTACACTAATTTAAAATATGTAAGTAAACTGCTCGTGAAATAGCTCGTAGCTAAATCTGGTAAATTGACTGTTCTCCTTATGTAAGATGATTATTGTTTTATATAGTTCCTGATGACTAAAGGGAATAAACTAAAGTGGACTGCACTGAAAATGCAATGTTTTTTTATTTAATGTGGGGACTTTTGTGGGATATAGCTGACTTGAATGATTGAGTTACATGTTTGAAGTTTATATTCCAACGTCTGACCCAAACTCTTTGTCACTTTCAGATAGGGGTGCGGTTTGCAAAGCAGCAGGACCCTTTGCCTTACATGGTGTCCCAGCCGTTGCCTTGGCAGGTTCACTCAGTGTCACACAGTCGCAGGAGCAGCAAAGCAGAGGAGGTGAGTTGTAATGCAATCTGTACCTCAGTAGAGTTGCTGTAACACGCACACGCACACACATACACACACACTGCCATGCTGATGCACTAAGGTGATTGACTCCTTACAGCTAATGCGACGCACATTGTTTCTGCACATGGCTGAGTCATCCACGGTCACCACATCCTCTCTCCTGCATGCTGAGTAACCCCAGTGTTCTGTTATTCACAGACAAAGCAGCGCAAAAAATGGAAAGTGACTTAATTTCTACTATTTTGGATTTCCCCTGTCAGTGTGGCTGGAATTTTTACTCATAACTTATCTAATGGTGAGACAGAGCATGCGGGAAGCCCAGCAGTGAAGCTTGACTCAGCATGTGAGCTTGTTAGGCGGATCACGTGCTCTGTTTGCTTATGGTGTCTGAGGAGGGCTGCAGAAGAAAAGAACATAATCTACAAGAGAGACAAAAGTCAGGGCTGAGAGCATCAGTTAAAGGGTGACCTTTTGGCCCCCGTAGGGAATAAATATTGGTCAATCAGTATCGACATTGATCAACACGGTCCGCAACTTCAGTTATTTGGCTTCTCCTGAGGTTTTTATGATTGATTTTTGAATCAAAAAGCACATTTTAGACAAACGTCCCACCTCTGATGTGCTACACATAGACAAAACACTGTTATGTCTCTTTTTGTGCCCTTTTCTCAGTTTCAGGTTACCAGTGTAAATGTTTCTTCCAATGTACTGTTGACATTTATGAAGTTGGAGATGGCAAATAAATCAAGCATAGCTGTATAAAAGCTAGTTCAGCAGGAAGAGAAATTTATAGTGTTTAACCAAGGGCACAGGTGCTGAGTGAGTGTCACACATAAGCCCACAAAAACATCCATAAAGCAAGCAGGAAGATAAAAAGAGGCAGAGGTGAAGCAAGATGTTTTGTGTCACTTTAAATTCATCTTAACGCCTCTGATAAAAGTACAGGGTGAGCCTCAGTGGGGTGGTCATAGAGCTGGTGTGAGGGACTTAATGCAGGCACTCAGCCAAACTGACGAGTAAGCAGGCTAAGCTCGTCCAGTCCTCAGCTTCCCTGGCTTCCCTGCTGCTGCTCTGCTTGAGCAGTAATCCCAATCAAGGGGATTTGTGTTTGAGGTCATTACTCTAACTGTACATAGAAAGGACACACACAGGGGTGCAATCACACATGCACATTCATTCCTTGAGCACTGCACATTTTGTCCCGTTGAGTTGAAGAATTTCGCCGAAGCGCCTGTGTGACTGTTTGCGTATCTGATCGTGTGCTGTCAGTCCTTGGTATTTGAACTATGTTTCATCCAAGTTCCAGATGAGATTGTAATGTTGATAACTGACCGTTATCTCACACGTCATGTCTTTTCTTTTTGCTCTTTGCGTCAGTGCGACTGTGTGTCATAGCCGAAAAAGCTTGATAGTGTCATGTTGGGACCACAATTATAAAACAAATTGATTTTTTTTTGTTTGTGCATCTTTGACTAATTTCAGTTTGATTTGTCAAGACCCTAAAATGGCAGCTGAATGTTCTGATTTCCAGAAAGGAGACAGCAACCAAATTTAGTTCAGATCTGAATAAATGCTTTTTACAATATACATGCTGTCCATTTAATGTTGTACATGATGCCAACTTCTTTGTAAAGAACGTCAAATTCCTTGAACCTTAACTAAATATGATGAGGTCATTTTGGTCATAGTAAATGAATGGATTAATAACCAGAGTTCCATATTGATAATTAAATTAATCTATGAGATTAAGTTACATTGGCTATCTTTACTTCGTTTTAGAGATTGGGGGCCAATCCAGAGGTGACTCAGAGCAAAATAAAGTCATATTGCTAAACAAAACTGATAATCATGAAAACTTTGATCCATCTTTACAAACCTTTGAACTGTGAGACCACTGCAAATAGCATATTAACCATGTGATCATCTTAATGTGACAAAAAACGCCATCAAACTTTCATGAAAAACATCATACTAGTATGGTGTCAAGATTTCAAAGAAAAAAAAGCATGCCATTAAAACTGTATAAAAAAACATATTTTAGAATGTCATCAAAATTTCACAAAGAATGTAATGCTATAGTATGAAAACTAATTAAAATGAAATCGTCACAAAAAAATTCATGAATAAGGTCATAGTGTAATGTCATGTCATGACAAAACATTGATTTAGTTTGCACTCAAGTTTCATAAAAAATGTCATAGTATACTATGACAGCAACATTTTATGCAAGAAGTATGACATTAAACTTTTAAAAAATCTATTATTTTATCATAACAGGATTATAAGAAAAATAATGGATTGTAATGACAGATATTATGTTACAGTTGAACCTAATTATATGTGATAATTTCACCAAGAGATGTGATATAATTTGGTGTTGAAAGAAAGTGAAACTTTGGATCTATGTCATGAAGGGGCCTCTGCCCTGTCCAACAGCACGATAACTCTCCACACTTTAGAATTGTATGTTGGTTATGGTAAAAGTATAGCATGTCAAAAGAAGTATTTAAAAAAAAACCTTTTATAGTCCAAAAATTCCTACTATTACCAATTAAAATAAAAATATATGTGTAAAAAAAAATGTCATAGTAAAGAACATATTACATTTGTACATAGTCTCTGTGATTTCCCATTTTGTTTCCAAACAGACAAGTCATTTTAACATGATGAGTTTACAGGGTTTGACTCACCTTTGGAGCCAGCCTCTAGTGGCCAATCAAGCAACTGCAGATTTCTGCACTTTGGCATTGCCTTTATTTTGCAGCCCTGGAAGTTGCTGCTTGCTTTTTAAGACACTGTTCTGTTTCATCCACAGTTTGACGGCCTCAGGAGGAACAGCATAGGCGTGTATAGAAAGAGTAAGTAACACATGAATTCACTTCAGTGTAGGCTATTTTTCTGCTATATCAATTAATTCATCTCAAAGTAACTTCACTCAAAGCAAGTGTGAAATCCAACCAGCTTTAGCCAGAAAAATAGCCCACATATCAACACAAGGCTAATATGAAAATCATGTGTTTGGACTTAATTATTGCTGCAGAATATGTCTCCATGGCTATTGCTTCAGCATCTCTGGCTGTCCCCTGTGTCCTGTCGTGCTCAGACTCCAATGCCAGCAATGGGACCTGCACCGTGCCCCCCGTTCCTCCGCTGAGCCCTGTGGAAGTTGAAAAGGCCGCCGCCACCATTCAGACCCACTTCAGGAAGTTTCAACAGAAGAAGCAAAAGAATGGCAAGTAGAGGAACAAAGAGTGATGGTGGTATCGGTGCTGCAAGCGTGGGTGAAAGCAGGAAGCAGGTGGGATCGTATATGGATTCAAACCATGGAAGAACTTTGTACTGACATACACAAATGCACTCACACTTAGTGGATCCAGGATAAATTACACAGTAAAACAATTAAACAGTACAGTATTAGCCTAAATCAGCACTTTCTTGTTATAATACCTTAAACTCTATGTGAATAATATATTATATATATTATAATACACTGAATGAATTAAACATTTGAATGAATGTTAGTTCCCACGTGCTGTGATGTGAGTGTGTGACTATGTTTATGCTGTAAATATATAATAATCAGTGTTTTGAGTATATAAATATGAAAAAAATAAGCAAATAACTTGTCAAAACTGTGGTTATTTAAAAAAAAAAAAAAAAGTGTTCAAAGTGTTCAAATTCTACCAACTTATTCAATAAACTCTTCTGTAAGTCTCTGCTGTGTTTCATTGCAGCATGACACCCTCTGGTGTTTCAATCAGGTTTTGCAGCTTTATTTTTTTCTTTTTAAATGGATGCTTTAAAGTGACAGTAACCCCCAAAATCAAAACAAAATTAAAGCTGCAAGCAGCGTTTAACGGGCCCTCGCCCAAACATACACCTTGGAGGAGCTGGCCCCATCTGGGTATGACAAACGTTGCCCCCTTCAAGAAGAATCTGTGACAAGTGGGTCAAGAGGCATTGAGGAGGTCTGACCAAATAATGGGAAAGGTCAAAACCATGCCAATGATAAAGGAACACCCTGCTGAGCACAATGTTATCTCTCTCAAGCGTGTCTGACAGGGGTCTGCAACTTGCATCTCTGGAGCTGCATGCAGCTATTTTATCCAGATAATGTGGCTCTGCGTGTTTGGGAAAATAAATAAGTGTAAAGAAGTGTAACACGGCTGGTGTGCCACAACTTCTAAACAGCCGGGGACTCTGAGGTTTGTTGTTTGTAGTTGTGATGTGTGCAAAGGAGGGACAGGTCGTACACAGGTTTTCGTTGTATGGCGGTTATTTCTCACCAATCAACCATTCAGTCAAACAGAAACTGAAACCTCCAGCCACAGGCCAAACGTGTAACAATGGCGCCATCTTCTGACCACCCAAAGGAACTACATCACATAAGTATTGATTTAAAAAAAAAAAAATCTGTTCCCAGGGTGGATTTTAAAACCTTTCTGGTTTTTCAGGAATAAATCAGTCTTATAATACAGAAGGCACTTCATATATAATGCCACATGGTCATGAAAGAATGAATAAAATTATCACAGTTCATAAAAAGATAGCTTTATTGCACAAGGTGTTGAGTACTCTTTTTCTGTTTTTGTTTGTTTTCATAGAAAAGAAAATGTAGAGTTAAACACAAGCAATTGCAAATTGAAGCAACGTTTCCCCATAAAAGATTAAGGAACAACCTCTGCATTTTCAAAATGTTTTCATTAACCCCCTTTTTAAAGTGTTCAATTCACCTTTTCCCCTTTTCTTTTATAACCAGCAAAAATTTTCAGAACATGCAATGCTGCTGTCCTCCCCCCAAAACGTGGAATTTAAAAAAAAAAGGCAAACTCTAAATCAAGCAAACTGTGACAAAGTAAAAAAAAAAAAAAGAGACAATGCAACCAAATGTCCTGTAAAAGAAGAAATAAATATTGTTAACTATGCATGGTCCACTCTGACATGTTTCAACTGGTCCATAAATCAAGATAAAGCGGTGTCTGTATAATTCTATAGTTTTTCAGTAAGTCCTCCTCTGTTCCGTTACAATAACTTCAGTTCAAAGTTTACATTGTGCCCTGGTTTCTAGTGAAGATGTCGAAAATAGTACTCATTTATACAAAACACTTTCCTATGTACACAAGTCTTCTATTATGGAGTAGAAATAATGTTGTATAGGTGGGCAAGGGGTACAGTGAGAGGGGAAGATCTGATTGGTTGAGCGGATGTGGAAAAGGTTGGGGAAGTAGCACGTGTGAAGTTCGCTTCATGAACACAGACTCATAGTCAGTTTGAAAAGTATGTTTGTTGTATTTTAAGAAAGAAATCCATCTTGAATCACTCATTGGTCACTGAAACATAGCAGATATTTGGCCAGATGTAACAAAAGCTTCACTTTAAAGCATTGTGTGTAGTATGGTTACAAATTTCTTTTGGCAGTATGGTTTGCAATTTGCAACGAATCAGATTTAAGTATTGATTGATTGATTGTTAAGCCTTCATTTTAGTTGTACTTCTTTTTTCAAACATTAAACTGAAAATCTGGAATTGTTTATTTAGGGCCTTAGAAAGACTAAATCCTGTCACCTCTAACAGTTCTATATGGCACTTGGCAATTCACTGGAAACCAACCAATTCTGTCATTTTTGAAAGATTAGTGTTTTTACACTTTGGACACTTTGCGAGACAGCAAATGAGCATATTTCCCAAAATGTAGAACTGTTATTTCAAACATTACTGCACACATGACTGTGATCAGATGACTGACCTTTACTTAAAAGTACACATTACTTTGAGCAAACTGACTGTAGATCTGTGTTTTACAGTAGAGGCAACTTCACTGACAAATTGGGGAAAGCAGTTTGGACAGAAGTTTGTTTCATCACTCCATCCAATATCCATACAAACAAAGTAAGGAGCCTCTGTTTTTGGTGGCTAAAAACAGGCCTGCCCCATTACAGCACTCTTGTTTTACTGAAAACAAGTATTTGCACAACTTAAAACATAAAGACCAAAAGGAAAAGCTTCATGACCACTAACAATGGAAAGCTAAATTAACTTCTCTCCTGTCTAGATTGAAAATTAAAGGGAGCATTAATACATAGGAGCAGTTCTGAGCGTTACTGTGTGGTATGTTTGTTGGCCTGCAGTCCTGGAGCTCGGGGAGGACTCGCTATGACACAGATAAGAAACAGAAACACTTTTCGGTCTGTTTGTCTTCATTAATTATAGTCAGGTAATGGCATTGAATTTGTGAACACACCTTTGGAAGGTACAATACAACATATTACAATAGGCTCACTTACTGTATAGGCTGTCCTTGTTTGACTGTTTTCTTTTTCAACACCACACTTTCTGCACTGAGCCATAGACCACAGTTAACCAGCGACACAATCTCACACTATAATTTGACTTTACTGTGCTTGTCCTCTCAGCTGCTGCCTGCTTCACGGGCGTTGCAGCCGAAACATTTACAAAATCACAAGGGCGTCAATGTATCATTCCTCAAACCTCAAGTTTCACCCTTCAGCTTTCTTTCACACCGCTTCCTTTCTCTCTGAGATCTCCTGTCCATGGTTGTGCTACCCGTTTAAGCTCTTCTTTTTCTTCCTTCCTTCTTGCAGTTTTTCACTCTGAGCGATTGTCTTGTGATCTTTTATATATATTTTCAATTAGAACGGCTTTTATATTTCTCTGCTTTTTTCAATATTCATATATTTGCTATATATTTGAATAGAAATATATATGTACATACTTTTAAAAACAAACATATATCATATCTTTTTCTTTTTTCTATTGCGAGAGCCCTGATGGTACGTTTTACCTTTGCAAAACATTTGGAGCAACTCTTTTTTTGGAACGATCTTTGTTATGGGATTAAGCTTTGGGAGAAGAAATGGGAAAAAAAACAAATAATAAACTTAAAGTTAGCAGATACAGTACCATGCATAAAGCTAACATAAATTTCAGTGAGGTGGAGGGACTTGAAAACACATCTTTTAGTTTTGAAGACCACTTGTTTCTCTCTGCTATGTTGCCCCCTCTCCCTGTTTCCCCTACCACAACTGCAAATACTATCGACACTTGAGCTCTCTGACTATAACTCAAAGTCATTGTCCGTTCATAAAGTCAAGATCACTTCATACAAATTTGATTTTTCTTGTATACATCTCAATAAATTTGCTGCAACTTGTCTCTCCATTCACGTTGTCACTGAACGTCAAGTAGCATTTCTGCCCGTCTGTCTGTGCATATTAGACCTCTTCTCTCAGTCAGTCTGTCTTTTTCACTAGCCAGTATGCTAGCAGTAGGTCACAGTGACACTGTATGGATATGATGGGGGACTGGGTGGGTACAAGTGAAGGTGGGGAAGGATAGAAAGGGGGGAAAAGTGGATACAAGTAAAATGAGTAAAACAAAGAATAATGGGATTGTGGTGCCATGATGAATCAGAAAAGGGTCTCTTCTTCTTTTGTTGACGAGGAGAAAGATAAGAAAGTAATAGCTCTCTTTTGAACCCACTTCATCTCCAGTATCATTTCCTAAGCAATGCTGTCAATCACACTTAATGAAACAAAGTTCAAAATGCCGGACCAAATTAGGATCAAAGCGTTACATCGTCAGCATCATCGTTACGGTCCCCGCATCCCCTTTCACAGGTACAAAATGAACAGTGGGGGGGTTCAATTTTGACACAGACGTCTGCCCGAGAGGTCAGCATACAGATTGATTTTAAAAAGGTCCACTGGTTTTGTGTGTGCCTGCCACATGTATACATATATATATTTACACATATACACCCACACGCACACACACGCAGGCTTGTGAAGGTTTCTGTTACTTGGATCCATTCTAACTTTGTCTTAGTGCACATGAGATTATACTTCCAACAGAAAACGGATGAAAAAAAAAAAGTTTGTATTCATCGTTTGCTTGATGATGCTTGACACTTTTTTTTATCACCTCTGCTTTGAGTCTGTTTATAAAAGCATCAATTAAGACCACTATGCTGTGTCGTCCATTGCATGTATAAGAAAATTCTTCACATCGCGAATCTGGTAGTGAGACGACAGTCCGTCCACTGCCTCTAATGTGTGAATCCATGATGGAGTAACCTCTCAGAGCCAGTGTTAACACCAAGGTTGGTGGTTTATGCATACAGTAAAAAGCATCCTGCCATGGCACAATGCTGTGATATGAGCTCTTCTTCCATCAGAGACCAGAAAAGTAACATATTTTAAAACTAGAAACCTCAAAAACAACAACCTGGTTCATTCTACATCTGTCTTGATCCAGAAAACAAGACAGTGCACGTGGAAAGCATTTTGTGCATAAGTACTGTGTCCTTACCAGAATATGAAAGTATGAGGTGAACAGATAAATCATTTATGTTTTGGCAAGTGATTTCCAGGGTGATGAAATAAGGGAAAGAGAAAGATGACACAATAATAATAGAAAGCAATCAGGCAGAAAGAAAGGCAAACCCCTGTGCTGTGGAGACCCAACTCTGACCCCTTCATACAGTCGTGTCAATGGGAACCCAACCAGCCCCCTGCAGCCTGGCACAGCGCAGGCACTGACGGGTCAGCTGTGCATGTGTATGTTCCTCATCCCACTTTTCTTAGAGGCTCCAGGCAAGCGCTGGCTCGACCAGCATTCTGTTAAGAGTTACAGTGACAGGCCGCGGTGATGGCAGGCTACACCAGTGTGTACGACTTGGAGTAGGCCCCTGCCCCTCCCTCCCTCCCATCCCTCTGCTTCTGTAGTCTGCCTAAGCCCGAGGAGCTGCTCTCCAGGAGAGAGTCTCTGGATCCTCCCATCTTGGAGGAGGATGAGGAGGCACCTCCAGGAGTCCCTCCCGTGGCACCGGAGGATGATGATGCAGCAGCTGCAGCGGTCGCGGCAGCAGCTGCTGCTGCACTCTGGGCCACTGAGGCAGAGGAGCCTGGCATGGTGAGAGTCCTCTGGGGAAGTGTGGAGCTGCTAGAGCTAGCAGATGCCCCTCCACTACCTCCACCACAGCCTCCTGTTGCTCCTCCAGAGGAGCTGAGGTTGGACAGGCCGGAGTGGCCCATGGTTAGGGCCTGCTGCTTTGCAGAGTCCATAGTCACATGACGGCCCTGGGTGTGGTATGCCCTCTGGGCCAGGCCACGAATAGAGGCTTCACGTGGTGGAACCACTGGACATGGGTCATGATGCTCCGACTGCTTTCGGAAGAAGGGATCTGACTTCATGTAGAGGGGGAGGTTGCAGTAGTCACCTTGATGGAAAAAGTTAAAATTGACTGTCAAAACCTGAAGAATCCAATGCCTATGGATAAAAATCAATAAAGCACGCTGTGAAAATGTATTTATATAAACTGCTCATTACACTGGAGTCATCTGGAAACATTACAGGTATATAGTGCACTAGGTACATATGATAAATTACACCGGACACTCTCCTCTAACTTTAGGTGTATATCATGTTTATTTGTATTTGCATTTATTTCGTAATTTTTAAGACATTTTTTATTTCTTTTCTTTAACAATCAGGTCTTCTTTACTATTTTACTGCTGTCATTTTGTCATTTTGCTGTTGTGATGCAAAATTAAAATATTTATACCTAATACAGTTTATATTTAAATCCATTTTATATCTGAGCTTTCAGCGCAGGTTAATATTGTTCCATCATATTCAAGTGAAGGCAGACATCACTGCTGCAGATATCTCAAATACTCGATGACTCACATAAAAACACACTGGACTGATAAAATGTCATTTGAAAAGTAGCCCTTTAAAACAAAAAAGCTGAAAAATAAGGTCATGCTTTGCAGCAGCCACTCACTCTTGGCGCGGTGTGGAATGGGCACAGCTACATTCTTGCCACGATCGTAGTCCTGGGGTTTGGGTGGCGAGGCAGTGAAACGGCAGATACCGGGCTCTGACGGTGTGCTCATGGACGTCATGCTGTCTGCATTGTCATTGGTACCTGTGGTCATCTGATCAGATGAGCTGTCAGAGATAAAGCACTCGGTAATCTCAAATTTGGCATGCTGCAGGTGCTCCTCTAGCTTGGCATGCTCATAGGCTCTGGCCAACTCCTCGTAGGTTGAGGAGGCGCTCTCTGTTGACACCATGCTGTTTCGACCCTTATCTAAGAAAGAGAAGAGTAGGGAAATAAAGTTAAGCACGATTTGCTAAAGCACTTTCTCCTCTACATTTAAAAAAATATTCACTCTTCATTTCACCCATGTGCCAACCTGTGTCCTGTGAGAGGCTGGCACTGTAGCTGTCGCTCTCTGTAACGGTGATGCCATGCTGGGAGCCAACTGTGCGCCAGTCTGAGGTGAGAGTGCGGGCTGGCGTGGAGGCCTGGCACTTGGTCAGAGTCCACTGACTGGAGTAGCGGTTTCTGATGCTGTGGGCCGACTTTACACTTTTTCTCGACACGGGGTCTGGTGGGAAATGCGTAAAGACGTAGGAAGGATGTACAGAGGCTGTTTATAGCAAGAAAAATACATTATAATCACCAATTCGGAAAACCTGCATCACGAAAGCAGTAATTTAATGATTTTGGTGCTTTTTTCTGTCATTTCTGTTCTGAGTCAATACAATAGAACAAGCCAAATAAATGAAGAAGCATTTACAAAACATACAGCTTATCTTCACTTTCTACATGAAAACGGAGAGCACTTACTGGTTCCTGGTCTGATGTCTGACATGTCAATCAAAGGGCCGGTGTTCTGGATGAGGGCGGGGTGATGGACGGACACACCAGTGCAGAAGCTCTGAGGGTTTCCAGTCTGGTTGAACTCTGTGTCTGTCACAGGGATGGTGGCTTTGTCCTCGCCTATAAAGCACAGAATGAAGAAATTAAAGCAGCTCATGGTGTTTATATAAATACGTCCAAATGCTCATTATCATTTATTCCAACGGTCATGCACAAACACGTGAACACACAGCTCTTTCTGTTGATCTTTCTTCCCCTTACCGATTTGCTTGATGCCTTCTTTGTCCTCAATAAGCAGCTGCACTCTGGGAATGTCGATGTGTAACCGTGGGCCCTGAGGAGGTCCCTTCACTGGCGTGTCAAAGCTGCGGTTGTTTTTACTAATCCAGAGATACAAGACAAGCACACACACACAAACATGAAAGGCTTTGAAAAATCGTGGCTTTGTGAAATTATTTGGAGTTACACTGACTAATATTTCCAACTGATTTAATAAGAAGTACTTGGAAATAGCAGTCTTACCTGATCAGCATCTCTGCAAGGCTTTTGGCATCTGGAGAGAGCAGAGAACATCACAAATTATTTATCCCTGACACACAAATCAATCATTTAAAATAAACTCTCGAGACTTCATTCAGGATTCTCTGTGAAGTCTGCTTCAGGAATCTCTCTGAAGACGGCTTTGTTCTTCTTGCCAATTCCTTCCTACCACTTCTCTCACCTCTTAGTCTCTTCAGCCTCTTTTCTTTGCGTTTCTTGCGGATGATGAAGAGCAGCGCCACGCCCAGAGTGACCAGGATCACCGGACAGCCAATGGAAAACAGCTTCTTGACATCGTCGTTCTTTTCCAGGGGGGATTTGATTGGTGGAATTGTGCCTGGGTACGGAAAGAGCAGAGATTAGTTACTTCCCATGAACAGCCACATTCATATTCACGCCTATTGCTTCTTTTTTTGCTGCTGTAACAACTAAATAAAGTACAGGGTGTTCATAAATTCTCTTTACAATTAAAGAAAAAATTACAAGGGCAACTGATGAGATATCACGTAGATTTAATCAAATTAGTTGTATTTCCGGTACCCTGTTGATGAAATAGCTTGTGGTAAATGAACCCCTATAAAAATGGCTCCTCCACAAGGGAAGGCCCAGTGTGTGTCATGGTTTATTGTATCAAAATGAGATAGGAATAAGGGATGATGTACAGCAAGCTGGTTATTTTTGTGAAATTAATTCTGACAAGGTCGTGCAGGTCTTAAATAATGCTGTACATGATCAATCTTATTACACAGCTACTTGCTAAAGAAATCAATAATTTCACACAAAATATTAATTTCAATAGTCAAACAAAGACGTCTTCTACTCACTGCCATCATAGTCCAGTGTTGCGAACTGGGAGCTCTGGTTGCCACAGCCAGCGCTGTTACAAGCCTTCATCTTCAGCTCGTACCAGGTGGCCTCACGCAGCTCAGCCAGGAACACGTCCGTGGTGGCGTTGGTCCGTACATTCTGCCATGCCCATGTCCCTGCATCAAGGACACACACCAGCCTTAAGTCTGGTCTATTTTCTGTCCTTATTCGTTTCCAGGAAAGATTAAAATCTACCTCACTGCTAGCAATATCTCGCTTTGCTTCTATGAGCAAACTTTTCTTATTTGATTAGTTGGATGGTTTCCTGAAAAGGCGGTGACTCACCTTTTGGTCTGAACTCCAGTGTGACGGCGCTGATGGGACAGCCCCCACTGGCCCAACCCTGCAGGTTGAGGCGGGCATGGCTGGAGTTGATGTGAGTGAAGACCGGCTGATCCTTGTTGAACTGGGGTTCTGTAGAAGAGGCAATATCACGATGCAATTGTCTGTTTAGATGACTATTTTGCTGTATTGTAAACATTAGGCAACATAAGCAGGCCTGTGTGATTTAGTAAGAGTGATGTCCTGCATGGAAACAGTGTAAAAATTTCTAATGCTACGAGTAGGTTTTCCAAAAATATCTTTTGATGGGTGTTAAAATATTGTGTACAAAACATTTTATTTATTTTCTTCAGAAAATCCTATGCACTGTGGCTTTGAATAAATATAAGCATAATGCAAAGGGCACAGCAATAAACTAACCTATAGAAATAATTTATCAATCAAGTATGAAATATTTCCACAAGTTAAGTCCAATGTAACACTTACCACTACCTGACATAATATACATTTTCACCTCTTTCTACCCAGTGTTTCCCTCTCACCTCGCCCGTGGGTCTTGGCCTCGATGATCTCACTGATGCGTCCGGCTCCGACACTGTTCTTTGCCGCCAGCTTCACTTTATACCAGGTGCCACAGCGCAGGTTGTCCAACTTGAAGGAGCGCTCAGTCGAACTGATGAAAACATCTTTCCATTCCTCTGTGTTGTCCACAGAGTACTGCAACACAAAACCTGCCCACAAGAAGGATAAACAGGATAAACATTATCTCTCTTCTTTATTAGTTTCTTTGTTATGGTTAAGATGAATGTTCTGAACAATGAAGAACTCATTTTGCACCAACACTGATTTTAACATCAGTTGGTATATTTACTGTCCACTAGATGGCAGAGTCAGACCGTCTTTCACTCGCACGGATAGACTCCGATTGGAGGACGGTCTGCTCTCTGTCTACGCCGCCATTAGTTACCTACAAACCCCAAGACTGGGATGGCGCTGACTGAGCATCTATGCAAATGAGGGTATGCAATGTGGTGACTGTTTTTATAATCAGCTGCCTTGGAGAGCCAACTCCCTGCTGCTTGGAGACACTTTACATCTAATCCTCCATCTCTGTCCATCTTTCCTTCTGTCTGAATATAATTATGTATATATGAATGTCTCCCTCTCTGTTTCTTTGTACTCTTTGTACCATCGTTTTTTCCCTCCCTCTCTCCAGAACAGATGGTGTGATAGAGTCCAAAACGTTAGAGGGGTTAACATGCAGATTCTGCAGTGTTTGTTTAGAAGTTTTATCGTCACCCTCTGTCTGTCACAGAATAGGAGAAAAACAGCAGAAAGACCAGTAAAGAAAAGCACAATGACCAACTATTGCTAACTGATACACATCAGTTCTCTATGCAGGATCATTACCCTACAGGATTAGTAATTTGTATCTGTTCATTTCTTGTTACACAAGCTGCAAAAACGGCCCCATAACCCACTGAGATTTATTTTTTTCTCACAACATACTAACATGTTGTATCTGTAAAGAAATAATCTGCAAAAGCCACTGCAGTAGTAATGCAAAATAGATGCTTGATGGGCACTGCTGACTCTGTGCAGATGGCTTCACAGACAGCCAGGCATTCTGGTATCCATACAAGATATACAGATAGGCTCCACTGATGTATGAGACACTGGATGATGTATGCAAATACTTGGCTGCTTGGTGACCGTCATTATTTGAATACAAAGCTGGACATCCAACACATTACATTGCATTACCCCCTACTTAGATGCTTGTAATGGATACTGTTTCTGGGTCTTTCTGGCAATATGCTAACCAACGTAAATGACACAAAAACAATATATTTTTATCTTTAAAACATACTTGACCTATTGTTTTTTTAAATGTGATCACATTTAATTTATTTACATATAAAACAAGGGAAACAAAATCTTTATGGTTGCATTAATTTCTTAAAGGGAAATTTCACACCAAAATCAAAACGGAATGTTTTTCTCTTTCCTGTAGTGCTATTATATTAGTGTGTATTAGTGTTATATCTATAGAGAGACAAATATTTCTTTGCATTATATCTCTAACAGTCAGCGACTCCAACCAAGACAATATATATGGCAAACAGCACAGCATGTCAGAAGAGAATATTTACTTTCGCTTTTTGGATTAACTGTCCCTCGAAGCCACTTATTTGCTTCTTTTATATAGACATAAACAGCAACAAGGACTCAGACAGATGACCGTGGAACACCCTCACACTGACAAACAGCGTGAACAAAGAAAAGGATTGAAACCACATTTGCATGCTTGCCCATTCAGGCGCACACACCGTGCCCATCTTCACACAGAAATCACCAACAACCAGATAATCAAACAGACACATAATTAACAAGGAAACATAAAACCAGAAGGCCAATCAATAAACTAATAGATCAGTATTCATGCGAACAATGTACCAGATAAAAGGGAAAAGAAAAGACAGACAGAGGGGAAACCATGATCAGAGGTCAAAGGGAAGTCTTCACATTTTATGTATCAAACCATTGATGACCAGAAACACTACCATGTAGACCTTTGGACACATTGGCAACAGATCAGAATGAAGAGTATACAGAAAGACAAGTGTTGTTGTGCAAGGCCACGCACCTCTGATGGAGCTGCCTCCGTTGTCTCCTGGTATCCAGGCCAGAGTGATGGAGGAGGTGGAGGTGGTGGACACAGTTAGACGAGGCTGGTCTGGAGGGACTGGAGAAGAGAAACAAAGAGTAAACAGCTCAATAATACTTGTACTAAAAGATTACGGATCCTTTTCGAGAAGGTAAAATACATCACTGCTTCTTATTTTTTAGCTCAACATTGGGCCTGCACATATGGCTCAACCGTAGCTGAGTGGACGAAGTCAAATAGCATGAAATGTATAGGAGTTAAAAGAACATTTTCCAAACTGATTGTTTTTATATCAACTCCTCCTTTGTTGCTTTGAATTCTTCTTGAAGGCTTGTTCTCTATTATGCCTCTATGTTAAACAAAGAATCCAAAGAAAAATCATTGATGAATGGAAGTAAATGGAAGCACCGTGCAATAACAGCAAATCTATATCAGAACATTTGTTTACAAGCTCTAACACAACTTGAGTAGTACTATTCAAGTCTCATTTATCCAGTTGTAACTCACCACTTCCCAGACACACGCTTTTCTCGCTAAAAGCTTACTATTAAAACGCTTCTACATACATATTTAGTATGGCATTAAGGCCATTATCGCCATATTCCTACCTTGTACAAGAAGGTTAACAATGATGGTGTCAAAGCCCAGCGTGTTGGTGGCCGTGCAGGTGTAGTAACCAGAATCTTCAGCTTTGACAGAGCGCAGCACCAGAGTCCCATTGGCCAGAATGAGACGCTGTCCATCTAAAGACACTGGGATGGCTGTGTCCTCACTAGCAGGGAGGAAAAGAGAGGATCCTGAATGTCAAAAGCCCCTTTCACATATAGCTCCCTGGCTTATCCTTTCAGGCACTGTTTACACATGCGCTACATTCAGGATCATTTCTGTTTGGGCCTATTCAAATGTGCCAAGGAAATGCTTGAACAGATTGGGGCCAAGGACAGTCCAGTAGATGCAGTAATTATAATGCAGCACTAATGGGGGTCAGCCACAGTAAAATGCAACAGAAGAAGAAGAAGAAGTTTGTTACAAATAATGTTTGTATATGATCTACTTGAATCAGAAACACAGACTGGAGTCTTGAAATTGGTCCACTTGCTCCATAGAGGACCAAGCAAAGCAATTTCCAAGACTAAGACCTTTTTTTTTTGTCGGATTGACCCCGACCTTTCATTAACAACACACTTTCCCCTGAAATGCTCCTGAACAAATTAGGAATAGGCTGCATGTGTGAAAAGGGGCACCATATTCTTACTTACTTTTGAGAAAAAGCCTTTTTTTCTGAATTTGTTTCCCAAAGCTGCAATGATTCTTTTTCTTAAATTGAACTTAAGACATTATTACAACATATCAACACATACTTATATTGTGCATCTGCAAACAGTAGAGATACGTAAACACTTATTCACTCTTATAGGTATCACAGCAGCACCATAAACTCAGTTTCTGTAAAAATTCTGGGAAGATTCTCACCTGTCTTTGGTCCATTTTATAGTAGGTGTAGGTTCTCCTACTGAGCTACAGGGCAGTCGCACCTCCTTCATCCAGGGTGTGGTGACTGTGCCCCCAAATGACAGGATCTTAGCAGGGGCTGGTGAAGGAGGAAGAAAGGAATGTAAAAATGAAAGGTGTATGGAGACATAGCAATTGAAGAAAGACCATTAGAGCCAGTAGCATTAGAATCTACACAAGAGAGGCAAGTAATTAATTGGTACCAAACGGTTAATCTCACCATTGTCAAATAAACAATTTTCAAACCCGATAAACAAATGCTGTGGAGGTTTCACAAAGTGTTGAATCAATACAAAAATGTGATGGTTGATATGCAATTGATTTGTTTTCCATTCGGGATTCTTTTAACAAACAGGATTTACTCGTACAGAGTGTACAATGCGTTCGGTGGAAAAGAAATCTGTGTTAAATGTGATATTGTCCAGCAGAGAATAGAATATGAATAAGACTTTAAGACAGGACAAAGATTCAGAGATGAAAAAATATCCATCCATTCAGGCACATAACCCTCTTATTCTCCGTCGCTCCCCCCACCCGCTCTCCCCGTCTCTCCTTTCTTTCTCAAGCTCGGCGTCTTAATGCAAGTGCTCTAGTGCACTTATGTTAAGGTTGAATGAAGTATTGAGTGGGCAAGCCTGGAGGACACTACCTTTTACAGCTGCCGATCAGCTGATGCACCCACCCGTACGAGCGCACGCACACACATACACACTTGCAAACCTTTGCACCACAGTCAAAGGAACAGGAAAGGATAACATGGTGGGAAGTGCACTCCATTCATTCCTACCTCCTTATTCTTCCTGTCTCTTAATCCAAAGCCTATTGATTTAACTGCCCTCTTAATTTTCTTAAACACTCTGCCTCTCTATTGTCTTGTGTATTAGTTAGCTCTGCTCCTGTCATGTCATTTTCTCCCCTTATTTTCCCTCCACCTGCTCCCCTGACTTTTACCTCCCCCCTTATAACTTCCCTGATTCGGGACAGTTTATCTGGTGCCCTTTGAACCCTGAAATCAATAGCACCGCTCATAAACACATAAACGGGAGGAGAGGCTGAAAAATATGTAGAGGAGGGATATAGAAAACGTGACAGAGTAAGAGGGAGATTTCACATGATTCATAGAACCATGAGGGATGGAGAGCAAAACATCCTGTAAAAGGTTCACAGCATTGGCAATAAGAGGCCTGAAGTGGGACACTACTCGAACAGTATGAGAGAGGAGGAGAGAGATGGAACAAGCAAGACAAAAAAGAAAACACGCAAAAACGAGGACACTGTTGTCATCTGCCCAACAACCACTCATTTAGTGATTTGAGTGAAAAAAGCCTTTCAGCTGTCTTGAATAAAATCTGGCTAAATTTGGAAACAAAGTGTTTTTTATTATTATTATTATTACATAAAGATGTTTTGCATGCATTTCATGTGAAGCCATGTGTTAATGCCTGGATTAAAAAAGGAGATGTAGTCACTGCGCTGTCCCCAATTTATTTGTGGACTTCTTGTGGATTCAAAGCCTCGACTTTGGCATTCTGGTAATGGTCATCTTGGTTTTAGGGAACCAGAAAAGACCATATTTGGACAAAAGGGTCATGTCTTGTTGGCCTTTAAAAAGAATGCATGTATAAGGCACTTCCACACTTTGGTCAGTTTGAACTGTACAACAACTTAATTTAAACTAATGTTACAGAGGGATATCATCTCTTTTAGTAAACTCATTCCTCTTCATTGACAAAACCTAAGTGTTGACTTTCCCACAATGCAGTTTGACTGCCGAAGTAACAGTGAAATTACGCCTGTTTAAATGTTTAAAGATGTTTAAAATGGATGGATGGATAGACTGATGGATGACCGTAAAAAACACTGACACGTGACTCATGCATCTCCCTCTCTGCACACAGAAGGTTGAACATTTATTCACACACGGGTATAATGCAAAATATGGGTAAATTTACATTTGTTGGCTCAATTAGTGCAGTAATGGTAGACTCAGCAGCTGGGATAACAATACAAAATTTGTAGGGTCTCAAAATGATCATGGTGTGATTTTTTTTTTTTTTTGCTAGAATCTGCACCAAACCAACACTTTTGTTTTAGGCCTGTAGACTCAAACCGCTCCACTGTGTGCCCCTCCTCAGGAATCTGCCTGTACTATTCAGGGACTCACCCTTGGCCGCTGGCTCCACAGTGACTTTGTCGCTGTAGTTACCCCGGCCCGCAGTGGTGACGGCTGCGGCCCAGATCAGGTACTGCTGCCGGTGGTTGAGGTGAGTGATTCTGTAGAAGAGCAGCTCTGGGTTGGCTTCATACTCACTGGGCAGCTGGGGAGAGAGAATAAGACAGTATTAATCTTAAAGGAATTTAAGGCATGAAATGTCCTATAGTACAGAGCTGGGAACAATCCAAACACTTGAACATATCATGAAATACATTACATGAAATGAAAGGTATACCATTCAAATTTGCCCCATGAAATTTCCATTGTGTCATACATGATCTGAAATCTGGGGGATGCCCGAGATAAGATTATTTTGTCACTTGAATGGAGAAGGAGACATAATGTGAATGACCCAGTGAACATCTTTCTAATGTGAACCAAGACTGTAGGACTGACTCCCCTTGAGGCAGTCCTACAGGAGAAGAGAGGAGGATGGGGATGAAGGTACACAGGGTCTGGAGCATGTTTTATTATGATATGGCAAAAAAAAAAAAAACAGTGTGGAGGGATGAAGCTGGAGGGAAAGAAGGTTTAAGGCAGGAGAAGAGGGAGGCAAGAGGGTTGGACTGTGGGGAGTGAGGCCCATTCCTTCTCCTCCTCTGTTCTCCTCAGGGAGGGCAAACAGAGATAAGAGACAGAGGAAGACAATGGGGGACAGACAAATGAGTCAGTCAGAGATATCACGAACAGTCATACACTAATGAGGCCTATCTACTGCAGGCATCAGTGACGACGAAGAGGAGAGGAGAGGAGAGGAGAGGAGAGGAGAGGGGAGGAGAGGAGAGGAGAGGAGAGGAGAGGAGAGGAGAGAGAAATGGATACACACAAGCAAGCACAAATACACACACATAAATATACTGACACACGCATACAGTGGCATACATGACCCGGAGGTGGATGTGTAATTGCAGTGTGTTTAACCCAGCCATGTGTCTGCTGTCTAGACATATACACATCACTGTCCCTTCAACACACACACACACACACACACACACACACACACACACACACACACACACACACATAGAGAAACTCCCTTTTTTTACTGTCTGCCAGTCACTATTCACCTACCTACCAATTATACCCTTATTCCCTCAACTCCTACTCTTCATCTACTTCTCAGGTATCCCAGTATGCACACACACACACACACACACACACGGAGCTCTATCTATTACTGTGCTGCTGGTCTCAGCTATGAATAGAAGAATACAGAAAAATAAAACACAGTCACAAATTTAACACACACAGACTGCAAGGTAGCACCTAACATTCACTGCCGCCCTCTAAATCACATGTTTTACTACAGTTTGACACTGACTTACAGGTCTGAATGACAGGCGCTCGTGCACGGGTGAAATGAAGACTGCAATACGAGTGTCAAATGGTTTGAAGAGTCAGTAAAACACAGAAGACCTGTAAACCTGCGAAGACACTGCAGTGTTGCTGAGCTCTGTCCTAGCCTGCTGGGTTGTTGTCTGCAGAACAGTTTATTCTGGGCAAATAGATTCCAGTATTCATGTTGTTTTTCACATTTATGAGCAAGCCGTCATGGAGGAATCCACTGGGCTTTTTATTACTTCCCTGTGTTCCCTGTTCATCATCCATTCCTCTTGTCTCTGTCCTTTCTGTATTTTCCTCTCTGCCTATCCTTTACCCCACTGCGCCATCCTTCCCTTCGCCTCCCGCCATCACTCTTCATCCCTCCCTTCATTTCCCTGCCCCTCTCCCTGTCTCCCTGTCATCCCTGGGCCCACTCCTCGCTTTCCCTCCCGTCCATCCACCAGAACCCCCCTCTGTTTTACATCCTTTCTGCATTTCTCCCACTGACTCTCACGTATATCAATGTCTTCCTCTTCTTCTCTCTGTACATTTGTTTCTATACCCTCCACTACAGGGTGGTATGGACGAAGGGATGGATGGATGGATGGATGGATGGATGGATGGATGGATGGATGGATGGATGAATGAATGGGTAGGTGGGTGGGTAGCTGTTGGGAGGAGAGGGAGGGAGGAGTGACAGAGTGTGTGTTGCTGTAACGGATATTAAAATATTCCTCCGGCGTGGAGATAGCGGTGATCCGGGGAACGATAGAGCGAGATAATGAAAAGAGGAACAAAAGTACTCCCCGCGCGGTGTGTCTGACCCCCCCATCCCTCCTTCCTTCTCTCCAGTCGCACTCATTTACATAGTAATCATCCCGAACTCTGCATGGGGGCTTCAGAGGGAGAAAGAGAAAGAGAAAGAGAAAGAGAGATAGATGGATAGATAGATGGATAGATGGATAGATGGATAGATAGATAGATAGATAGATAGATAGATAGATAGATAGATAGATAGATAG
>JAOWBC010001387.1:14419784-14444634 GCA_028566105.1 Hypoplectrus providencianus | reverse complement strand
TAGATAGATAGATAGATAGATAGATAGATAGATAGATAGATAGATAGATAGATAGATAGATAGATAGATAGATAGGGAAACTTATATATTTGCATATTCTTGCATGTATATTCTAAATGGGTACATTTATATGGTGCTGTTGATGTTGGTGTGTGTGTGTGTGTGTGTGTGTGTAAGCAGGATATTTCTTGCTTTTGATTTCACACTGTCACAACAACATGAGTTGCATATATATGTGGAGCTCTATACGCATGGTGTGATACATTTATGAGCGTGTGTGTGTGTGTGTGTGTGTGTGTGTGTGTGCATGTGTGTGTGTGTGTCTGTATGCAAGTGAGAGTCTGTGTGTGTGTGTGCTGTCGGCTTGTTTTCTGCCCTCGTTGATGAACAGATGAGGTTGTCCTGGCAACGTGATGAGACGCAGATATGCAAATGAGGCTGGAGGGTGAGCTTGCACGCACACACACTGCGGTATGAGGAGAGCTCATTTCACACACACATCTTGCTGAGACTGCAGCACTAGACCACACACTCGGAGAGACACACACACACACACATTCACAAACACACAAATGCAGAACAACGTCATAATTAAATCAATGTGCTTTTTTTTTCTGAGCTTCATCCAAAATGTATAACAGAAGCTTTATCCTGCATTCACACAGGAAGATTTCCCCTTCACCACCAGCCATGTTTGGATGGTCCTCTTCCCCCTGTTTCCTCTTTCATTCACTTCTCCATCCTGAAACTCTCTGCACCCCTGTTGTAACTCACCGGTTGGCCTGACCCGGGGCTGGAGCAGTAGATGGTGTACTTGCGGATGATTCCATTTGGTTTGTGAGGGGGTAACCAGGACACCACGACACTGCTGGCAGAGGAGGGCACAGCTTTGATGCCAGCTGGGGGTCCGGGGTCTGAATCATAAAGGGGAGCAAAGACAGAAATGACCAGAGGGCAGAGTAAAACATGAGCGACACAGAGCTTTTTTCTTTTCAGGCTAGTACAGTAAACAGAATTAGTAACTTCAGTAGGTGTACACTGATTTTTGGTAGATATGCCCATTAATTGTTGTGAACTTGTGAACTATTAAAATGCAAACAGCTAAAACAACAGAAACTCATTGTAATTTACTCGATTCATAAGGTTAATAAAAGCAGCCTCCCTCTTGTTTTTGATAGGCCAGACATAATGGCCTAAAGGTAACTTGTTTCAGAAAAAATGTCCACTGACCACTTTCTTTATGTTTTACCATTTTTTCTTCTATGCCTTGTACTATATTTTAATTGTGTTCTGCCAAAAGCACATGTTCATCATTACATTCTTTCATAGACAATTTAATTATTATAATTATTTAGGATGGTCATAAGAACGGGAATTCTCCTCCTCTAAATATTTATCCTAATTAGAAGCTAAAAATGTCAAACATTGACTGGTTCCAGACCCTCAAATTTCTACTTCCTATCTTCTGCGACAGTTAACCGACTTTTCTTCTGGTTTTTAGACTGTCAGTTTGACAAAACAAGCAATTTGAAAAGGTCGGCCTTGGGTTCAAGGAACTTTAAAGGCCATTTTTCTAAATTTTGTGACATTTTAGAGACCAAGCATTTAATTTAGTAAATGATTGGCAGATTAATTAATGTGCACTGCCTCATTTTTCCTTTGTTTGCTGCTTTTGTCTTGCACCTGTACCCAACTGGGGTTGAACTTGCACACTACCAAGCATCTTTGCTGATCCATCATGCTGCCATATGGACTTTTATTGCTTACTTGACCAGGGACGGGTTTGCATAAAAAACATTACCCCTAAGTAAGATAATTGCATCAGCAAGTTAACATGTGGTTACGACCACTCTGTTGGTGTACTGTAGCCAATTATCAATAGGGGATTCACGGATTATTATGATGTATTATTAAAAATTTGCATTACTGTAACACAGTCAAACATCTATTGGTTTCTTGGTGTATTTTGATGATTTTTTAAACACTTACAAGGTTAGAACATCCTGCAAGAATAAATCACATGCAGGATTTTTAAGTAAACACATTATGATAAATATTAAGTCCACAAATTAACACATAAGTACATTTTCAAAGGGACCAACTGCTGTGGCCCTGAGGGAGTGTGGCCCCTTGGAAAGCGAATGAAAATTAAGTAAATAATGAATCTGTGTCTCTGGGCTCCTAAGCTCACAGTCTCCTGTCTTTGTGTGTCAGAGACAGACGCAGAGAAAGGCGTGCTGAGCCTTTTCCATATGCTGCAGACGCACTGAGGGCAGAGTTAAGGGAGAGACTGGGAGAGGCAGAGAGCGCTGAACGTATGTGAGGAGGTTGCCTCTGGACACAGTGTCAACCCACATCAGGGCAAAAGAGACACTCAGCTTGCCCCTGATAAGCACACACACTCACACACACTCAAAGACTAACACAATACACATATTTGAAGAGCTATTGCGGCGAGGCCAGCTCATAAAATGGAGATATAGCGAGGAAGAGAGAATAAAGGCCTTTTCTGAAATGACACTTCTTAGAATCACTGCTCCCCCTCCCCTTTCTTTCTTCTGCGCTCCCTCTTTCCCCTCATTTTCTCCATCTCCAGACGCCTGCCTCCTCCTCTGACTGGCCCCAGGGAGGGAGAGGAGAGGCGGATACGGATGTAATCCACAGCCCGCCAGTGTAAGCACAAAATTAATTCTCTCTAAGCCACAAAGAATTAATCCCTCTCCTTGTGCTGGGTGCTGAGCTAGACTTGCACACAAACAATAGCGCATGTACACACGCATACACCCATGCACGCACACCAACGCTAAGACACTGTACACATGCAAACACACACTTAACACCCGCCGACACTTCCGCAAATTCACATGCACAGACCCACACCCTTAGGCTCCTTAACCACACACACTCACACACACTTTTTGGCTTCTTAATTCTCATTAGCACTGGTAATGGCACATCAGAGCACAAAGAGGTTTTAATCAGCATCCTCAGCCTTACAAAGACCCCCTCTACCCCCCTTGGCTCTCTGCCTCCCACACTGCAGCCTAAACCAAGACAAAAAAAACCCCCAGACCTGCCCCAAAGGTGTGGTCAAAGTAAATGACATATAGTTTCAAGTCATTTTACGTTTTATGTGTGAGTAGATCTAATAAAATCAGACTCACAGTCTTCACGGGTTTGGATATACAGGACATTGCTGCGGACTCCATCTCCAGCCTGGGTGTAGGCCAGAACCTGGATGCTGTAGTTGGTGAACTTCTCCAGGCCTCTGAGCTCCACCTGCTCCTTGGTGGTTGTGATGTTTTGCATCTCACCCCATTCTTAAAAACAACAGGAGATGTTCACACCAAGAGCTGAGGTGTCAAAGGTCACAGTGTGTTTAGGAGGAAGAAATAAGCAACACACCTCCATCCGGAAAGACCGCCCAGAACACGACTCGGTATCCCTTCAATACGCCATGTAGCGTCATCCTGGGAGGCTCCGCCCACGTGATCACCGCCTCGTCTGATGTTACAGAAATGGCTCGAACGTTCTGAGGAGGCTGGCTAGGCACTGAAGACACACAGGAAGAGAGAGCAGAAAAGTTACCAACATTTATCTAAATAGTGTATTTTAAGGTTAGGAAAAACAGTCACACTGTTGGATAACTGAGATAAACACAGAAAATGGAGAAAATACAATTCCTTTGTCCCACGACAACCACTTTACCTCTCATAAAGCCTTGATCTAATGACCTTTTTCCAAACAATATTTTTCACACACTGTCAGGTTTTGCATTGATGCTAAATGAGGTTTAATCTGAGAGAGAAATTAAAAACACAATGACGCTTTTACACTTTCCTCCTAAGTTATATTTGGCATCTTTGAAAACTTTCCCCTTTAAATACCTTAAAAATAATTTAAAAAAAATCTATTCATTTTTTACACATCTTTTTAAGATTTTGACTATATTATTTGGGATTCATGGATATTTCAAGTCCACAACCTGGGCCTTCAGCTCCTCCCTTTCTTTTTTTTTATATCTTTATTTTTGATAATACAGACAGACGTGAATAATAAATGTGTGTTATTAGCTCAGGTAAAAAAGAAACAAGTTAGTCACATATTACTAAAATATACGAGACAATTTACTGTATTTTTTATTTTAAGTGTAGGCACATCACATTTTTGTGAGCCGCAACGGATTGTATTTTTTTTTTGTATTTTGTAAAATTCTTATGCAAGAGACTCTTAGGTTAGCTTCGTACTATATAGCCCGACTTGTTATCTTAAGCCCTGTTTAATATGCAACAATCCATATATATGTATGTATATACATTTAGTATTGGGCTCAGCTTTGGAATCCTTGGCCTGAAAAACACTTGCTGTGAAAAATTTTGAATATTTTCACAATAAGAAAAGGCTGCCATTGTCTCCTGAAAATTAAGACTCCATTGGCTGATAAATAAATAAACACACCCTCTCTGAAAACCCTAAATTTCCATATCAAACCTGATGCGAGTAAACAAGCTCGCGATAGATAAAAAGCTCATGACATGCATCCAGCCTGATGTATAGACCACCATCTCTTTTTCTCTGTACAAGCCCCCCTCTGTCCCCGCCAGTCCAGGTGTCTCTTCTATTGGCTACCGCTGACCATTAGTCTTTCAGGCTTTGAATAACGCACACTGTTGTGGATGAACAGAAGTCAACTTGTGAGAAAAGGAGGGGCAGGAAGAGAGGAAGAGAGCCGGGTGAAAGACAGAGAGCAATGAAAGAGAGATTGGGCCAAGTCCACCAGGGAATTTCTCTGCAGCTGGTGAAGAGAGAGGAGGTGGGGAGGAGGACAGAGGAAGGGGGGGAGAAGGAGAGAGGAGGATTAGAAAACTGCAAACAGGGTTTTGCATGAATAAACCTTTCGGCTAAACAATTAGAAGGCAACAAACCCGGCCTGGTTCCTCCCTTCACCTTCACAGGGAGAGATATAAGGACAGAAATACGAGAACAAGAAGGTGAGCTGGTTCATGTGCCTCTAAATTGTCAGCGGTGGGGCCTATGTTGGGTTAAACACATGAAAAAAGGCAGAAACATGAAAGAAAAAAAAAAAACTATTACACATGAGCACTAAGGCTGTGGAATTATAAAATAACCTTACATAAGTGCATAATTTGAAGAAAAAAAAGATGGGGGACATAATGAAAGGCAGTTTTGAGCTGGGGCTACAGGGAGGAGGAGATGGGAGGTGAGGGGCAGAGGAAGAAGGGAGGAAGGGAGGAAGAGAGTTAAAAGCAAGGGGAGCAAGGGAAGGGCAGAAAAAGATGAAAAGAGGGAGCAGAGAGACAATGCGCTCAGCTGTGGATAATTACAGCAGGAAGCAGCGGAGGGAATGAGAGAGAGAGAGAGAGACAGACAGAGAGACAAGCTAATTATAATTATTTTTAGTATGCTTGTTGTTATCACTATTATCATAATGGCCGTCAATATCACTGTCGCCACGGTGACAGCCATAGGGAAGAATTGGGGGGCTCAGCCTTCTCTGGACCAATGGGGCTCAGCCAACTGTTCACTGGGTGGACAAGTGTGTATGTAATGTGTGTGTGTGTGTGTGTGTTTGTATGGGGAGAAAAAAACAAATGTTGATGGCGTATAATAGAGATTGAGAGAAAAGAGGAAAAAAAAAACCTCTGCATGTACAGATTAATTAAAATCATCTCCAGCTCATCACTGAAGAAGAAAAACTAAGAACAATATTTATTGTCTTCTTGAGAGAATATGATGATAATGACTTATAGTTTATTATTTGTGTTGTATTAATAGATTAATTTAAAATAGTGATGGTAACATATGTCAGTTTTTTTTGGATTTATTTCGCTCCATTGTGGTTAAAAGTCAATAAATGCTGGAGAAAATATGACTTTTTTAAGAAGCGTTTAAAAAGAAAATTTACTTTCAAAGCCTTCAGAGGTCCAGTGATCAATGCTCCTGCTGCCTTACTGCTTTACAGGCCTCCAGCATGTTCCCCATATTTTTTGCTATTGGATTCCTATACTTAAAACAGATGTCAATATTTATTCCTCACAATGCAAAGTAAGGATCTTGAAAGTGACTTATTTCAATAATTTCACAAAAGAGTTGATGGGGGATATTTTTGGGATTTATATATCAGATATTTTTTAAAATGCATTTGCAGATTTTAATTGAATTTGGGAGACAGTTATTGAAAATAACATGGAATTAGTCTTCTTCAGATTTAGACTGAGGCAGGTAATCCAGGAAACATATTTGCTACTACAATCGAATGTGTTGTGTCTCACTCTGTGTTTTTTTGCATGTAGAACCAGATGCAGTTTACAAAATGTCGCCACATTGCTCAATATTGTGCAGCCTAGAAACATGCAACCTCATCCTAAGTGCTTTTGTCGTTCATTCAGTCATTTGCCCATTCATTCATGCATGGACTCAAAATTTGGCCCCATCTCCTGCATGTCTCATTGTACAAGGATCACTCAGTCCTCTCTGCAGCTCTGCTGAATGTGCACTGTGTGTGTGAGACTATGTGTGTCCTTGGTATTTGTAAAAAGCATTCGAATGCCAGCAGCCAACATTCATTCTTGTTGAGAGACGAGAGAGAATGTAGTAATTTTAGGTTACAAAGCATGGCATGATTTGACATAGATCAGACAGTGAGACAGCAAAAAGAACAATGGCAACAGAAAAAGGGCCGTAACTGTGAATCAAAGCCAAAGCAGACGGAGGGTGATATTTCATAGGTCTGACAGTTTACTCTACCACAGAATTTAAAGGCGCAGTAAAGTGTAGGGTTGTGGGTTTCTTGGACTCATATTGCTGTGATATAACTTCAATAAATAGGTCAAAAGTATAAAAAATAAGATATCATAATGTCGAGGTGCCTCAATGCATGCTTTGTCAGGCCTCAGAGCAAACAACTTCCAAAATGCTTGTCTTCTGGATGAGGTTTGGACAGTATCAGCGCTACGCTATGCAGGAAAATCCCAAAGCTTGTAGGCTTGCTCGACATAAGCATGTTGTGCAAAACACACATTCCTCATGTTTTTAAAGTGACTTGTATACAATTGTGCTGCATGAAAAAAAATAGCTTCAAGTCTTGCATGAACTGAAACAAAAGCTTCAAAATGGACGTTTTTAGGGGAGGGGTATTCTGTTGCACCTCACACCTTAATGCCACTAAAACCTAAACACTTTAATGAACCAGGTTTTTTTTTTAGTAGCCCACATTTAGATTCTTAAAAAGACCAAGGGGCAATAAATGGCCTGTTTACATGCTGCAACATGTTGTATATGTGCTGGTTACTGTGATCCTCACCATCTTCCAGTGTTGTGGCATTGATCTCTGAGCTGGAGGGCCCTGTGCCGGCTCTGTTAAAGGCCTGGACAACGACACCATACTGGGCAAACTTCTTCAGGTTGTCCAGGGTGTAGACCTCACTGTCTCCAGTGGCCTTCATCTCCACAATACTGTACTGGCCGTTACTGCCCGGGCCATTCTCTCTGTAACCGATTTGGTAACCCCGGATCACTCCGTTCTGCAGCTCCTTCCTGGGAGCCTGAGGGATGGGAACATATACTGTTGATAGAGTCTCTGACTATTTGCCAACTTAGACAAATCACATACACTGAAAAAGAGTCTGTATAACAAACATAATATGCAGAAATGTGTAATGAGGCAATGTTGCACATACAAATGACCTAGTTGTTCAGTAGGCAGATGATTTTTAATTCTTTACCTTCCAGGTGACCCTGATGCTCTGAGAGGTCACCGGCTGCAGGATCACCTCCATGGGAGGACCATCAGGCTCTACAGAGACACAGAAAGAGTCAGAAGCTTTGAGGCAGAGGCATTTGGCTACTGTTGAACAAATATTCTTTGACTTTTATCCTCTCATGGCCCTTAAAAATCCTGATCTCCAACTTTCAAAGACATTTTTCTCTGTTTTATTGAGATGGACAAAATTCTTATTCAAGGGCACACGTCGGTGGAATTAGAGCTAATACAAGCAGCAAGAGTGAAATATTTGCTCACATTCACATTGGAGCAGTGGTGTCAGGGTACTCACGTGCTTCCTCTGTGCTGATGGTGAGTTCTTTACTGGCCTCGCTCTTGCCTATTGCGTTGTAGGAGTACATGCGGATACTGTAGACGGAAGCAGGGTGCAGGTCCACTATGTTGGCCTGATTGTTGGTGGGGGAGATGTTTCGAGTGGCATGCTTCAGCTCCCAGGAGTCTGTCAAAGAGGAAGAGTGTTTGAGGCGCAGCTTGCCATAATAACTCCACCTCGAAGACTCTTTTATTCAAGTATTTGGTAGGTAAATTTTGAAAAATGTATTTTGTATTTTATTCTGAAGCACTGACAGAATTGACTTTTCTATCCTCCTTCACTGCAAAACAGTGACATCTTTTCACTTACCTGTCTTGTTCTTATATTCAATATCATACGAGGTAATGACGCTGTTTCCATCAAATCTCTGAGTCCACCGGAGGTTCATACTGCGATCTTTCACTTCTCGTACCTCTAACTCTGGAGGGTCTGGGGGTTCTGGGGAAACAAATGAGTGGGTTTGAGGAGGAGAAGGTAGCAGCAAAAGAGGGACAGTTTTAGTTTGAAAAGGAGAGCGCAGGCTTGTGTATCTTCTGTCAACATAAAGAGGAGATGTTGCATACATTTGCAGAGGAATGGTTACCTTGCACAGTGAGCTGGATAAGGCCTCGTCCTTCTCCATAAGAGTTGATGGCGTGACAGGAGAAGAAGACTGAATCCTCACGCTCTGCTGGCTTGAGCTGTTGGCAGAAACGTAAAAAGAGAAATGTCAGAGAGACAAACAACTCCAATTTTGTGTGTAAAGCACAGCATGGTGATGGCTGAAGTGGCCCAGTGAGTTTTCCTCTACTTTGCATGTTTGGTATTTAGGTGACTCACTGAACACACGGTATTAGGAGGAGAGGTGCATTTAGTGTAGTTTTACCAGTCTAGTGTCAAGATTCACTTCTTTCACTGCTTCAAGGGCATCAAACCACACACCGTTTGTGCTGTTTATGTGGCTGTTATAAAGTAAATGTATAGATTTTTAATTTAGATTGACACTGAGTTAGAATTACAACACATTTTAGAGACAAAAGACTGGGAAAACGGTTGTTTCACATACTAACACTAACTGTTAATACAGCTCTTAATCGGACCTGGCATGTCAACAACACACCCAGAGACAGGAAGATTTATTTTCATCCAGAAAAGTTTTGGTTAGCATTGCTGCAAAAACTTCACTGTAGTTGGAGAGATGATCCTCATAGATGATCCTCATCTGTAAAAATACACTTATGGACACGAAATCCACTGAAATTACCTGGATTAAATCAAAAAAGCTGGAAGACAACATCATCCTCAGAACCTGATGGACACACAGTGGAAGCAGCTCCTCTTCGTATCACTGATCCCCTTTAGTAGCCCTTGTTACATGGTGACCCCCTTTTTAGTATGATGCTGAACATCATTCCTATAATATGTGAAAGCTGAAATACTTTATTTTCAACATGCAGTAGCTATGCATGTACATGGTATCATGGACCAAAATGATGACATGATTCTTAATTTTGATGTCAAATATAAATAAAAAGGATAAATTGTTCTTTTTCAGCAACATGTGTGAACCGGATGTACCAGGGATGATCTCTAGTTTCCATCACCGAACGAATGATATGTTGGTATGTTAAATAATTCGATAGGCCATGACTGTTTCCAACCTTTAACATACTCAACAAAAAGACTCTGTCTACAGTCTTATTTTACATGCTGCAGGCAAAAAAGGCACACTAGCCGAGCAAACCAAGGAAGTGCAAAGATCACTCTAGTCCGGAAGGGCTTTGCACTTCCTTGACTCATAAAAACAGAGCTCAAACACACAAAAGACAAAAGGGAGAGCTTTCTATTTGTCAGCTGAATAGAGTCATGAAGACGTCACACTGATTTTATGAATTAGATGCTCTGGCATGTAAGTGCTTCCTACCTTGAGTGTGGACAACACCTCGTCTGTCTTCTCATTGGGACTGGTGGTAATGGAGTATCGGGGGTTGCGGTCAGGGTCGATGACCGTGTCCCCTCTCTCCCAGCGGATGATGATGGGCCATTCTCCCCTGGCTGTGCAGTTCAGCTCCTTCAAGTGACCCTTCTTAGCCATGGTGGTGTTGGGGTGACTGGTGATCATCGCGGGGACTGGAAGGAGAAGGGAAATGGAGTGTGAGATGAAGAGAAGGTGAAGACAAATGAGAGGAAATGGTGACAGCAAACAGATTGATGAGGGGGATATTAGATGGCAGAGGCAGATAAAAGAGGGGGAGGAGGGAGGAGAAGAAGGAGTAAGTGGATAATAAGCAGGGTTTAAGTGGAAAGGGAGAAAGAAGGGAAAGAGAGGAGAGGAGAAGGGTAGGACAGCCGGCAGTTAAAAAGGTGGAGTTCAGAGTAGCCAAGTTCCATTGCAGTAGAGTAATGAAGAGCTATGGTCAATGAGGTAAAGTCAATAAACCTCCTCTCTCATTCTCCAATAGTTAACACGGGGGTCTAGGTGAATGAAGAAGCAAAAACGATACACTCTACCTTTCACATGCACTCTATACACAAAATCACTCACAATCTCCTCTGGCCGGCACACAAACACACAAACCCTCACACACCCATTCGCACACATACACACACAAAACCGATCTGAGGAGGGTTCTGCTGTTTTGTTTTCATCACTTATTCATCTCACCCTCCCTCTTTTCCTCTTTTCCTCCCTCTCCGCTGAGCGAAACAGACAGAATTGAGGGAGGCAGAGGAGAGGAACCGTTCAATCAATAACACTAACACCAGAAGGAGAGCGAGAGGAGAGGAAGAGAGAGAGAGAGAGAGAGGGGCAATCCTGTGATAGCAGACCACGCTGAAACTAGAGCCTGTATTTATGTGCCTGTACCTGGTTATATGTGTCTTTGTGTGCAGGTGTCAAAAGAAGCCAGATATTAAGCGTTAACATCTCTTTTGTGGGTTGTGAGGTCACTGTACTGCATGCTACCACACACACTGCCCTCTGATAACGCTCGACCTGATGCAGACAGTTTGTGTGTGTGTGTGCATGCACATTTTCCCTATGCATGTTCACACTGCATTACATATGGTGTAACTGACAGTGAGGGCAGCATGAGAGAGATTGATTGCAGATAATAATTAAGCTCAAAGTGTTTTTGATTGTCTGCAGACAGTTCCCAGGAGTCAAAAGATCAATCGCTCAGTTGCTTGCATTCTCACTACTGCCTGTCACACACACACACACACACACACACACACACACACACACACACACACACACACACACACACACACACACCCACCCTTCTCTACTCCAGTGTTCTTTATTGTCTTGCTCCTACGTCCATGGTCACCTTTGCTTCCACAATTCATCAGAGTGCACACACGTGTGTGTATTCATGCCCACAGACCACAGGGAGAGAAGTGCGAGCTGGCTCATTGGTTTGACACAGTTAGCGAGCGTGTGTGCGTGAAGACTGATAAAGCCGGAGCACTGGAGCATCCCAGATGGCCTCACCGCAGTCATCTATGCCATGAAAAACTCATACTCTGCTACATTAACCTGTGTGCGTTTGTATACTCACTCTTAACAGTGAGGACCATGCTCTTGCTGATGTCTGAGCCCACGCCATTGGAGGCCTGACAGAGGTAGAAGCCACGATCTTCCTCCAGGACATGTCTGATGAGTAGAGAGCCGTTATTCATGATCTGGATACGGCCCGTCAGAGGCACAGGGTGGTACTGCTGCGGATTCCCAATACCCGCTGGACAGAGAGAGAAGATTTACAGCAATGAATTGTACAGTTCCTAATGATCCATGGACTTTTCACTAAGGCAGTATGAACCTATCAATGACAACGGGCAACAGACGCACATCACAGTACATATAAAAAGAATGAAAGACAATCATTTACCTAGTGCACCTTTGGCATGCTTCCACATGACCTTAGGAGGGGGGTATCCATCTACTGAACAGTTTAGGATCCCAGCCTTCCCATAGATCCCATCCTGATTATTGGGCTGAACGACAAACCGAGGAGGCACTGGAGCAGGTAGGAGAGGACAAGTGAATGAAAGCGCAAAAACTTTTTAAATTTATTTTTAAATTTCCTGCAGAGCAAGTAAACTCTTAGTTCACATATCTTCAACATGTTGCTGTACCCATTCAAGTTTGGGAATCCTATTCATTTTCAGTGGTGAAAGAAGAATTCAGAGTTTTTACTCAAATAAAAAATTGGGCGAAAAATGCACTAGCAGTCAAATGCAAGAAAACACCTTGCATAAAAGTATTGAAAAAAGTAACTCTCAATCTGCTTGAAAATAGCTGATATTATTATGTTCTATTATCCCAGCAAACTTTGGTCAAGCAGTGACATGGTCCCATAATGTCCAATGATGGTCCAATCAGATCCTGACTTATTAAGCCAGAAATGATTATAGAAAAAGGCAGTTATAAGTTTTGGTAGAATTGACTTGCCATGATTTTATAATGTATAATAATGTTGAATATTTTTTAAACAGGTCCATGAAAGTAGCTCTCTGGGAACATTTGCAGAGTGGTGAAAAAACAGTGCACAATCCACATCCACAAGATCTATTTTCAAACCAGCTCAAAAAATGACTTTATCAGTTGCCATATCTGTTATCAATGAATGTTCCCCTCTAAAACAGCATCTGCCTAAAAAAATCCCATATCAGTCAGACTCTACTTCTAAATCACCACACTTAATCTTCATACAATGCTAAACCACTGCAGTACTTTTTAAATTCCCCCCTTTCTTTCCCCCTCAACTGCTTCAAAATATCACTCACGCTCTCTGTCGTCTCTCTTCTTCTTTTCTTACCTGTTACTGTGAGCTGCCTCTCCGTGCTGACAGTGGCCGCGTCATTGCTGGCAATGCAGGTGTAGTTGCCGTTGTGTTTGAGCGACACCTTGGATATCTGAAGGGAGCTCATGAACTCCTTTGTGTCAATGGTGATGCCCGAGGAGGGCACGATCTCCTGCCCGTCCTTGCGCCACGTGATACGGATGGGCATGTCTCCAGACGACACCACGCAGGCGATGTACATCAATTTACCGATGGAAGTCGGGGGAAAGTCAAATGGCTGGATCAGTGGAGGAACTGAGAGAGGTAGAGAAGGGCATGATGAAAGAGTGAGCGAGAGAGGAGAGTGATAGGGTTTGTGATGTGCAGAGAGGAAGGGAGAGTAAATAGAAATGTAGAGGATTGAGGGGAAAATAGTGAAATGAGATAAAAGAAGACAGAAGAGGCAGATCAAGTCGAGGAAATATATGATGAAAAGGAGAGCGGGGGAGAAAAAAAAGGCAAGGACAGGCAACAGGGTGAAATAAAGGGTAGATAGAGAGAAGACAGAATAAGGCAAAGAGGGAATGGAAATAAAGAAAAAAAAAAGATGAATGAAAACAGTTAGAGGGTTGTTTAAATGAGCGGGGTGAGTAAGAGGTGAAGACAGAGATTTGAGGCAGATATGAATAAGTGAAGGATAGAGAGAAGAGAGAGGGAGTCAGATGTGAAGGCACAGGGAGAATATGGGTAGACACACAGATTTGAAGATTCAGGGGCATTGAAAGGACATGGGGTGGAAGAGTGAGTGATGTAAAGGGAGAAGGGGTTGAGGGAGAAAGATATAGAGGGAGACATAAAGCCAGAGTGAGGGCAAGGTTCACAATGTGCCATTTTCACCTGACAAGATAATTGGTAGACCAGTCTGTCTGATTTCTTGAGTCCCACATCTAAGCCTGGACCCCCAAAGCTTCCAAAACACCACAGCCTGGCCTACTAGCCCACTACCCACTCTGCGGCCGCCTGTGCCCCCTACCAATCCCTTCACTCCACCCCACCCTGCCCTGCTAAAGCCAGCCCATAATAGCTGCTCTAATTAGAGCCCCATCCACAGGGGGAAGAACGGTGTTGCTATGGAGAGCGGCGGAGGTGATGGCGGTGGTTTGGAGTGGAGGAGGAGGGGAGGGTGGTGGTGGTAGCGGCGGTGGCGGTGGTGGTGGGGAGGGTTACAGCTGAGACATCTGGGGGATTTAATCTGGGCCTCGTTAAAATTCATCTAATTAAATCAGAGACATGACGAGCACACATTCGTGCAAGCACATACCTACAGCGCCATGCAGGAAGTGCACATACACACATGCATGTGCACTTTTGTACACACGCATATTCATGCATGTGCAAAAAAAATAAACTCTGCAAAGACACTCGATCGCCACACTTTTCACACATATGTGGAGACGCACACAACTCACACTTGACAACTTCCTAGAACAAACATGTCATGGTTTTGCTGTGAGAGCATGGTGAAATAACATACAAAGTGACGGGCAGAATATAAACAGCACACATTTCGTCATTCATCCCTTAATCAGGGGTTATTAGAGGCAATGCATACAGCTTCCTTCTTCCCCTCTGTTCCACCAACACCCTCCATAACGTCTTTCTCACTCTGCATCCCTCTAACAATCACCCAGAATCTTTTCCACTGTAACATAAACATTATGGCTCACTTACAGTAAATGCACTTTATTGGGCAAACTCCCACAGATTATTAAACCACACAACAAGCACGATTAAGCATGCTTATGTGTATTTTAAGAAACATCTGCGGTACAAATAAAACTGTGAAACAACAGAATGATCGCTTTCGAACGATCAGCTGACCTTTGACGGTGACATAGACGGTCTGCGTGATGAACAGCTGTGGTTGGATGAGCACGCTGCAGACGTAGGCCCCCTCGTCCATCCCTTTCTGCACATCGCTGAGCTTCAGAGTCCCGTTCTCATACACCACCTGGACAAACAGCAGCAGAGGTACATGTAGAGATGATACATGCATGGTCTTCTAATTCATGACTTTTGAGGTTGCTTTACTAAGGTATCGCTCTTAATTTGGTTTACAGGCCTTTTAGGACATAGAGTAACACACGAGAATAACTCATTTTAAGATATTCCTATTTTGTTTGTATATTTGTGTAATATTTTCCCCCAAAACAGTAAAAAAAAAAATAAAAAAAAAGGCTAGATGATAAGTTGAATAGTGCAAGGATGTTACACAGTTGAAAAATGTTCTGATGTATTTCTGAAAAAAGGAAATCCACCTGGCGATGATTGTCAGGCAGCAGGAGCCCCTCCTTGTACCAGTTGATTGAGTAATATGGGTAACCAATCACGCGGCAGTTTATGAAAGAGTTTCTTCCTGCCACTGCAGTGATGTTTTTCATAGGCCGAATCCTCGGTGGACCTGATGAGGAAAGAAAGACAGAGAGGGAGAGAGACATGGAGAGAAAGAAGAGAGATGGGTTGATCAGAGCGAGAAGAAAGGGGAAAGGAGAAGATCATTAGTTTATGGTGTCAAAAGCAAGTTGTGGAATTTTAGGAATAAAGGGGAGGGGTGATAGGGAAGGGAGTAGGGGAGAAGGGAAGAGATAGAAGAGGAAAAAAGCATGTAGCGGTGTAAGAAGAGAGAGAGATTGGAGTATTTTAATGTTAAAAAGCATCTTCAATTCTGGAGATTTTCTGAAGTAACTGCACATTCCACTCTGCACAAATTTGGACTTACTTTAAACAAAAAGTGGGTGAATTTTATGGATCTTTCCTGCGTTTCTCTGATAGTTTAGGTTTCGTGGAGTAACAGACATAAAGGAACCGAGGAATACAGGATAGCCAGGCATCAGAGCAGCAGTGACAGTGTTATTGTTTACAGGTCAGACTGGATTAGCGATGACAATTTCATTTAATGTTACTGACATTTAAACAAAACAACATTTAATGTAACCGATTACACAACTAGTTTAAAATAAAGAGAGCAACAAAGACGATAGAGAGTGGGAGAAGCAGATGAGAAAAAACTACCCTGGCACTTAACTTAATCTTTTGCTGTAAATGCCCAATATTAACATATTTTCATATATGAATTCTCATTCTTGACGGCCACCCTCTCCTGACTGTTTCATGATTAATGTATTCTGCACCTGCCACATTTGTGTTGGGTGCTGTGGGACATGTAGGGTCCTCATTCTGTTGCAGCCCTCTTATTGGGCTTATTGTGTCCATACTAGACTTGTGCAATGCCCTTTATGTGAACAAACTGCTATTCTTTAACCATAGTAACATTGTGTAACAAATGCATAATTTTCTATGTGCTCTAGCTTCTGAAAATGTGCTCTGTCAGCATTTGTCCTTTGAACTCCATAAAGGTCATGCCATCTTTGAGTGGCAACGAAACTAACAGGAACAAAATTCATGTGTAAGATGTCCTTTAAGTACAATTTTAACAAAATGAAGCTTGACTGCTGCAATATGTTGCTGAAGCATCGGTGCCAACAGATAGAGACTGAAGGCTGCAGGCCGGCAGGCAGGCAGACAGTCAGACGGACATAAAATGTGTTTAGCATTACTGGAAGACACTGGGAGCTATCACTCAATCATCTGTCACTTCCTCCCTGACCTTCTCACCATTCTTCGCCTTGTATCTTTGTTTTTGTCTCTCCTTCCAGCCTTCCAACCCCCACTTCTCTCTCTCTCTCTCTCTCTCCCTCCCTCTCTCTCCTCCCTTTCTCAGCGTGTGCTGAGCTTTGAAGTCACAGCTCTGACGAGTGAAAGATGTATTATTCAGTAGCACCGTCGCACAGACACAAACGCAGACACACACAAACACATATACAGTATACACGTGCGCATGTGTACAACTGTGTCTGTGTGGCTCGGGGTTTTTGCTGTTGGACTGAATGGTATAAGTTGAGTGTATCAGATTTCCGTGAGTGGGTAAGCAGACGAGTGTGTTATCTCTTTCACGTATGTGTGTGTTGGTTGTATATGTGTTGCATGGAGAGCTGAAGCTATCTGGAGCTCATTCTCACTCCAATCATCATTCTGGCTCGCATGTCACAACTACACATCTCAGCAAAGGACGGAAAAAGGCATCAGTATGTGTGTTTGTGTGTGTGTGTGTGTGAGACAGAGAGAGAGAGAGGGAGAGAGATTCGGCCCTGTCCATCGGTGTCACTCCTCATCCTTGTCTTCTGCAACGACAGTGACATCACCAGTCCTGTCACCAGAGTTCACCATCACTCCCCCACCAGACACTGGCACTCCTCCCTTCTTCAATCCTCGTCTCTCATTTCATCTATTCTCTCTCTTCCCTCCGTCTCTGGCCATCTGTTTCTTTCTCTTCTAAAGTTTCTTCACCCATTTGTCTCAGATTCCTTTAATCTCACTTCCTCTCCTTTAACCACTCTTTCTCGCCACATGTTTACGCAACAATCCCTCAATTTTTTAACATTTTGTCTGCCAGCAAACGTGTCTATGTGTGTGCATGTAAGGAGCTGCAGGAGGTGGATGAGTATTTGCCATCTTTTACTGTTTATATGTATGTGTGTGTGAATGTGTGTGTTCAGACAGTAAGTAAGACAACAGGAGCTTAAGCTTGAGGAGACAGACTGCAAGAAAGAAAGCGAGACGGACAACATACTGTCAGATCATAAGACTAACTGCTGCAGATAACTGACAGACAGAACAAAAAAAAGTAAAACAAAGAAAGAGAAAAATAATATATAGATGAGAAAGTAAAACACCCATACAGAGATAGCAGTAGAGATATAGAAGGGATAGGGTATGGGTCAGGGTAAGGAGGGGTCAGGCTATGAGAAGCCTCTGTATGACTGATATTGAAAAGTAGACAGGCACCTCTTACGTTTATGCGCGCTTGGTACTCGGCGCTACCGGCCGAGTTGCGTGCGGCGCACCGATACACTCCTCCGTCGCGAATCTGCGGGCTGCTGACGTTGACGTGGCTCACAGTGCTGCCGTCTGACAGCGTGTACTGGCTGGCTCTGACACGCGACAGGTCCCGGGCCACAGGCTCGTCGTCCAGGGTCCAGGTGATGGTGGGAGGGGGGGCTCCTTTGGCGGCGCACATCAGGGAGAATGGCTCACCCGGGACCACCACCCGCTCACTGAAGGAGGCAACGATACGGGGTGTACCATCTGAGAAACAAGACAAAAGATGTGAGGTTCAGATCTAAAAAAAAAAAGGTTATGGTTTATCATGCCAGATCCAATCAGCATTATTGTGGAAAAATGACAACAGACTAAATAAATATATTCTGAAAAGTGGAGGTATATTAATGTTCTTTTTTTACTATAAAATAATGAATGTAGAACTAACACTTCATACCAGTCACAAGAATGGAGCTACATGAAGTGCAACATGATAAGCCAATCTGTCTGTGTGTTAGAATTATCATAACCATATGCAGATACATATGTGTGCAAATATGCATGATGAAATATAGAATGAACTGTAAATCACTGGAGACAACGCCAGATGAAACGTAAGAGAAATGCTACGCAACTGTCAATATGCTAGTTTTATATCCATTAAAATGTTATTACTCAGTAAATTAATGGAAATCAATCAGTTCTCCCTTTGCCATTAACATGTTTTTTTGCAATATTTCACAGAATTAATTCTACAGAATAACTGCAAACACATATGCCAGTAATACACGCACAAATGCACATATGAAGTAGAAGCATAACATAACTGGCTCTTGCCTGGTATTAATATGTTCAGCAAACCATGTGGGACTAGAGAAATAATTTGTCGATCTCAATTTGCCAAAGAATTGTAAAGGTTTGGACCATCCTTTAACCACTTTCATACAACTCTGTAATCCTGCTCACAAACAAAACAAACCAAAAACATAACTTCCCTGGAGATTATTATTGTTTCATTAAAAGATAAAGAAACACCTAATTATTCTTGCCCTCCCTGCCGGGCAATGACCACGGACAGGTCCGGTAACCGGACTGATATATTGGTTTACCAATATTATTGGCTGATGTTTGCCTGTCCAATATGTGCTCTAATAAAAACATTGTTTTATACAATATATAATGCAGAACATGTTGTTTAGCATGTTTAAGATATCAGCTAACATATCAGTTATTTGGTCATTTTCCCCTAAAAATCAGTATGGGCATTGATCTCAAGAATCTCCCAAATCTGGTCAGGCTCCCATCAGGGGTGCCAATGGTGTTTATGACAAAGTGCCAAATTAAAGGGGAAGCATATAATTGAATGCTGAAGTTCTGAATCGTAACTTTATCTTGACCACTACCTTTGAATACAGTCACCATGTAACCAGTAGCTTCCTTCCTAACATGACAGATGCATGTTAAAGGGGCAAAGTTTGACCCAGTAGCTGAGTAATGTATGAAATGTTTGTTATTGAAATGGACAGATGATGATTAAAATATAACATCCACTTTGAGCAACCTTGCCATGCATTTAGGCTTTGCTATTATCTTTTTCTGTGCTTACCTTCCAGCAGTATGATGGAGAAGTCCTGGGCGGTCTGGCCCTTGCGCGTGGCAAAGCACTGGTAAGCTCCCGAGTGTCTCTTTTGTGCAGCAGAAATGAACAATGTCTCATTGTGAGCCCCCTGGATGGAAAAATGTTGATCCGGTAGGACGGGCTCTGTGTTACGGTACCAGGACACCGTAAAGTGCGGGGAACCCTGGACGGCACAGGACAGGATGACTGTGCTGCTGATCCCTGTCTTCAGGTTCTTCGGAGACAAGGTGACCCGCAGCGGCTCTAGAGAGAGAAGGAGGACCAGGCGGATGTCAGTCATACCTTTCACTGTGTAAATATTGAAGGTCCAGTACTCAGGAGAATCATTTGCAGCAGTCAAGTTGTTTGAACTGAGGCAACACAGATTATATTTGTGTCCAGATTTTTGCCATTGCTTGTGCATGTGCATGTGTGTGTGTGTGTGTGTGTGTGTGTGTGTGTGTGTGAGTGCTAAGCAGCGAGGAAAACCGAGACAGAGAGACAGAAAGGGGAGAAAATGTCAGTGAGCAATAAAGCAGCTGGTGTTAAGTGCTGGAGGCTGCTGAATGTGTGTGAGCATGTGTGTGAGGGAGTGACAGTGCATGTGTAAGACTTTCTTCACGGGCAATAAGTGCATGTACTGTAAGTGTGTGTGCGTATGTGTACCACCTTCCATGCCCTGTCATGGTAGGTTTGCGGGTTGTGCAGTGATGTGCCCCGTGGCCAGTCTGCCCAGTGTCCACTAACTTCACCCTCTCCGCCTCCTCCTCCGTATTCTCCTCACAAGGCGTCACCTCCTCACATCTCTTTCATTCACAACATTATGAAATTCTCTGCCTCCCTCTCTCACGTCTTCAGTAAACAGAGCGACAGGCCTGCATGACCACTGTTCTGCTCTGTCACTGCAGCGACGCCTCGCTGGGGTTTGAGAGCACAGCGGGGGAACGAGCCGTCCTTGGAGATCAAACTCACGCTCGGCCCCAGACGAGGGCGGGTTGGAGGGGGGAGGGTGTGTAGGAGGCATGGGGCCAGGGCGAAGCCAGCAGAGCTTAAATGATGTCTCCATCGAGCCAGTCCGTGACCTGACATCATATTCATTACTTCTGTTCGTCTCACTGTCGTTGTCAGTGCAGAACAGCGGAGGTCTGGAGGGGCAGGTGAAGTGATCGGTGATGCTGTGTTGTGTGCTCAATTTTATATTTCGTATTTTCTTTTACCCACCTATGACGTTGAGGTGACCCGTCACCTCTTTGGAGCCGAAGCTGTTGGTGACCTCGCAGATGTAGTTGCCGCTGTCCTCGAGCCTCAAGTCGGAAATGGTGAGGCCAGTGATGCGCCGCGTCCAGCGGGAGTCTGCAGGTAATGGCCGACTGTCCTTCAGCCATCGGATAGTGGGGTTTGGGTATCCGGATGCGATGCAGGGCAGCTCCACGCTGTGCCCCAACTGCACCTCACCGGACTGGAAACTGTCCAGCACTGACGGGGTGGACTCCGTAGGGTCTGCATGAAAACAGGTAACAGAATGTCATCAAAACCTCTACAGATTTTAGATCATTAAAAGAATTTCGGCAAAACAATATTTTTGCATTTCTGCTGGGAGAATGGATACCACTCTTTTTTCTGTTGGTTAGCTTAGCTTAGCACAAAGACTGGGAACAAGAAAAGCAGCTAGCTCAGCTGTGAGTTATGAGCTGCACTATTTCTTGGCCATGCATAGTAAGGCGTCTTCCTGATGTCTGGCAAAGGGACTGGGCCCGGCAAAGAAGCGGCTACATTTAAGTCAAAACTGTCTAAAACAAAACATGTTGTTTTACCCTTTGGAATTAACACAAACTAGAATGGCAGTCAGAGAGATCCGAAACTTTCTTGTAACACTACACAAGTTAAACTGCAAAAGACGAACCACTGATAATATTCTCATGCTTTGATTTGAAATGACTGCGAGTGGAAATGGTAACTTTAAATTGCCTACCCATAACAGAGAGCCTGGCTCCATTGCTCTGGCGAGTCTCTCCACTGTACTTGTGCTTTGTGATGCAGCGGTAGGTGGACAGAGCATCTTCCTTCTGCACCTCTGAGATATACAGAGCGCCAAATGAGGTCAGGAAGAAACGGTTACCTGTGGAGGACAACAGAGAGGAGACGGATACATTAGTCAACATATTTGGACGACATATTACAACAAAGACACATAATTCGCATGTAAAACATTAGAGGATAGAGGGTGTTGTGTCCTGGACAGATTGTAAAGGCCAACAGTTTTAGTCTATGATATTGGGCTGTGAAAGACGTTTTCTTGACTCATGTTAAAACAGATGTATGTGCAAAGGGCAGGGTCCTGGTCCATTCACACTCAGTTTGTCAAAGGTTAAAATAATCCAATCAAATGTTCCAGCTGATAATCATTCTTTGAGGATTGTGATTTGGAGACAATGGACATTATTTTTTTGGTGGTTTTAATGATGATTTTGCTGACTTTCTTTCCTTTTCTGTGGCTTTACAAGATCACATCTATTTTATAAGTAATCTTGGAACACATTGGCTGGATTAATTTATATTTCTCCATCTCCAGCAGATACCCATATAATGGATAATGGATGAGAGACTTCAGTAGACTTCGAGTCAGAAAGAAGCCCCTCCTTTTTGAAGTGAGATTATGCAACATTTGAAAGAAGAACTGGCTGCAAACTAGCTTTGAACATGTTTTTTATGTTTAACAATAAACCTTATATCCCATGTATTGCCTTGTCCACTTGCCGGCAAGTCAGTAACATGGATGTAAATGCAGTTGTTCTCGTCTTTTCAAGTTTTATTCACTGTTTTGAATGTGATACAGTACATTTAAACCGCTCTTGATCCACCAGAGCCTGTGAATTCACGGTCGTCATTATTTTTCAGTTCTATATGTTTGCAGCTGCTGAAAAGAATCTAAACCAAGCAAAGAAAGACTGCCGTTGGGTTAGCGAAAGGTCACGTAAGATGTGTGCTGCTTTTGAAGAAGATAAGAGGTGCCAACCTCTCCATCATCAGACCCTCCTGACAAACCTTGAGCACATTTTTTTCAGAATAATAACTGATATCAAAAGAAAAATAAAAAGCAGGATGAATATACATGTTTTCAAGAACGCCCCAACCACAGCACTTAGGCGAACACATGGGAGCTTTTAACAGACTATGTCCCATCCATCCAGCGAGATGTACACAATGGAGAAAGGCCGATAAGGAGGATGAGAGAGGGGAGTTATTGTAGGTGTTAATAATTGATGTGTTTCTCTGTGTTATGGTAACAGCAGATTAGTGTCATTTTCATTTCACATCAGTGACTGCTTGGTCTGCCTCTGATTTATCTACATGTCAATAGAGACAGCATGTGCACGTGTGTGTATGTGAGAGAGAAGAAGAAGAGTGGAAGGAGAAGAGACGAGGAGAGTGTATTTCAGTGTTTGATTCTTTCCGCTTCTCTGAATCTTTTTGTATTCTGTTTCCCCCAAAGGGTTATTTTAGACAGTGTGCACTTCAGAGTTTGTAGTAGATTGCAGATTGTTTGGTTATGCGAATGCTATTGCAGTTTGTGTGTGTGTGTGTGGTGGAACATTCTGGCTGTTGTTTGCTGTACATGATTTTTCAATGTCTTTTGCAATGTTGACAAGAGAGGACTTGAGTAAAACACAGGTGCATTGAATAGTTGAATGCTGGAGGTATAAGCCGCACACACAAACAGTCACACACACCTGCTGTCTCATAGACACAGACACACACCTCTAAGCAAGAGGTCAGTTTCTTGTCACAGCTAATGCATCCTGAAACACTTAGCTGCTAATTGTTGGGGAAAAGAGGCTGCTGTAGTGTGAAAACTTCATGTGTTCATATACAGTTTTAATGAGTTTTTTTACTCTTGAATTATATTTTTTGTGTCAAAACTAGTATTATTTTCAGATAGTCCCAGTTTTTTATTCATATGTTTTGAGGAACAAATGTGCAATAAATTTATTGTTTTATCTGAGTGCGTGAATGCGGATGAGTTTCTGCATGTAAAAACATCAATACATGATTTTTCAAGTGTGAGTATCAATCAACATGTCTAATTATTAATGCATAACTTCATATCAATAACCAAGTCGTGTAAGTGTGTGTGCGGTGTGTGTGCGCACCACAATGTGAGCAACAACGATCGATGCATTTTATAGCTGCACAAGTCCATCGAAAAGAGATTTATTAAAATATAGAGAACTGGCTTGGCTCTCTGCCACACACACACACACACACACACACACACACACACACACACACACACACATTTACGCGCACACACACACACAGACACACACACTCACACGTTCTATCACTCTAACAAGACTGAGATGTGAAGGCTTTACTGAAGGCTAAATTTTGACTGAGTAAACAAAATGTTCATTATTTCAAATTCCAAAGAATTTAGAACTTTTCATTTGTTATTCATTCAACTAATTCATGATTCAGCTGTTGAAGATTCTATCATAATTATTTTATTATCTTTATCAATTAAAAGTCAAGAAACTGAAAAAATGGCCATCAAGATTTTCAAAAACCCAATTTACAATCAAATAAAGTGTGAACAAACTGAGTGGATTGATTTGATTTGAACAGTTATCACTCATATAAAGTTAATCAAATAGTATGTGACTGGGCAGTCAGTTTCCTGAACGTATACACACATACACACACACACACACACACATACACACTGTCGCCCTTTACATCTGCATGCATATGTGAAAGTTCACACACACGTGTTTTCATGTGAGTCAGACTGTTGTACTGAGTGCTAAGCGACGTAAGCTGTAATTTCCAAGCCTGCCCTTTTGTTTCAAACTGGGTATTAAGCCTTACAGGATAATATGCACTTGGCGAGTAGAACCCTCTATAACACACTGCTACACCCTGTCACAACATGCCTGGAGAGAGGAAGACGGACCAGGAGGGGGTGGAGAGAGGGGAGAGAGTGGAGGGGAGAGTAAGAAACTCAGAGAAGGTTAGGATCAAAAGAGACAGAGAGAGAGACAGAGACAGAGACAGAGAGAGACAGAGACAGAGAGGTGCAGGGGACAGTCATGAGAAGGAACTTGTCACTGGTGATAAAGGAAACATATCTCCACCTTCCTAAAATAATGGCTTAAGTTTTTGCCTGTATATTATAAATTAAATGTTTGTTTTTTGTGTCTCCTGGAAAAGAAGTGACGTGGGCCATTATTTTTTCCTAATATTTTGTATTATTTTCTCCCACTATCTGTGAGTGGATCCTGACACATTTTGAAGTTTGTATTAGCCTCAAACAGACATGTGTATATCAGAATAATTCTTGAGTGCGAGATTAAGTGAGATGTGTCAGTGTAGTACTGAGATTCTCATTTCAACGGAAATAAGAATTATAT
>JAOWBC010001387.1:14409347-14419494 GCA_028566105.1 Hypoplectrus providencianus | reverse complement strand
TGATGCTCTTATTTAGTATTGAGAGATTGAATATATTATTTAACACCATCAATCCATTTTTGTAAGAAGATCATGTGCCATCAAAATGATTTCCCTCTATCCATTATTGTCCATAAGCATATTTGCTGTTGGTATTATAAAAAAAGAACAAAAAATATAATTGATTTAAAAATAAAAAATACCACTGATGCATATCTGAGAAGCCTAAATTAGCTTAAAACTAACAATATAGCGCATGTCCAGCTACAGTGTGTTGTGAATGGAGACCAGGCAAAAAGCGTGAGAATGCTTATCAAGACACATTATTCTGGGCCGCCTCACGACTGCTCTGAGACCGGCCTGCTCCTCTTCACCTCCTCTCTCCTCCTTTCACTTCTGCTCTTTTCACCTGATATCTAATCTCTCGTCACTGCCCGCTCTCCTGCTGTCTGTGGAGATGTGACACACCTAAAACAGCGGAGGGGGTGCGGGCAGCGATGGAGGGAGGCGGCGGAGGAGAGGAAGGGGGCTGACCCTACAGGGAGGAGGAACGGCAGATGGAGATTGATGGAGGAAGAGATAGGGAGATAAAGAGAAACATGCCGTTGGGAGTGACAGAGGAGGGAGTGAGAGTGAGAGGGATGAGGGGCCTGCAGGCCTGAGAGCCACGCATGGGTAAAAACAATTCCTCTACGTCTCTCTCTCTCCCTCTCTCTTTCTCCTCTTGCAAGCCTCTCCTTGTGGGAGAGAAGATCAATTCTCGTCTAGTCTGCCTACGCCTCCAGGAGTTTGTTGTTGTTGTTGAGTGCGTGTATATTTGTTTTTGCTTCTGTCTGCTTTTTTTTTTTTTTTTTTTTTTGCTGTGGGAGGCAGGATGAGATTTTTTGAGGTCTACCCCACACCCAAGGGAGGTGCAAAATCCCCCCACTTCCTCCTTATCACAACCCTTCCTGACCCTTCTTTTTGCTCTTTTTTTTTCAATCAGCGTGACATCTATCCACCATTCTCGGCCTCTCTTCCTCAAGTCTCCCCTCTGCCCTCTACCTCTTTCTGTCTCCGCCTTTTTTGCCTTCTAGTCTGTGCTCCTCTTCCGTCTCTTTCAGGGGGGTCTGTAAGTAATGGAATCAGTTCAGCTGATCAGCCCGAGGCAGGAAGTCAAGCCAAGTGCGGAGTGAAGCTGCTGCTGGATCTGTGTGCGAGTAAAGGCGCGTGCACGTATGCCAGAAATCCCTCAGACAGACTCATACATGCAAATAACGAGACGGAGAGACGGGAAGCGAGGGAGAGATGGACACAGTGAAAATAAAGGATCAGGGAGCCCTCGAGCAGCGCTTGTCTTCCCCAAAGTTTCCACAGAGAGAGGGCACCCCTCTTCTGTGTGATAGGTGGGGGAGTCGGAGGAGAAGGTAATAAAAGATGGAGGCAGAAGATGAAGGATGCAAGAGAGACGCAGCTAAATATATCCCATTACAGTATATGGCTGCCGTCTTCAACAAATTATCGTCAAACAGGGGTGAGGGGGGAGAATGGCAACATAAAGAGCAAAACAATAAGAAGAGAAAATGATAATGTTAATGTGGGAATGCTTTAGCCACCGGGGAGGTTGGGAGGAGAAGAGGATCAGATAAGACAGGCAAGAAAGATAAAGAAAAGTAACTAAGAAAAGATATACATATTTTGAGATGCTGGCTAGACCATAGAGAAAAGAAAGAGACAGAAATAGATAAAACAGCGAGAAAGAAAGTGAAGTGAGGGAGAAACAGAGCGAGAGAGGAAATGGCGTAAGTAAGGGGGTTTGTTCTTGGTGCTGCCATGCAAATGAAGGCGGCGCTGCAGCAATGCTAACTAACAGCAATTCACACTGTTGGACTCATCACTTATTAATGCTCTACGGCTCCCCCCTCCCTCCCATCTCTTTCTCTCTCCCTCTCTTTACCCATTCCTCTCTCCCCTGCTCTCGCCAGGATCTCTCGTTTTTTGTTCGCTCTCTCGCTCGCTGTTGCTAGGGCCCGTGCACTCACGTGACAGCAGCTGGGTAGGGGGCGCTGCGGTGGCACACAGCGACATGTGCGAGTGTGCACTTCATGCGTGCGCACATAGTGTGTGTGTGTGTGTGTGTGTGTGTGTGTGTGTGTTTGTGTGTGTGTGTGCGACAGAGTACCCTTCATTAGAGGTAAAAACGGAATCAGCCATTTAAATGATGGCGATGGAGATCAGAGGAGAGGAGAGAAACTGCTGAATGGATGTGTAATTGATTCACAGGCCCGGGCTATAGGCCACAGAGGAGCTCCACACATCTCTCCGTGCATCATGTCACTTTATTTTTCACTCTGTGCTTTTTAACAAAAACACATGCTGAAGACTGTCACGACCATTATTGTCAAGGTTTGCCTTTTAGGTTTTAAGGCTAAATGGACCACGGGCTCGGTATAATACAGAGCAGCAGTTGTACAAATGGACTTCTCACAAATGCACTCACACACACACACACACAGTACACTGACAACGTGTCTCACAATCTCCACATTCGTACCCCCGCTGTCTCACAATCCGCGTTTGCAGAGTGCACTCAACAAATTGTGAGTGTGTGTTTTTGTGCAGAGCATCATCACTACAGGATGCCACAGCGATGAGCAGACAGTCGAAGAACACCTACACATTCCTTATTTATTCTCCTCTTGATTCAACTTTTCTTTTCTCTTCTTCTTTTCCTTTCCTGACACTATGTCTGCGTATAGCCCCTTACTGTATCATTACACTGCTTGTTTTACTAGTTGCCCCACATTCTACAGTGGCAAATTAAAGCTGTGGGCCCAGATGTGTGGTACATTTAAGGCGTGTAAGTGTAATCGTAGATACAGTGAATAAAGGACTGTCTGCAGACAACGTGCAACTTATTTTTGTAGTGATTTCCAATTTTTATGTTATCGATCATCAAAAAGCTTCGGTAACAGGTAACTTGGCATCTGTCTTGGTGTCCTATGCTTGGATGTAAAAGAGCAAGTGAGAATAAATGGCTTTATTGCTGCCCTGAAGTCAACAACTACTACTACTACTTCTACTGAAGAACAAAAACTAAGTGTCTTGAAATTACAGTAAAGGACTGCAAGTGAATGCAGCGTGAGAGGCCAGGGGTTTACTGAGCAGACTCCTCTACCTGTTCCCAGCAAGCTATGAACTACTACACACAATATTTGTGCTCCAATGCAATAGAATTAAAGGATGTCTGTGGCTGTTTGAATTATGGATTAGGGATTGAGGTTAGCTTTAAAGTTATTGTACATCAATAAGCTTAACCAAGATGCATCTACCTTTAACTTTGTCATCAATTATTTAAGCACCACCCAGTCAGCAAACAGAGTGTGTGAACATCTAAGATTTTGTAACAAGCTGGAAAACACACCCTTATAAAAATCTATAACGGTGCGAGAAATGTTCAAGGTCTATGACAGATCAGCACCAAGGACAGCTCCATCTCCAAATGTTCAGGAGGACTGGTGGAGGTAGCACCACAGACAGCTCTGCTGCTGCAGCCCAAAATAGGAAAAACGTCTTGTGTAAAGTCTCATCATGCAGGTCTCAGTGGCACAATGGTTGGCACAATTAAACTGTGTGTATGTGTGCGTGTGTGTGTGTGAGGGTAATGTTAGCTACAGTGGATACTGTGGCAGAGCAATAAAATAGTAATGTGGCATATGGCCCGTTGCTACAGCCCAGCCTCCCAACAGTCAGCCAACTCCCTACAAGAGACACTCAGTGATGGATCTAATGTCGGTAAACAAGCTGGATGTCTTTGTGATGAGAAAATACAGTGTGACAAGTAAAATGTATAATAATGTTAGATATTTAACATAGAGAAATCTCTACTTTAATTCAAAAAATGTATCTCCAGCATCATATTAGTAATTAGTGAATTTCAACCACTCTGAAATCAATACAGACCTTAAAAATCCCATATCAGTTGGGCTCTCTATGTAGGGATTTCTTTTGATAAACAATTAATTCTTAAGTGCATAATTTGTCAGAAAAACAACTGTGTACAAAGCCTTGTAAAATTGACAAAAATATATTCGACTCGCCAGGTTTTTCAACATTGTGACAGAAATTATATAGAAAAATGTATACAATAGACATCTTTATATTGCTCTGAAAGATATATTTGTATTCTATCGGGTGTGCCAGAATAACATGGGTAAACAAGGGGTTTGTATTTGAGATTTGAGAATACAGTGAGAAAGATTCACCATATAACAAAGGAGCAAAACAGTCCATTTTTATGGTTTCACAAAGAAGCAGCAAACACTCACAGGCTGGAGAATCCTTGAAAGCAGCCAAACAAACCAGAGGATCAGTGAATTCCACAAAGCTGCAGCAACAGAGGTAATCCAAAAGTGAAACTAGCACAAGTGTGACACCGTGCTGGGTCGGGTCAGTGTCAAGTTTCCAAGCATTACTGACATAACAAGTGAGTAAACTAAAAGTTACTGTTTCGGTGGTGGTGGTTGTTTTACAGTTGATTAGTTTCTTGAGACCATAGCACAGACAATGGGATTGTGTTTTGTGCATAAATGAGAATATATTCAAAATAATCTTAATAGAAGAGCTGAAATTATCAACAGACAATAGTCAAAGGGCCCCAGTGTTGCATTCTGCACTCTGACTCTTTCCCTGCATTTAACCAAAGACAGATTAAATGTGATTGGTCAGTGTAAACTGGACTACCTAACAGACTACAAATGGTCTACAATTGGAAACAAAAATTCTTCTGATCGGTGGTGGAAGAAGTATTTTACATTATGAAATGACTCCACGACAAGTAAAAGTCCTGCATTCAAAACTGAAGCAAAAGAAAAGACTACCAAAACGAAAAGTACTTTCTTTGCAATTTGGGCCCCACTGAGATTGTAATAGATAATAATTATTAATCAAATAGATATATCATTGGATTATCTTTATTACTGATATACTGTTATGTGTTTTAATTAATAAACATGTAATTATTTTGTATAATAATTTTTTAATTTAAGCTGAATCCTGACCTAAAAAGTAACTAAACTTGGCATTTAAGTGTAGTGGAGTAAAAAGTAAAATATTTGCCTCTTAAATGTAGCAGAAGAAGTAAAAAGTATACAGAAATACGGTGAAAGAAGTGTAATTCATTACATTACACGACTGACTGCACCAAAATCTGATTCTGCATTCATCTGTTCTCTCTTACCAGAGTGACCATTTTAACTACAGTTTTGATTGAAATACTAATAATTCTAATAATAAGGCTTATTCAGTTTAAACTAGTGTCATATCAGTGTTCTCTCCTGATTAAAATAGCTTATACTTGCATGAACCTGAAGGCATCAGGACAGTGGTTTTACCTTCCCTCATGCAGGCTTGCGAGTCCTAAATGAATCAACTGTGCTTCAGCTGATGAGCACCATTTTACAGCGAGGTGCATCATATAACAAGCAGCACACTATAATAAAAATCAATGCTAATTTGCATAACAACACCATGAGATCACACACACAAAAAATGCATGCTCGCAAAATGTATATACATAAAAAGAAAAAAAAATCACATGAAGCATTTCTTCTTACAGTGGTGAACAGGTACGGACTATGTTTTTCAAAGTGAGAAAAAATGAAAGGAGTCAGTCTTGATTCCTCCTCCTCCTCCACTCCTTCCCCTGGCTAATTTATTTGATAATTACCAAGGGCCCATTATGGCTGATTCAAGGAGGCACTGGGAAGGCCTACTAAAAGCTATTTCATTTGAGCTGCTCATACTGTATCTAAGCGCCCTCTGTGCGTTACACACACACACACGCACACACACACACACACACACACACACACACACCACATGCACTATATAAAACATGACTTGTACAGCTGTGAGTCCATTCAGGCCCAACATGTAATTAACACCCTCACCCCAGCTTCACTCACATCTAGAGGCATGACTGCTGTATATGAGTGTGTGTATAAAGCTTGCATGTGCACCGGTGCATACATGCATGTCTGTGCGTGTCGGGGGCTGAGAGGTGGGCAGAGGTGAAGGATAATAAAGATTGGATTCTAATAAAATGTTCTCATCCACCTAAATCCCCCTCATGCCCTCTCCCCCTACCTGCCATATTAACACCCCCATTACAAGGGCAGATGAATGAAAATGAACAGAGCTGTGGTGTGATTCCCTCAGTGTCAAATCAATACCACTCCCCTCCTCCTCTGTTCCCCTCCCGCCTTCCAACCCGCCCTCTCTCCCTTCATCCTTTTTTCTCTGCTGCTATAATTTTCCTATTCTCCTCTCCTCTGTTGGGTCTGAAGAACTGACATGTGTTTGACAAAGGGAAATCTACACCTAGCGACAATAGGCTCCCCATCTGAGCCTCCCTCCCTCTCTCTCCCTCTCTCCCTCTCTCTCTCTGGTATGAAATGAATGACGCTTGCTCCTATCTCCTCTCTATTCACATTCAAAGTAGTCTATAACAGTTAAGTGCTACTGAGAACAAGCCAGACGTAGAAAGAGCCACAAGGACGTTATATTACTGCCACTTTCTTTGACTCAACCAGAGACAAAAGCTTGCTTAAGGACTGGGAAGAGGTTATGTCAAAATAACAGAAGAAGGTTAATAAAGGAGAGTTTCTCTGTCTCTGCCTCTTTCTCTCTCTCTATGAGGGCAGGACACACGCAGTTACCAGAGGCAGAATAATTGAAGAGGAAACACAGATACACTCTCGGTCTATTCTTATCTCTCACTCTCTCTACAAGTGTTTCGGTTTTTCAGCCCCAACCCTTGACCTTCTCATCCTCCTCTCCCACCTTGTTCCGTCTGTTTACCAGGTTCAATATGATGCAGTGATCTGAGGATAGGTATGCAGAGGACTAATGCACTCATTAAAAAGGCATGCTTCACCGTCAAATGCCAGCTGCCGCCCTCCCCAACACCACCGCCACGTCTCCTGTTTTCTTTGTCTTTCCCTATCTCGATATCTATCTGTTTCCTTGGTTTCTCTGTTCTCTACCTCCGTCTCTCCTCCTGCTGCTGTCTCTCTGTTTCTCTTTCTATATCTGTTGTTAGGTGACACCCCGTACACCCACACACCCCTCACCCTCTCTGAGCAACTCATGCTTGAGACTAGAGAGAGAGAGAGAGAGAGAGAGAGAGAGAGAGAGAAGGAGAGAGAGAGAGAGAGAGAGAGGAAGAAGAAAAACAAATAAAGGAAATGGAAAAATGCACTCATCCAAAGCAAAAGAAATAGAAAGAAGGAGAAATCTGATAATCTGTCTGTTTTTATCATCAGCCCACTCCCCGTGTCTTCATCTCTGTCTTTCCCTCCGTAATGGTTAAAAGGCCCCTACCACACTAAAGCAAGCTTAATTGGAGCGGCCATAAATATTCAAGCAGCAAGATGGAGGCAGGGTGGATGTCTGGATGGAGAGAAAGTGGTTAGAAAAAGTGGGATAGAGAGGAGAAGATACTTAAACAAGAGTGACAGAAAACACACAACCCACTAACACGAGCCTACATTTGTCTGCAATTCATCTTCAGGTGCCATGAAAATCTATCAAAATGAGAAGGTTGGAGAAATTTTTTACCCTATGGCCTGAAAATTCCAGAAAATCACAAATCACCCATGATTTCATGTTTTTTTCAGTGCATTGTTTCAGAGCATTGAACCAATGCCCTGATGACCTTTAAGAATCCAGACGAGCTGTAAACAATTCTATAAACATGTTTAAAAAACTGAAAATTACACCCAGCTATGACCTTAAAATCAAAAGTGAAAATGAACCGTCGATTTGCAGAATCGGTACTCCTCTAACAATGACACAAATACAAACACAAACTCCAGACTTGTCAACAAGCGGCGCATTGTGTCGCTTTTGTCTTTAATTATTTAGCGTCATAGATAATAGATAGAGACATGCTCGCCAGTCATGAGAAGGCTAAGGGGACATATCTAATACATTATAAACACACACGCCACACATACACACAGACTTAAGTCTACTAAAGCGTGACCTTATTTCTGCTGCGGAAAACACAAAAACAACAGCGGTCCAATTTCACACACAGGTCGGTTTTGTGTGATTGTCATCCATTATGTAGAAGAAGACACAGCAAACAGGGAAAAGACTGATCTCCTGAAGGCTTCTGTTTATCTGTTGAACCCGATTCCACCGGCGACTTGTGGGGAGTTAATGATACTGTGTGAACGCAGGTATCTGCACACGTACGGTGCTGCTGCTTGTGTGCACGAGAGAGAAAAGAGAGGGAGAGAGGGAGAGAGGGAAGCGAGAGAGAGCGCCGGCACACGTGTGATAAACTCTCACACAAATCAATAAAGCCTTGCCCTTTGTAAAGCCATGTTGTCCTCGGTGGGAGTACTACAGTGCCACAGCATGTAAGCAGCAGCACGGTGACACATACTGAATCTCAGGGAGCAGCGGGGTCACCGGGGAGCAAGGCCCGTGTGCGGCTGAGTGCACCTTGCACGGCAGGCGGATGAGAGGAGCGAGGGAAAGGTGGGAGGGGAAGAAAGGAGGGAGGAGGAGGAGGGGTGGAGGGTGGAGGCCTGCACTTCTTCTCCTACGCATTCCTTCCCTGGCTCCCCTCGCTCGCCTGCGCCACCGCGATGATGCACCCTCACCGCTGTTGCTGGGCATCTTGGCGACAGAGACCCAAAAGAGGATGAAGAGGAGGAGAAGGAGGAGGAGTTAGAGCAGAGGGACGAAATGAGGGATGATGGGAAGCAAAAGAGCTGCAGAGACAGATGTTTCGGATTGGAGTGGAGTAGTGGTGACATGCTAAAAGCGGGTCCCCCAGACGTCGCAGGGAGGCCTGAGGGGCCAGGAGTGCCCGAGGTACGTGCTTGGAGGAGGAGCGGGGGGGGGGGGGGCACAGCAGCAGCAGCAGCTCTCCCTGCCTCCCTGCCTGGCTGTCTCTCTGTCTCTTCTGCCTCACTGCCCCCCTACACTCTGTCCCACTTTAGCCCAATGTCACTGCCAGAGCAAGGGGGAGGGGACATAAAAAAAAAAAAGAGCCTGAAAAGGAGAGAGAATGAGAGAGGAATAAGAAGAAAACTAAGAGGGAGAGAGGGAGGAAAGACAGATTGAGGACTGGAAGATCCCAGAGAGTATGATGATGATGAGGACACTGATGCTGGAGGAGACTATAGGGAGTCCAGCTAAGGTGTCATTTCATGCTTTCATGTTTCCAGATTTTCTCTCTTCCTCTCGTACCATCCCTTGCCTGGGAATTCTTTTGTCTCCCTGTCACACAAACGTACCGCACTCAGCATATGTAGAGTTACACAAGCAGTCAAGCACAAAGTCCCCGTTGCAAATGCATGTATGTATTTTCAGGCACACGCTTGCACACGCCTGCATACACACACAGAGCGGTTAGTCAGGCATGCTCTGTGGTCTTGTCAGCTGATCCAGCGTCCCATGGCATGGTGATGTGTGATTCTTGGAGATAAGCATGCTTAGGACAACAGTATATAACCCAAACGGTTCAATAAACACCGTGTTTCTCTCTCTCTTACGCCAGGCTTTGATGCGGTTACATTTATTATCTGTCCCACAATTCATTTACCAGTACAGATAGCTGCAGCCCACAAGACACACTCTTTAGCACTGGCCTTTACACTACAGCAAGAAGGGATGACAAAGATAGTAAGTGTGAGGGTGAAATAAACTGAAGCTTTCAAAAGAATATTTCAATAATCATACCCCAAGAGCATTTTCAGACTCTGAATGGACAATTAAAAAAAAGTCAAAATTGATGCACTAGAGATACAGGTTTGTGTTATTCCACACATTCTTCTTCAAGCAATAAAACCACAAACTGTCTCACGATGTAATGATACCAGATATAGTTAATATCAGTGACCGTAAAAATTCCTTAATTTTTCGATACTCAAGTTAGAAATAAAAGTAATCCAAATTTATTATTCCTGACCATCATTGAGAAATGTTAGAACCTAAGTTATATATGTTCTTAGTCTCTATCGGTTCTTTCATTCCTATACATCCCCTCTGACCGCCAGAGTTCATTGTCAACCAAGTTTAATCAACTAAAAAAAAGGTTGCAATTCTGCTGGTGGTTCTGTTGGGATGAAAAAGGAAATTTTCCCCAGCATGTGTCATATGATGGACTTTT
>JAOWBC010001387.1:14349667-14363915 GCA_028566105.1 Hypoplectrus providencianus | reverse complement strand
TATGCATAATGCAGCTTTTTCTGTCTCATCTACATTCATTCAGACACACACACACACACACACACACACACACACACTGAGATTCATACCATCACGTGCATAGAAAAACAGGGCTATAAATCCCTCTCCTTCTCCCTCCCGCTCTCACTCTTTCTCTCCTTCAAACACACACACACAAAGTCACATAAATACATTTCAGATTGCATATATACGTTCATAATGGCGAGTAGATTTTCTATGTGGTGAACCATGTAGCACTACAGATAACAGCACACAAAACACATTCAGGCCAAATAACAGCTGAGGCATTGAAGTCAGTGGCAATACAGTCTTTGCAGTGATGCTACAGAAAAATGGCTGAACATAAAAGGCAACAGATACGATCAGATTTGAAAGAGGGTGCTGCTCATTTACTATACAATGACTCCAGATTGAGATATGCATTAGGATTGCGGTGACAATGTGTCTGCGTGCCTTTGTGTGCAGTCGGAAAGGGAAATTATTTCTAACATGGTGTCATTTCACAGGGAGAAACACTGTAGTCAAGAAAGAAAAACTGCATGGCATGATATTAGGGATGTGAATACACTATGCATGCACACACACATACAGCAGAGGGGTGGTAAACAACCCCTATACACAGTTTATGCAGTGTCAGTAAAATATTAGGCAGCCATTTCAGCATTTGGAAATTCACATCTCCCACTTCAAAAGGATGATTTCCGTTGTTGAAGTGAGTGTCAGATTTGTAGAGATGTGGGTTTTTTTTCAATTCTCCCTCAGAGACAGGGCCATAAATTGTTTGATAGTAAGCAGAACAGGAGAGGGAGAAGGAGAGTGAAATACAGTCGATTGTAAGTGAGATTGCTGGATTCTTTTGTCACTCGGGACATCAATCTTTCGCCGTGCGTAATGGAGAGGGCACCGGGCTACCGGACACTACTGTCGTGCGTAAAACCTGTTGAGTGAGCGGCCAAAATCCACTTCTGTGTGACAGCTTAGCGCAGTAACAATGTTGTTGCTATGGGCTTTAAGGTCTGCAGCTGTGTGACGATAAACAAACAGACATTTGGGATTGTTTTTTTAGAGTGGTGCGTGACAAGTGAATAGGCTAAGAGCGAGATTATCCCTCTTACCAAGCCTCATCCTGCACTACTGTTCGCTTATAAAATCAGTTTTCCTTAAGAAAAAAATAATATAAGAATTATAAAAGTGCTTTAATGCTGCTTCCAGACAATGCCAGGTCTGAAATGATTGTTGAGACCGAATGACGTGTTTGTACTGCACGCGGGTCAACTGCCAAACGCAGAGCGCCAACACTTGACAATGAAAACAGGCTTTGCTCGCCGGAGCACAACGAGGGAGGCGAGTTAACCTGAGAGTGACATGTAGCTATTATACCGCGGAGCTGTCTCTCTCCAAGACAACTGACAGGTGGTGCAGGCACAGCGGGACTCGGAGCCGGAGAAAGAAAGGCTCCCTTTTCATGTTGTCATCTAAAGTGACTGTTTGGATATGGTCAGGCGTTATTTGAGATGTGTGCCACGGAGAAGTTGTAGGTAGAGCACGTCCAAATTATGGATCTCAGCTCGGGATCACTGTGTGCACTTTTACGCACAGTCATAGTGGAATTACGCAAAGATTTGTATACGTGGAGCTTGAAAAAAAAACTCTTATATCTGCGAATTCAACTGCGTATAGAACTTTTTCTTTCCGTAAAACGGGCAAAAACAGAGACTTTGTCACACAGCACACCTCCCAGTCCCCACAGAAAAACTCTTCCACCTGGATTTTACACCGTGATATTTAAAGATAGAGACAGAGAGAGTGGGAGAGTGAGAAAAAAAATCTCCGAAGTTGGTGTTTTACTATTTCCATCAGCCACTAAAGCGTCCGTTGTCCAACCCAGACGCAACATCGTGCGGGTGTAGCCTAGTAGCCACCAGAGTCTGACTCATACCGCAATTACCGGGCTCCCCCTCCAAGCACTTCTCCTCCACAGTCGGTGTGTTTCCAATCCAAATTTACACACAGCCCGTGGTCTGCAACGCCGCCGATGAGCGGCTCAGGCCGGCCCAAGGAACACACAGGAGTCCCTTGTTAAGCAATAAGAGAATACAGGTGACCTTACAGCAGATAAGATGCGCAAACGCACCCCTCATACTTCACACTTGCACTGAAATGTTCGTGAAATTGTGTGTCATTTGCTGTAATAAAAATAGATTTATGTATTGCATAAGTGACCAACATTTAAACATGCCAGCATCACTGCATTAACACACACAGTGAGCGATTCAATGCAAAAGGGGAAATGTTTAGTCCATCAAATGCAGGAAATTAATAATAAAGTGCAGAAAGAAAATATGAGCAGAAGTGTTTTGCATTTCTGCAGGAACACTGTAACACAGTCGATGTTCAGTTTAATGTGGAGTGTGTGTTGGAGGAGGCCTGTCGACCGAAACTGGATAAAACCGGAATCACATTAATTGATGAAATAATTATAGCAAGAGCTCTCTCTCCATCCTGATCACTCCATGGCATTTTTCCTTCAAAATCTGCACAATTACTGACTGAATCTCGTCAGATTCCACACCAAAGCGAACGTCGCTTTGCTGACTGATTTAGAAATATATTAATTGTTTTAATTATTTCAGCCTTTTTTTCCAATTTCTCAGGCCCTCCTCTGGCCTATCAGGCCTGGAAGAAGATTCCCACACAAGCCCTCAGCTGAGTTTGTCTCAATTTTATTTCCATAAAATGACAAGCAACCTCCCAAATCATGACAAAGAAGAATGAGTGTATCCTCCCCCCTCCTCTCCTCTCCCTCTATCTATCCATCCCTCCCCCCCTCCTCCCCTCCGCACTCATGGGTGCAGGTGTGCTGATATGCAGCCAAATCAAAGCAACAAACAGACAGTGAAAACCCAATGATTTCGAATTAATGAAATAACAAAAAAAAAAAGATGAAATTAAATTCTCTTAAAATGACAGTGGTGTGATCTGGAAGATATTTTCCTTCTGGGGTGTAAAAAAATAAGCAGAGACTTGTGTGCCATTCTAGGAGGCGCGGCCGAGCCAGGAAAATACGCAGTACTAATGCATATGCATGTATGATAATAGCCCTACCTTTCCCCCTTAAAATAAAGTTGATCAAAAATCATACATGTCTAAAACACACAGCGGCTACATGAGACAATAAGTCACAGTCTATTCGTGCAGAATGAGCGGAACATGGCGTTGAAAAACAACGGAAAATGGAAGTTTGTTTTCCACTGCGTTATCTACATCTCTCCCATCTCAAGCACTCTTTCCGCTCCAGTGGCTGCTTGCAGCCCCCAACCCTCCTCCTCTCACCACACACACACACACACACACACACACACACAGAAAGACACATGCACGCTCTCTCACACACAGTACATCTCGTTCAGTCACGGGACAGGGCAATGTACAGTGTGTATAATCGAAATAGACCCTGTAATCCAATTACATACAACAAAAACAGCACACAAGTCCTCGCCGCAGCTGCAGCCTGGCAGAGGGCACTGCCAAGGCCAATGATGGACACCAGGAGCATGAAACACGCGTACTAAAGAACAATTATAAACAAATGCCAATGATTATTTAAAAAATCTATAAACTTATAAGGTTTATAACCGGGAATCTCCCGTTACGCACCCGTGCGTAAAGAAAACGGATGAAAATAAGGTGAAAGCAAAAATCATTTATCTCTCTCCCTCTCTGTTGCGTGATTGTAACAAAGTGCTAGAAATGTATAAATAACAAAAGAGCACATCATTGTATATTTAAAAGGCAAACTGAATCATTCTCTCCCATCTGCAGCATTTAGAGCGAAGCCAATCAGTAGAATCTGGTGCCACAGAAAATGGTGGATGAATAATTAGACCAGGGATGATAACAACTGAGTGTGCACACACACACACACACGCACACACACACACACTGACACTCCTACATCTTATCAAAGAAAACTAACTGTAATATATGGCCTCGTCTTTTAAATATCCAACTGGGGCACATTATCTGCAAATTAAAGGCCAGCGCTCAATACCCCCAGCATCAGTTCACACGTCTCTCATAAAATGTATTGACCCTTGTAGCCACACTTCAATACACACACACACACACGCACACACACAAACTGGTGTTTATGCGCTATTTTAGAGCTCCTTCCAAAACAAAAATTAGCTGATAAAAAGGATGCTTTAACCCCTAGGGACCCCCCTTCCTCCCACCCCCTCCATATCTACTTGCGCGCGCTCACATATATACACACACACACACACACACCTGCATGTTATTTGTGTTGGGACAGGGCGGAAAAGTCAGCAAATACAGTAAACTCTTCTGACCCGTTGGAGTTTTTTTTTTTTTTTTTTGCGAGTAAACAGCCTACAGCTGTGACCAACATCAGCAGCTCGAGGTCGCCCGTCTGCCCGTGCGCGCGCCTGCAGATCCTTATCAGCCTCTCCTATTCAACAGCCTCCATATTCACGACACCTCCACATATTCATCATGCAAAATGCAAATGTCCCTTTTTTTTCATCTTAGCGAACGCGGTGTGCACTTTTGGGGGGTCTGTGCGGTCTTCTCACCTCGCGTCCAAATAAAGTGCATATCGATTTGATGCTCAGAAGCCCCTTTTTGATCGTTTTTTTTTAATCATATCATCAGCTGATCATAATGAGACACGGAGAACGCAGGAGAAAACCCGAGCACTCGCTCTGGTGGAAAATGATCGCAGATCTGGAAAACATCCTTTCAAAACAGTAAGAAAAAGTTTTCCCCGAAAGGTGATTTAGAGTTTGATTTGACACATCTGCCCCTCCTTTGTGAATATAATCAATCCGATCCAACATCATTCATCAAGCTGACAAGCTCATAAACACGCGCAGACAACTTGAGTGTTTTGCACAGGAGAAGCAGACAGGCATGCAGATAAGCAACACTTGAAGAGACGCCTTTCCAACCTACCTTCTTGCAAAGAATACAGCAGAAGTAAAGTTACAAGCCACATGCCATTAAAAGCAGTTATATTTCACAGGAATGTTGTGCAGTCCCCCCAAGAAGAGTGCACGGCGCTGCGGTCGGCCAGGCGAGGCTCCGTGCTGGACTGGTTCTTGCTGATGCTCCCCGGCGGTCTCTCCAGCCCTGGTCCCACACTCTCCAGCGCCGAGAAACGAGCCGCGGAGAAAGTACCGCCTCTGCTCCCTGTTCTCTCCTCCCCTTACCGGGACAGGCTGCTGTCGCCCCACCCCCGGTATCCTAATGATGCGCCGTGATGGAGAGGTGAGCCTTACGCACTAAAAGGGGGGACCAAACGGAATGAGCTCTGGATTGCGCGCACTGGATCGATTCTTTTCCAGGGGCAAAGTTCACAATGTCCTCTCACACATGCGTTTCGCGTGTTGTTTCAATGAGATGTGTGTTTTTTGTGAAAGAAAGTTGGGGAAAAAGCCGTTGGGGGGAAACGCCTGCGCTAATTTCCTATGCAAAATGAGCTTCACTTTCCATACATCAGTTGTCATTGCAGCAGTGGTGCACGGAGCGCATGTAAAACCAACGGGTGTCACTGTAAAGTAAAAGCTGATGGGTGTTAAGGAGCGCAGGGTGCAGGTGAGGAGGAGGAGGAGGAGGAGCAGGAGGAGCAGGAGGAGCGCAGCCTCCGTTTCATTCAAGGGGAAAGTGGGGATGTGGTCTGCGCTGCGCACCTGCGTGTCACGGCCAACGCTCGTGGCGCTCAAATCACTTTTCTTTTTTAACAAACTGGTTGGTTTTTATATTAAAACAGAACTACGGGTTTATCTACAATGAGCTTATTTTAAAAGGGGCGTACACTGCGATCGATATGGTCAATACAATAATTGAATTCGATCTGTGAATGTGCCCAGGTCTCTCTCAAACACACACATGCGCACACACACACACTCACAGCAAAGTGTGTCCTGATCAGTCATCTCTTTTTCTTACTGACTGAGAATGTCTGAACAAATTTCCCTGCACTGTAATTCATCTTAACATTCACTTCTATTCAAATGATTTTATAATCCAAAATAACCACACTCATGTTGCCTAATCAAAAGAATTAAAGGGACGGCTCACCCCAGAAAAATCACAACAGCATATTAATAATCTAAGATGTACTGTGTGTTTTTAAAAAAAATTAATTTAAGATTATTTAAATGTGAGTGTTTGAGATATCAGCTGTAGAGATGTCTGCCTCCTCTCTTTTCTCTTTTGGGACCATTGAACACTGTAAGCCAAGTCCCATCTGGTTCCATTACACCCAACAGAAGACCTCTCTCTACAGAATGAGGAAATCTTCACTGATAAAAAGCACAACAGCTCCAGGTTGAAAAAATGGGGAGAACTGTCCCTTTAAGAAGAACACTGTTAAACAGGCTGTAAACTAAACAGAAAAAGGAAAACAAACCCTCTACATGATCTGCAGTCACACAAACCGCACCTTTATGTGTTTAATCTGATGCCCCGCACCCGAACAGGATTCAATCTAAATATCTGACTTCAGTGCTTGAAAGGGCTGCACAATACATCACACTTTATATCACATCAAGTCAACCTGATATGAAATAAACTTGTTTACTTTTTTGCCGTGTGATACATATAGGTAAAACTTGCACAGCCCTCATCCACCATGAGTAACCAAGTGTTTCCCTTAACATTTTTATACTTCTATAGATAGAGTGCAGAAAAAATACTATTGCAATGCCACTGTTTTAAATATTCAAATGACCTAATCATAATACCTGATGTGAGTGCCACCATCCTTTATTGACTGATCCATGAATTTTTGAGAAAATAGTTTCCTTCCCAAATAAGTTTCTGCCCATTGTATTTCACTCTAAATCAATTATTAGGGAAAATCAATCTGTCCCATATGGTCTCAGAGATTTCAACACAACATGGATTCAAAGTGCCTCATTTAACCCTCTCCTCTTTGCTGCGCTTCATTTCAACTCTTGAATCATCAAAACACAATCTAATAAATGCCAAAGCCCAGCTGATTGTTGTTCATCCATTTCAGACCAACCGTAGAAACTCCACTCGTTGTCCACTCAGTCCCACTACTTATCTGACATCAAACACCTTCTACTTGACATAACCTCCACCATCACTCTTCCTGTGTCTCTCTCAATGATAAAATGTGGCGTTTTTCGGTGTCGTAACCAACCGTGGTCCCGTTTGTGGAAGGGAGCAGCTGAGGCAAGCTGTGGCCTCTCTCACTCCCACTGAAGAGCCGCTGTAGTGTGGCAGGCACGGCAGCACACTCTGCCTCCACTCTCTTATTATGTAACAGGTGGAAACACACACACCCACGCACCCTCCATGTCTCTCTCTCCCTCTCTCTCTCTCTCTGTGGAAACGTGCACACGCAAACACCACACGACGGCGGGGTCACATATACATTGTGCACAGAAGCACTTCCATCATGACCAATCTGTACATCCAGATGTGGGATTATTTTTATAGATTGGACACATTTTCAGCTCTATGCACATCCTACAGCCAAATGAACCACAGGGAAGGTGTAAAAGTGCAGCCCGAGTGTTGTTTGGAAACCCTCAGGGAATATAATGTGTCTCAGCATCAGGTATTTCTCCTCTCCCAATGACAAACTGGTCATGTAACAGCACCCAACACCTTGCCACTCAAACCAGGCTCGTCACACACAGAGACTCCACCCTGCAGCCCTGGATGGCAACACATGAAGTGGTCCGTTAGGGCTTCAAAAGGCAATGTGGCAAGCTGGTTAAGGGGCTGATGTGAGTCAGTCTGTCAGCACCAAGCAGGTTGTACTGTATGTCAGCCAGTGATCATCATGGATGCTGACAGGCTGAGCTGGGCCAGCCAGGCCGGAGAAAAGGCAAGCAGCTCCCAGACAGCTCAAGCAACTGTCACCGAGGACAGGACCCAGGACAGGCTGCCACCACACCACGAGAAAAACCACAGCGCCATGTGACTCATCTCCATCACTCTCCCCATCACTCTGCTGCTCCGCTGTTGCCTGGAGCTAGGGAAGGAGATAGGAAATGAGGGGAGCGTTTGTTGACGGAGGAGGAAAACGGGTGAGCGGGGCAGCAAGGAAACCGACAGGGGCAAACAGAGAGACGGATGAGGCGGATAAGTTAATGTGGATGTTAATGTTAATGCTCAGACAATCAAAACTCCCCCTCGGGCCCAGACTACATGCCAGGATCATATTAGTGCTAATGTATCCAGCAGTAATGCACCGCCCCGCAGCCCAAAGAAACAGCAGCAAAGTCAGAATTAGGAGAGGGAAAAGGGCACATGGTACCACTGCTGAGCTCGGTGCAAGGTCACAGGGACTGAAGGGGCGGAGAGCTGCCGGGATAGGGGTGATGCTGGTGGATTGCGGTTGAAAGAGCTGGAAGAGGCAAAAAACTTGCTGGTGGGTCAAATGGAGGACTTATGTTCCATAAAAAACGGACTTAAAAAACTGCAGTTTGTGTCAAGCGTCCGTCCTAAACACGGTCAAAGCCGAGCAACGTGCTGCAGAACTGCTTTTCCTCAGTGGGGCCGCCTAGCTAGCTCTGCGTGCCGCCTGTGTATGAACGAGCCTCTGCATTAGCCTAATATGAATCACACACCAGCGTGCCGCAGTACATTAACAGGAAGGCGCCGACCATTGGAGTGTGTTTGCCTTTAAACCAAGCATGCGTGATTGTTGTGGCAGATGTGTGAGAGTGTATCAGCACATCAGAGGATGGTGTGCGTGTGTGAGCATGTGTCTACATGGCAGCAGGGCGCAGGACATATATTTCTGGCTGCTCTCCTACCCTACAGTCGGGTGTGCATGCACGTGTATTTGGGAGAGCGTGTTTGCTTGAGTGTGTACGTGCTTGCGTATGTGTGTTTTTGCAGGAGAGTACGTGCGCGTGCACAGGAGACATCAAGGGGTGTTAATTTATTCAAATGAGCTGGGGAGGATAACGAGAGGATGGGGTGAGGGGCGGAGGTGGTGTGTGCAGGGGGGCACCTTCTTCAGCTGGAGGTTCATCTCTCCATTTCTCTCTTTTTTTCCTCCCCACTTGTTTTTTTTTCTCCACATTTGCAAATGAGACTATTTGCATGGCTGAGAAGGAGGGAGGCAAGGGAAATGCGGAAAGAAGACGGTGAGACTGAAACAGAGGAAAAGGAAAAACTAAAGGCGGGGAACGATGAGATTCTGTGGCAGACAGAATGCCCGCAGACAAAAACATACCATGCCAGGGCGATACCACCACTTCCAAGATGGCTGCCGCTGGAGGCGTCCTCTGTGGGACCAACCCAGAGACCCGTTGCTCTCGCTGCGTAGTGGGTGACACACAAACACACTTTCTGACTTCGACTGAGTTCCTCAAGCAGAACGAGGAGAATGAAATGTGAACAGCCCTGCAAAAGATTAACATTTATCATCTGAATTTGAATATATTAAAGAATGAGTATGAATATGGTTGTGGCTTGTACAGAGATATTGATCAGAGATATCTAGTGACACCCAGTGGTCACAATTAAAGATGTTATCATTACAATATCATACACTGCTCACCGCCATGCGGGGGCTCATCTTTGCTATCTGTCAGTGCAAACTAACAGCTGACTCCAATTCATCGTCCATAGATCAATGATGTCAAAGCGTGGCCTGCTGATTGGTTATTTGGCTCTTTAAAGAAATTTGGTTATTCAAAGAGTTTAAAACACTTAACACATTCACATATTCTGGTTTAAATGAAAAAGAAAAACTGTCATCGTGGATGGATTACTGAAGTGGTGTCAAGGCCTCACTTGGCCTTCATGTACAAAATGTCACTCAAAAAGACAAAAACCAACCAGGTAGAGACTCAAATGACCACAAAGAAACACAGAAAAGTCACAAAAGCAATACAAAGAGACCAAAAACAACTACACAGATGTATCAAACATCTGCAGAGACAAAATGAGACAAAAGCAAAGTATGAAAATGGGGAAAAACACCAATCAAATGACTACAAATAGACACAAAACTACAAATATGCATAATGACTAGAAAGAGACTGATGTTTCCATATTGCTGTGATGAAATGAAGCCTTTCTGCATTCCTCTGGACAGCAGCCCAGTGTCTTATAATCTTTTCATAACTGCAATAGTAAATAGTTCATAAAGCTTGTACTTGATCCATCTGTAAATAGTCAGTTCTCCAGCTTTATTTCTAACCAAACCACACTGATTCCATATCCTAAAACATGTTCTAGTGCCAAACTCCAGTTTTTACATCAACTGGGATATCACTGTCAATCCAAACAGTTCTTTGTCATGCAACTGTCCTAAATGTACCACAGGGTCGACAGGTGTGATCACTCACCGCACACAGCAGAAGGGCAAAAACAAAATGTGCTCCTGAAAGTCTCATCATTCAAAGTAAGTGAGCGATACTTTGCATGCAAACTGTGGTAACCTCCAGGCATTTAGAAGAGCAACATGTATAAATAAGGGATGAACAAACAGAAATAAACTACTGTTTATACTCATATCTTTACAGTTCTGGTCTGTTACATCACATCAAGTCAACATTAAACTGAAGAGGGAGAGAGAAAGAGAGAGAGAGTGAGAGAGAGAGAGAGAGAGAGAGAGAGTTGGCAGGTGTGAGAGGATGCTGTTGAGCTCAGCTGACTTTCCATCTTGACCCTCTGTGCTTTGATCTTATCACTTTCCCACGCTTTAACACTCCTGTACCTTACTTACTGTTTAACCTGTTCCACGCAAAGGCATGCATAAGCTTTCTCACACCAAACACACGACAAACAACAAAAATAACGGACATAAACATAAGGAAAAAGTGTTGCGGTTGCTGCACAACAGAGAAAGTCTTATTAAAGCCTCATGTTCTTCCTTTCCTACGACTAAAACAGATTGATTCATTAAGCCGTGCAGACCGAGGCCAGGGACCACACTGACATTCACCTGAGGGAAAATCCTGATCAAGTTCTATATTTCTCTTGTTCTTTACAAAACCCATGAAGAGAACAAAGGGTACAATGATCTGATCTTTCAGTAGCATGAATGCAAACACTGCAGTTTTTCCTCAGTAGATCCCTAATTCAGGTCACCTGAAGTCAATCCAGCTAAAAATCCTACAACAGATACACAGTAAACTCCTGTTTGACGACTGCGTCTGGTTTACTATTTCATAACTTAACTCACCATGTTTGAATGACCTTCAGACTGAATGTCAGATGGTTTCAAGCTGTTGATAAGCATTGGGAGATGGGCCCATGCTTGGTCTTGATGAGGCTGAAGATTTTCATGGAATTTGTTAGAATAACAGATGTTAGTTTATAAAAAATATTTATAAAGACAGAGCTCATGCAATTTGGGGTGAAAAGGCATGGAAAAGTTGGGAAATCCTGCTCTAACTGAAAGACTTCAGGGACTCAGGATATGAGGAGGACTTTCAGTGGTAAATAATAATTAACAATGTCATTTTTTTTTAAGGTCAGCGATTAAAACTTATTTTGAGTCCAGGTTGTATAACCTACTGCTACTACTACGGTTAATGGTGAATTTGCCCCTCCACAATCAGTATTAGCATCAGCGTCACAAGTATTATTCATTCACTTATCAGATGATCTGAAGTGATAAATACAACATCCAAACCCAAAACACACAGACACAAAATTAAAATGACAAAATGATGTAATCTGCGAAGGGAAAAGCCCATAAAACCTTTAAATATAGCATCAACTAGAGAAGCTTCAGTCAAAGAGTTTGGAGCAGCCAGCATTGGTTTGCTGTCAGTCATGAGATGTGTCAGTTACTTTGTCAACAACTTGCCTTAAAAAACTTCCATCCATGCAAGAAAAACACCTGTTTGTTTCCCTGCGCCTCAGCAGATACCTGCATCCCCGCTAAAGGCTTCTGGGAACAGTAAGTGATCGGCCCTCTCACACCTGTCTGTGCTGTGCATTGGTTTCTGTGTTGTTCTGCACTCCTTCTGCTGCTGCTGCTGTGATGTTATCAGCTCTAGTGAACTGTGTGACAAATGGCTTCTCATGCCTCCCTCAACTGAAGCCCTGATGAAAAAAATAAAAAAAAGTAGCTGACCTAGGCCCAGCCCTGGAGGGATCCAACCGGTAAAACCGCCTGCTCCGCCAGGTAGGCTGCGTTAACTTTTACAGCTCGGTCCTTCATTTTTTTTCCCACCACAAATCCTGGAGGCTGAGTGGAAACACGAGAGGAGAGAGAGAGAGAGAGAGAGAGAGAGAGAGAGAGAGAGCAGGGGGTCCTTGGGACTCACCCGGTTGACAGCTCCTGTCTCTGCCTGTAACGACTTATTTATTCAGGGATAATTAATCAGGCGCACTTTTCTGGCGGTATGATTAATGCGCTTTGTCATCTGGTGCTGCAGCGATGAAAATAAAGCAGCCTACTGTATGATGCGCTGCTCTGCTTCAGCTGGATCCCATGCAACTGCAGAACGGGACGTCCTGGTGGGAGTACGGCGAGCAGCGGATGTGATCTGATGCAGGGCCTTTCTGAAGCTGGTCTGCTCCTGCACAACTCATACGTTTCAGGCCTAACTTTTCTCTGTCTGTTGCTGCGATTAATTTATAACTCGCTAAAATATCTAATCACCTACTTTATCACAACCTTTGATTATCAACGCTATTCTTTCCACCTACTTGTTCTCTCCCACAGTATTTGATTTCTCCCTTTCTTCAGTCAGCAGCTGTCACTTTTTCCCAGGCTGTCCAGGGAAGATGTGGTTCTCCTTCCTGCGGACATGCTGGTCTTTTGGCGCCACCTTGTGATCGATACTGTTATCGCAATGAAGCGTGAAAACTTATTTTGCTGTCTTCAGGAAGCAGAAATATTTTTTAAGCAGACTTTTCAGTTTTCATACCATACATTACGATACAGCTCCGTATAATCTGTAATACCACAGCTGTAGTGGGTGAGAGTTCAGACTGATGGAGTACAATTCTGAGTTTGTAAAATAGACTACTTTTATTATCTTGGACTTGTTGGTCGATATTTTGATATTCACCTGCGGCTCATAGCGCCGCCAATGGACAAGCACACCTTTAACATGTGCATCATGTTGCTGCTTGGTGCGGTGATTTAGCTAAACCCGGCTAAACGTGAGGAGATCCTCACGCACAACACCCGGCGGAAGTCAAACGGCGAAAAAACGGAAGAAGGAAACACTTTGAGGTGGAGCGGTCACCTGAGGGGGCGTGTCCTTTACACACAGGAGCGCTTGTTTTTATTTCTACTGTGCGGGGAGGGAGGGAGGGGGGTGATCACGTGATCCTCTGGTTCGGTTTTGATTATACTTAAAAGCCTCCTGTTTAAGAGCATTTCTTTGTTTTTATTCAGAGGTTTAGTGGTTTTTATTTTCGTTTTTGTTAAATTTGTCATTGTGAATTCAGCACTTTAAATGATATACTTTCTTTCTTCCGATTTATGATGTAATTATTATGACTTTATAGTGTATATTTTTGCTTTAAATTGTTATTTGTATTTCTACAAAGACTTGGTACCGGATTGAAGGTGAATCTTTTAATTAAAAAAATATTGTTGAAAAAAATGTCTGGATTCTACAGGAAGAGGCCCTACAAAGCATATTTGTCTAGCTATTTATTAACTCACTTACTGTGTTTTTTTTTTTCCATACTTTTAATTATTTACCATCGTACCTGCTTATTTGCATTGAATTTAGGAAATAATTAAAAATCAAGTTGGACGAGAGCAGCAGTGATAAAACTTAACTGATGCCTATCAACATCTACCGATCAAAATTGTGACACTGAAAAATAAAATAAAACATTAGTTAACAATTGTGTTACTTCCCCCCTTTTATATTATTTGCTTTTTTGTTGTTTGTGTCATGTTTGGTTCAATTTTGCATCTGTTATACTTAACATGCAGCTATACATTTAATACAGAATGAAGCATGACAAAACACACACACACACACACACACACACAGCAAGGTTACACACACTTTATTCATACAAAAGCCAACATTCTCACACATAAAAGCGTTGCCGCACATTGTAGCACTCTCCTCAGTTCCTGGCTGGTTCTGTTCAGTTCAGTCCTCCTCAACATGTCTTGGCTGTAAATAATAAAACAGCAGCTGTCATTTTAATCTGGAGGTTATGCATATTAATTAATTTAAATTATAATAATTCTTATTCATTCAATCTCATGTTAGCATCAGCA
>JAOWBC010001387.1:14292961-14305429 GCA_028566105.1 Hypoplectrus providencianus | reverse complement strand
CATTTGTGACAAAGTTTAAATATCTAAGCATAAAACATTTTCTATAATTCAGCCTGGACTCTTGATTAGTGTTTTTTTTAGTTCAAATACTCACTTTTTTTTAAAGTGAGTATTTGATGAACATTAGTGCATTTTAACATGTTATTGTGTTTTGACCTTTTGAAAGACAAAAAAAACAAAAAACGATTGAATGAATGCTTCCTTTGGATGCTCCTGAATTCATCATCAGTGATGTAACATCCCTGATCATATGTGAAACACATATACAAAGTGGTCGTTGGGGCAGTGATGAAAAGATTAAAATTCACTAAAATCATATCGTACAAAATTTATGTATATTGTTGCTGATAATATATCAGCTTGACACATGTCACACAGTTGACATTATCAGTTTCCTGGTGGTGGAACATTTCCTGTTATTTAACCTAAGTGGGTGAATAAAACTCTGACTTACTCATAAGTCTAACCACAGAAAACCACAATATTTTTCAACGGCTCACAGAAGGTTAGCCACCTTCCATTGATGATCTGAATAGCTGATCTCTTACTGATAAACATGACAAAGTTCTTCTACTGCTGAAATGCTTGAACAGAAATGAAAATCCCATTGGTGCCGTACCTTCATAATCTAAAAAGAAGTTGAGTTCAAATTCCCCCTTTAACACACGTCATGTATAGAGTAATTTTCCTTCTCTGTCCATCCACTTATTTTCCAGATTACAGCTATAGATGTTCTCTTTGGAACCACAAGAGATCATTTTTGGTCTAGATGTTGTTGTAAGCCCATTTGTTTTTGTTGTTTTTCTTTGGTTGAATCTCCCATCACTGAATGAATATGTGTATGTTTCATTATCTGTGAGATACTCAGGAGAGACACAGCTTTATGACTGTAAAAATATGATTTAATTGTAAATAAGACATTTATTTGGCTTTGGAGGAAAGTATATTTTTGGGTTCTGAGAAGCTAAAATGAACTGCAATGACATTTTTATGGCAACCAAAATGTTACAAATACCTTATGAGACTGAAAACAAATTATGAAAGCATGCCTTCATGCCATATGTTCTCTGACATGATGTGACATTTTGTACCTTTCAACTGTATTATAATTTTTGCCTCATATCATTCTTTTTTAGTTATTGGGTTTTTAGCTCTTTTCTAGGCTTATTCACTTCAATTCAGAGAATTACAAGGGAAGCCTGCAAGCGATTAGCTAAGACAGGAAACAGGAAACATGCTGTCACTGATACTCTGTCACAGCACTTGTTATGCTCATCTGGATCTAAAACAGCAGCAAAAAAAAATCCATGTAGACAGTATCATTGACAGAGTCTCACATGTTCACGTCCAAAATTATATTTATATTTTATTAATAAACTTAGGGAACCAAATGGCTACATAAACCACTATTCAGACAAGGTGAAATACCTGTGAGTGACCATAAATTCATGTTATCTCAAGTGGCCTATGAAGCAAAAAGATCAATATACAAAAAACAAACAAAAACAAAAACACCATATAAATACTGTGTCAACATATCCTTTTTCACATTCAAATTTCAAATTTGAATTTTCAAATTTTGTGACGACAACACTAAGCACATAAAAATATTTTCAGGAAAGGTTTGGTTGTTTTTTTTTTGTTTTGTTTTTTTTTTAATAATATGGGAGCAAATTTCCAGGAAAAGAAAACTCCCACAATGCCTTACCATCACAAAACAAAGACAAGTGACACTGATCCTATTTACTGTGATCAAGGCAATAAAAGATTTTCAGACTGCAAAGGCCTGTGTCTCCGCTGATATCATCTATCTATATATATATCAAGTACTTCCTCATACCGTAAATCCATTCTTTAATATTGTCTTCAAGGTGAGGTGGGCGGCACAATGACCCTATTAGAAAGGTGTATTTTGATATCAAAGGAGAATGATGCAAGATTTGGAACACAGGATCCGAGTTGCTCTTCTCTGTAAAACTGAGACAAATAAACATCTTGATGCAATTTGACCACCAAAGATTGGTTAGTTTGCAGTTCACTATCACAGATTTTCTTGGAGCTTGAATGTTTCTTTTTTATCCACTTGATTTTTGTTTTTATTTTCCCTTCTCTTTTGTCCTGTATCTGGGAAATGTCTTTCTTTATTAACAAGAAGATTTGGTCCATTAACTAAACAAACAAACACAAAATCAGTTCTGTTAGTACAGCAGGTTCCCAGATGAGACTGGGGGAACATAGATTTTTTCAGAGTCCAGGACACATGAAATGTGAAGGTGTTAATTATTAACTGTAAACTTTCAAGCCAGACTTCCTCAAACAGTTGCCAAGCTCAATATCATGTTACACAAAATGCACACCTGTGTAGACAAAGGAGAGTTTTGACTGATGGGGAGATGGTGGTATAACATCTTTGAAGGTAAACTGAGGTGGTGTGCATGCGTGTGTGAAAGAGAGAGAAAGAAAGAATGAGAAGGAGAGAGAGAAAGAGAGAGAGGGACAGTTTGTTTTCTGTGGACGTGGAGGGCAGAGAGGTGGGATGAAGGAACTTAAAAGGGTGGTTCTTGTTAAAGCAATAAAGGTTGGTCGGGAAACTCCTCAGGATAAAATGCTAAATGCTCAGACAACAGGAATACTTTTCTCCATCAGTTTGCTCACTACGCTTCAGATGCTTTTCTGACAAGGAGTGACGACAGCGTGCCAGCTAACGTACAGGTGAGGAAGTACAGCAGTGTGGGGAATGATGTCAGTGTGCGTAGTCACGATATATTTTTACTTCTGCTTTGTTATTTCAAACATAGCATGTTAATGTGTTTGTAGCTCAATACTGCAGCAATAAAATCACTGTGTTTGAGAGGTAGGGGCGTACTGTATGAGCAGTGGATGATTTTTTATTAATGTGCTGGTGATTTTCGAACAAAGCCAATCTACACATTTAAATGTAAGTAAACCGTCCTTACCAACATGTCTGATAAGAACATTACATACTTTGAAGGAAAAATAGACTGAAAGCACAGTGGGGGCACTATGTGTTCCTGAAATGTACTTTGTAATAAATAAATTATATGGTCAAAAGTATGTTAACGTTTCTTTGTAGCTGAAAAACTTTAAGAAAAAGTCTTTGATGGTCTCAATTTCTTTATGTTCAACTGTAGTCTTTATGTTGAAATACAGTAGGACGCTTTTCTATTAAGAGATTGTATTTGGATCTGAATGGACTACAGTTGGATTCTATGTATACCATGCTATTTGCTTTCTGGACTCAAGCGTGAGACTTTAAGAAATTATATATTTTAAAAAAAAACTTGGGAAAGAAATGGAACTGGATGATGTATTGTTTTCAAGTCAGTAAGAAATAAAATCCACCTATGCTGTTGAAGTAATACAACAGAATGGTTTTAATTCTAGCAGTCTTAGTTGGCACAAGTCCATGATTACATTGTGAAACATATGACATCAACAGCCCTATATTAACCAGTTAATATGTAACCTGTCTGGACTGTAAGTGGTTTAATAAGTCAGCAGCCTATTAAGTTGTCCTTAACTTCTAGGCGCACACAGTTTTTAAAGAAAATAAAACTCGTTTAGCACGACTGACAAAAACGATTGACAAAAAAAAATTAACAAACCACATTTCACCAGGCTGATGTGGACTGTGTTTGGCTGTCGTGCTGTGAGAGCTGATGGCATTATGAACAAAATGAAGCCGCTTGACTCAGCAGAACAATAAAAGCCTGGAGTCAAACAAGGGCATACAATGTTAGATCTCTAAAATGCTTTCATCTTCTCTTTAATATTGTGTGTCAACATCACGCCAGCCATTGTTGAACCATGTTGGACTGTCAGATGGCATAAATGTAAAGACAGGACAATATTCATTTGATATACAGGACAATCTCTGTGAGATGTGGGCCATAATAGAGAGAATGGAAACAGGTGGGATTTCTGTTCATGAAACCGATTTTTCCACAAACTGGCATCTGACACCATATTGAACTTTATAAAGCTCAGCCAAGCTAAGACATAAAAAGAGGCCATGCACCAGATTTCATACCAGGGCGGAGCCTTTTAATGTCTTGGCAACTTTATGGCAACCTGAATATCAACAAGGTTAACAGAGGTTATTGGCTGAAGGAGACCTTGTGTAGAGAACGTTCAAAGGTTGCTGGCTGCTGATCCTACATGCAGTTATATAGCCATCATGCTATGCATGATACATGATCCTACATGCATTTATATAGCCATTGATTTTCACTAATTTTGTATACTCTAGGACAGTTGCTGTGACCATAGAAAGAGTTTTCCGAGTGAGGAGAGTGTGGAAGTCAGCTTTAAGGTTCATTGCATTTCATAGTCCAAGTCAGGCCGCACAATCAACTGCTGTTTCTAACAATGGCTCTTTATTTTCTGACGGCCTCAGTCTTTTTTTCTCATCCTCACAATCAAAGTTTTGTTGACCCTCAGTACTTTATGCTCAGTGTCCCATAACCAACAGTGGCTTGATTTTTAGAAGCACTGACCTTGTGACCAGAATAATCATCACTGGTATCCTGAAAAGGTAATTTAAGATAACAAGTCACATAGGACAAAAATGTTGATGCTGAGTTGATATGTTCAGATGATATGTTCAGTGTGTGATATGTTCAGGCTTGTTTCCCAGGCCCAAAAACAGGTTCCGTATCGGAGCCAGGGGCATCACTGACTGACTTTGGGTGTGTCTAAAACTGCTGCATATTTGCACGTTTCCAGTAATCACAGTAAAAATACTATTCTAATTTCTGTAAATTAACTACTGTTTTCTACTAACATATTTCAATGTATGTGTAATGCATTGAAATGTTAGTCATATGGTCTCCTGACTGTGGTGCATTCTGACTTGTAGTGGTTTTAGTGAAATGTTTCTACCTGCACATTCACTCTCCCAGTTTGCCATAGAGGGACGCTTGGTCAGGATCCCTCCCTTAGTATCACCTTTTAAATGCCCACATTGAACGGTGTACCTCTGAAGTGTCAGTGATTTGTAGTCTAATAGACTTCAGCCAGTGGTTAACTTTGCAAATCCACACAAACCTACTTGGTTAGGCCATATGTATTAAAATGGGGTCCTGATCTGACATCTGTCTGAATCTTTGGGAGCGACAACAGCCTGTTCAACATGGATTGCCAAAAGTGTGCCAACATTATGTTTTCCTCAGGGAGAACCACAGTAATCTATACTTTATTAGCATGCTAATGCAATAAACTAGGCTGGCAAACATGATAAACATTGTTCATGCCTGACAAATAATCAGCACATAGGTGTTTTTACATAATTATCCTTTGTTCATGCCATGAGTCACAATTTCATGTCAAACTCCTGACAGATACCAACTGACTTCTAATTAGTGCCAAAACAATACAGGTGAGAAGAGAGACACACCTCAGCTCTAGGACATGTTACTATGCACACACTACACCTCTCATAACGTCATGCTGTTTCTAGGTTTGTGTATGTTGCCCATATGTGAAGCACTGTACCACATCTTTGTGTTTACATGCATTTGTATCCATGGTCATGTGGGTAGATGTTTGGGTAAAATTTGAGAGGCAAAGAGGCACTAGAGAGGAGCTAAGGACTCAAAAGGGGGCAAGAAAAAGACGATGTGCTTTATGTCCCGAGGGCTTAAAAAGTTGGAGAGGAAGGATGTGTAGGAGGAGGCACAGTGACAGAGAGAGGAGGGTTCAGGTTTCAGGTTACCTGGAATACTTTAGTTTAGTTTTGTTTTGTCAGCAGGGCTTGGTCATTCAAAAACACCTCTGTCTGAATCTGCGGAGCGTAGGACTATAGACCAGGACTCTTTATTACTGCCTTTGGGTTTCAAAGAGGGGCAAGTCAGGCACCCTTCAAGCCAGATTTAGTTACACTGCTGTAGAAAGAAAAGGGGAGGGTGACAGGGAGAATAGAGAAAGACACTGGCTCTAACCAGGTTTTAAAGCCAGTGGAGCAGGAGGGGAAAGAGGAAGAGGACGAAGGACATCCAGGGGGCAGAAAGTTACTGGAGAGTCCCACCTCCAGGGAGGGAGGGCAGCGTATACTCTGCAATCCGCATCGGTGCATCTTGGCATTAAAAAAAAAAAAAAGAAAAAAAGGAACAAAAACAACATCATGTGGGTAAGTGCAACTGAAGGTAGAAAAAAAAAACATTTTTATGGAAAGTTGGGTCACTAGTTTGCATTGGAGGGGTCATTTGAATATCCACATAACTACATATCCTGGTAACAAGGGTAGTTCAAACTGTGGTACAAAGAAACACTGTCATGCTTTAAGTGCTTTGTTTGCTTAGTTGTGCTCAACCCGTTTGTTTAGCCTACTGGCTCCTAACAGCAATGTTTCTGCGCGCTGGATATGCTATCAGCAACTAAATGGGAGCACATGCAGGTGGTATCTACTGGGCAAAGCGTTATGTTGCCTTATGCTTTATATACATGTGTGCGATCAGCAGCTTCTTGTGCAGGTAGCGACCACAGACTGTGTCACGTGAACATGTTCGGTTGAAAATGATTCAGATGATACTCATAATTATTTGAGCAGTTTTTTATTATATGTATGTCAAATATGTGTATGGACCACCCACCTCATGATATTAACAAGCAATTTAGTCATTTATCTTCATTTATCTATTACAAGACACTTTATTGCTGAGCTGACCCGTTTCTCTAGTCAAAAACATGTCATTGTACTATTGACCCCGTGTTGAAGTACATATGAGTAATACAATTGAAACTAAAGTTGAAGTTGCGTTTACGCATCAAGACTTGATTTTGTTTACACAGCCTACTCAATACCTTCCACAGCGTGCCCCACATAAAAGTACATCTGCTTGTTTGTGCCACCAATTTTCTAACCGTGTGCAGAGTGCACTAGTCTAGATCTGTGCCTGTGATTAAAGCTTGTCCAACATGTCACGCGTAGTTTCTCAAAAGCCCCTTTGTGAACATTTCAGTTTAGAGGAACATAATCCAACAAAGCCGAGAAGCTGCAAGGGGAACACCTCTTGAACACAAAAGGTTTACCATGTCACAGCTTTTATCTGTTAACTGTGACCCAGTTATGCCTTTTCTCTGAAGCTAACACTGTGACTGGCTTGAGTCCACCATACCAGTCAGTCCGATTGAAAAAGAAATCAAATCAGGTTATAACCTTTGCCGTTAAATGGAAGGCCTCATCTACATGCGCACATGTATTTTGTTAAGTAGATCCACCGAGAAAATAATAAGTTCACGTTATTGTAGACCATTATATAATTACCATAGCATGGTACAAAAATATTTAAAAAGATAAAGATTATAAATAAAAAACAACAGGCTTAAACAGTTTGATACTGATGCCCTAAGCCTTTTAATGGTTGGGAAAACTAGTATAGAGGAAAACAAACTGTACAATTATGTGTAAACATGTAAAAAGTCCTGTTTCAAAAAGTTAAAATTGCACCATTCAGATTACATCTTCCATTGCATGAAATGTTGCCTTATTTGTGACACAAGGGAGATTATAGTTCACACTTTGGTGTAACAAGCTAAAAACCCAGTTCTACCTGTCTGTCCCCCGTCTACATATCAGTCTCTGAAAATCTTGACTTGAAATTGTTTTCCATAACACACATAGGACAAATAGGCAAGTTCATGTGGGTTTGTGGGGCCTACCATGCCCAGATATCGAAATGTTTGGCTAACCAATTGTGTTGAAATACTGCTTTGGCGCAGAGATGATATATTTTAGTCATGGTATAAATGACGACATTTATTATTTCCAGAAGGCATTGTCATTATGTGTCATGACAAAACACAATTTTTCAGGTATGTGTTTGTCCACTTCATTCGTTATTTTAAGTACATTTTTCTGGTTATTATTAAATACCTTTTCATTGGAGTGTATTAGTACTTTTACTTAAGGATCGGAGTACTTTGTCCATGACAGTTTATTTTATACCTGACCTTGTTTCCCCTATTGTTTGTCAGAATCACCTTACATTCTGTTACATAAAGTGACAAGTATATGGCTATAAACTAAAATATGCATTTTTACTACGAGTGAGGTGTACTCTTATGTTACATATGAAAGTGCTGTAGGGCGCATTGCACACAAGTGAAACTTTCCTTGTTTCAATGTAAAAAGAAATATGAGAGAGATCTAAACAAAGTGTCTGAGTCTTTGACGTATGTAGCTTTTATGTTCAAGTTGGATGTGACCATTTAAAATGCTGTCTTATATAAGTGTTACTCTGAAACTTTCCAGCTAAAAAGTGTCAACAGCTGATTCAGAGTAGGATGGAGGGCGCTCTCCCTCCCCTACCAAAAAAAAAAAAAAACATGTCCAACAACATTGTTTTGCCCATTTTTTCCTTTAGAGTCCATACACTGGGTTAAGTGTCCACAGTAAAATGAGCCTGGTGGTAGAGACATATGCAAATGAGGGAATTTACCTTTATAAAGCAGAAGCAAAAACAAGAAGAGTATATCAAAGAGTTCCCTATTTGCTGTTTTGTTTAGTAATGGTTCGGGCAATTCTTCATTTAGTCCAGCAATGGATCACGATCAGTATACTGACTAATGTACAGTATGTTTTGTGGTAAAAACGATACTGTCAGGACAAGACAATGGAAGAACAGCAGGTAGATGAAAATGACCCTCAAATAGGCTGTCTGTCAGGAACTATAAACCATCTGCTGATATAGTACAAAACAGGCCAGTTAGCAGCTATGTTGATGAGATACTTGAGCTATAACACCAAAGGATGCTTTGAATTCTCCTTTGATAAAGAACGTGCTATGCTATTTACAGGTGATGCACTGAGAGAAACAAACAAATGTGAAACAGCCTCAACAGCAATGACCTCTGTTTGTACACTGGGGAATGCATTTAAAAATGTCAATACTACAGTATTTCAATTGATAGAAAGAACGGTGAAACCTTGCTTTGAAAACCACTGCGGCTCTTTAAATGTGCCACAGCCAAGAGTTAATACAAGGTGTTTTTTTCTGCTATTTCCCATGTCATCTAGAGTTCTCAGAGCTAGTAGTAATTTATTTACAAGTTATCCTGATGAGAAAACAGCCCCCTTAAACCTGAATCTGGATGACACAACTGCTTTATCCTTGTAGCACTCAAAATTCCATAATCCATTGTGCCCTACTTCTCACTTGTACAAAGCACATTCACCTAACTTATATATAATATGATGTACCTTGAGAATGTATGCAGTGTGAAAAGGGTCAGTTTGCTTTGGTGTTACAGCAACTTTATTTTAAGTTTCAGCTCATTGTTTTCCTACTGCTTTTAGTTTGAGTTTTTGTTGAAATCATTTTATGATTTTGGTTCACTTTTATCAGCCTGGTAACAACAAATTTGGTCATAGCAGACAGCTATTAAGCCATAAAGCCCAAGATACACCACCTGATTAGCACAAAACAGCAGACAGACACAGTTAGCTACTAACTTGTGAACACAGTTGATCATTAACTACCAGCAGACATTTGAGATCGTGGAGATAAAACATAAAATATCACAAAATAAAATCACTTGGCTTAACAAATTTGGCAAATGTCTCAAAAAGCAACTTTAGGGGGTAATGTGTGTTGCTCTGTAACTGCTCAATGCGTAAATGAGCAACCAACTGTTTGCGTACACGCTCAACATTCAGTGTTAGCAACTTTCCGCTGCCCCCAAGTGGCCAACAGAGACATTTAATGTTTAATAACTCAGCCTAACTCTGTCAAAGCTGACATAAACAGCGACAAAGCAAAATATGCACAGGTTATAGCAAGTAGGTGAATAAAAATAGCTAACAAGAAAGGCTGGTTAGCAACGATTAGCATCAGGTTGTCAGGTGTGTTTAATTATATCATAAGTTAGCTTACCGTTAGCTTTGTTGTCTGCAGGTTGCAGCAGCTAACCGCCAGGTCCGAAAGAAGCCACAAATCATCCAACCCTGAATAACGCGACTGGAGTAGTTGTGTTAAACAACCACGCTAACAACACGAAACATTTAAATACCCGGCGTAGCGTCTTTCCGGTTGTGGTACAGGCTAACCCGAGTCACCACCCTGGCGCCAGGCTTACACTCGCGGCCTGTTGCTCCAAAAATCCCAATGTGCACACACTGGCAGAACTAAACATTAAACCGTTGGAATAAAAAGTAAAAATTATTTTTATCTTAAATACAGTACTTACCTTTTTTATACATTTTGCACGAAATGTATTGCATTCTCAACCAATTCTAGAAAATAAAACTGATTAAAAAAAAACACCCTAATAAAATCAAAATAGATTTGGATGTTTTCACTAATACTAAAAGATACAAATAAAGATGTGATATCTTAATATATGCTAATTTAACCAGCCTCTGTCTTCATTTGATGAATTTGCCAATCGTTTGTGTAAGTCAACATCAGTGACTGAAAAATAATGTTATTATTTTAGCCCAATACTGTACAGAAGACTGTGTTATTTGTTTAAATTGGATCATTTTAGCTCGTCAGGCTTTTCATTTTTTAATTGAAATTAATATGACAAGAGAAAATCATCCAAGCACTCACAAACATCCTCATTTGTTTTGAAGGAAAACAATAGGTGGAACAACAGCTTTAAATGATATTGCTCTTGTATTGTTACATAACTACTGCCCTTTATTTTCTCTACACACACATGACTACATGCAATTATGCAACTGGGATACAGCTGATATTTCCCTGAGGATACATTAACAGCATTAACCTGGCTCCTGTGGTTGAAGGGCGGCCACCCCTCTCACTGTACTACCCTGCATTGCAGTATGTTCCATCTCCACAATATCAGTTGCATTTAAATGGAAGGCCTCCATAGGCCCTGCCACACTACACCCCATGGTACTGTATATTTAGAGGCTATCATTTTCATGGCGGAGAAAAGGTGTCCGTCTGATAACAGATTATGGGAACTGCCTGCAGCATATGGAGCGACTGACATTAGTAAGAAGCACACTGGCGTAACGTGACAACTCATAGTGGCACATTATGCTCCATGTGAGCATGATCAGTAATCCTTTTTGGGGCCCCTCCCCTTATGTATTGTGTTATGCACCTTCACACATGGTTCAAGCTTTCCATGATTTTAAGGAATAGATGTGATGTATTCCCACATATACAGTATCGGACCATGTTACAATAAACACAAAAAATGGAAACAGATCATGAAAACTTATATGATGACATGGCAATTTGCACACAAAGTTACACAATCACAAACAAGACACACACACACATCTCCAACTAGACACAAACACTCTATACTCCCTCACAAGCCGAGCAATCCACACTGTTTCAACACATGATAACTTTGTCTTGTTCATTATTCTTTCCTCAGACGACTGTCCAGGTGCCTGAAGAAAGCACTAGACCCTTGAATCCCAGGCCAGCAGGTAAGCTGTCGTTCATGTTAATATAATGCTGATTTACAGTACCATGTTAAATACTTGTAAACTGTTGCTGAGAATTTGCAGCACATTACTTCCCACTTCTTTTTTCACTGTGACTAATTTTCAGTACCTCTTTTCTTTAATTTGTGTTTTCTGTTCTCTCATCACATTTTTTATATATCGTTGCCTCCCTTAACTTCATTCCCCGTTTCTGTTCTGCCTTTGCAGTGGTTCCACGGCCAGGCCGACACAGAAAGCCCATGACGGCTCCAAAGACTCAGAAAGACAAGGCGTCTAAGAGGAAGAAAGTTTTACTGACTATCCTCACAGTTGTGGTTCTACTGGGCATACTGGTCACTGCAGGATACTTCAGTGAGTCACAATTCTTGATTGTGCATTTTCCGAGAAAACACGCAAGCACAACAGGATGGCCTACCAATTGGCTCCTCCTTCATATTTTTATAAGCCGTCACTGCATGGATACTAGAAACATGTTTTGCAAAGGTTTACTGTTAAGAAATTAAGGATTCAGTGCCATCCACTATATTTCAAATGTCCAAGTAACATGCTGTCTTTACTCGGGTTCTGCCCCTCTCTTCCAATGTGCATCTCCTTTTTCTTCCAGTTAAGAAGCTGATTGACAGCAAATATTTCTTCTGCAAGCGTTCGTTCAAGTTCATCCCAATAGATAAAGCCTGTGATGGGAAAGATGACTGTGCTGGAGGAGAAGATGAAATTACATGTGTGTCAAGCTTTACTGCCAACACAACTTTTCCAGGTAAGTCAAAAACCCTGACTCTCGGTTGTTTGTCATCACAGACACAAAAACAAAACCTGAAGCCATGACTCATCGTTTTTTCTTTCTTTGCCAATCCTTCTTCCAGTGCGTTTAATGACAGGGCAACAGGTCCTGCAGGTTTACAGTCCTGGCCCAGGTTGGCGCAGCGTGTGTAGCGATGACTGGACGACGCAGCACACACAGACTGCGTGTAAACAACTGGGCTACACATCGTAAGTTTACACATGAGAAATTATTATAT
>JAOWBC010001387.1:14276556-14290774 GCA_028566105.1 Hypoplectrus providencianus | reverse complement strand
GTCAAAACAATATAGAAGGGATAGAATGGCTATTGAAGCAAACCAGAGAGGCACTGTTTTGCATATATATATATATATATATGTATATTGATGTGAAATTTCACGTCCCTCTTCTGTCTTAATAGTAAACCTCGTAGCAGCAAAGTCCCAGTGGACACTTTGATGACTTCCCTGAAAACTGGGCCATTCACAGCCGTCAGGCCTGGGACAACCAACACACCCATACATAAAGCTACTATTGACCGGTAAGGAAAGCCATAGGAAAATCCTGGTTGCTTTCAACATTACTTTAGTATCAAGACAAAGCCACAGCTGTTGACAGAGAGGTGACTCTCATGTGACCTGAGGTGGCCATTGTCTTCAAAGCATGATATCCACTTCTCTGTTTCTGCTTGAAAATCGTCCCTTCTATTCTCGCTTTCTCTTTCATCTTTTTCATGTTTGCTCCCTGCTTAATGTCAAGTTGGTGTCTGTTCTCACAGTTTCTGTTCCTAAAAGACCAAAAAAATCCACAGTTTTTGTTCCCTCTCTGTCTTATCCCCTATGAAATCAAGTAAAAAAGACAGGTAGTTTAGTTCAACAAAGCAGAACAGAAACAGGGACAAAGTTCAGCATGTGTACAAAGTTAGATCAACATCTGACTGTGTGTTTTGTCTGTTTGACTAATTGTGTGGCCTTCTATGGCACAAGTGCAGCTCTAAATATTTGATTAAATCCTTTTTTCCCCTCCAACAGGAGTGCATGCAGATCTAGATCTGTGGTATCTCTGTCCTGCTCAGGTAAGTTTTATTTTTGGCAAAGCAGTCATTGTCAACAAGGCAGAGTGGGTCTCATGGGTGGTGGGCGGAAGATGACAAGGTTGTGGGAGTAGTTTCAGGCAAACAAGCCCACACATGTCGACAGTAAGCAGCCAAACTCTGTCTTAGAAACATGAGTAGTTTCCTTCCTTCTTCACAACAAATCCAAAAAGAGTTTGGGGAAGAGAAGAAATTTGTCTAACGTGACGTTTACAGTTTGAATAGATGTATCGAGATGGATAAAATAACAAAGCCATGCAATAAAAGCAAGATTAATACTGCAGTAAATAAACTGATAATAAAATAATAAGATAACTCTGTTTATCAGACTGTGGAGATGTGGGCTCTATGGACCGTATTGTCGGGGGTACAGATGCCTTGATTGAGGAGTGGCCCTGGCAGGTTAGCCTGCAGCAGGGAGGCCAGCACACATGTGGAGGCTCCCTGGTGTCACCGCGCTGGGTTGTCACTGCAGCCCACTGCTTTGCTGGGTCAGTCATGTTTCCATTTATGCAATTTCCAGTGATTTTTCTTTGTGGTTAACATACAAACTAATGCTTCCACAACCCACTCTTTTCTTTTGGGCCCTGCAGCAGTAAAAAGGAGCTGACTCGCTGGAGAGTGGTGTCAGGCCGGACATACATGGGGACACTGGGAGGTTCTTCTGTGGACAGGGTCATACTCAATGGAAAATATGATCCAGCAAGAAATGACTACGACATTGCACTGATGAGACTCTACAGCCCAATCACAGTGGGAGGTTGGAATTTAATTTAAAACTTTTTAAAATGCATATTGGTGTGCTTATTGGTTGTTAATCCGATTTATTGTAGTCTGCAGATAAAATTTAAACCTGAACAGATCTGATCAGGACAAGTTGTCAAGTTCTGAATTGTTGTAAAGTAGAAAGAAATATAAGGTCTAGGAAGGAGTCAGTAGGCTTTACTCTGTTGCCCTCGTGGTATATAGATCAAACAACACATTCTGTAATAAGGATTGAATTCAGACAGAGTAAAAAACACTTTAAATGTATCTTTCAGCGGCCCGCAAACCAGTTTGTCTACCTCCTAAAGCCTTTGGCCTTCCTGCCAAAGCCTCCATGACTGTGACTGGCTGGGGATACCTGGAGGAAAATGGTAACCTTTAAACTCTCCTCTCATCATCATAAACTACCACCTAGTGAACAAGAGCACACAACTTCTAATGAAGTAACCACTATAACTTCAACTCTGCATCTTTGTTCTGCCCCCAGGCAATGTTTCTCCTTCCCTTCAGAAGGCCTCTATCCCTCTGATAGACCGGGCTGTGTGTTCCAGTCCCTCAGTTTATGGCAGTTCCATCACCCAAAGGATGATCTGCGCTGGTTTCCTGGAGGGGAAAGTGGATGCCTGCCAGGTAACGGACCACTTATCCCAGCTCTAAACAATATTAAATACGACAACAAAACAAGAAGTAGATTTCAAGCTATACTTCTGCAGTTCAGTATCTGTTGTAGTTTGTAAAATGGTTGATGTTCAACATGCTCTGCTCATTAATGGTTTGGATTTTAAAATGTTATTGTGCTGTTTTGACTCCCAGGGGGACAGTGGGGGCCCCTTGGTGTACTACACCTCCTCTCAGTGGCATCTGGTTGGAGTGGTGAGCTGGGGTGTCGGCTGTGCTCGGGAGAGAAGACCAGGTGTCTACTGCAACGTTGAAGAGATGCTTAACTGGATTCGAACAGCCATTGAGGTAGAGAAAGAATGATAATTACCTGTTTTTACGGTCTACATACAAGCTTTTTCTGTAGCTCTCAACCAGCGATGTTGAGGAGGTTTACACACATGTAGGGGATATACCTACCTCTCTTTCTGCTGGTTTACAGTACACTAAAGAGCCCACATACTTGCCAAGACGTCATTTGAATATATGGGGGAGTATGCCCAATCCCTTCTTGGTAACGAGTCTCTGTAGTACTGCATCAACCTCATAAAGTCCCAAGATACAGCTGCTTTCAACTGCAGCACGTAAAGAAAAAACACAACTCCATAAATTGTGTCTTGGTGCACAGAGTCAATGATAATATATACCAATGATGTGATTATTCTATGCCTAAACTTTAAAACATACAACTTACAATAAGTGCTTATATTCACTTTTATTCAGCTGGACATGTGCTCTAGTAACACATAGACAAAATATAAATTAATGTAAATTAATTGCAATACATACAAAGTTGACCCTGATCTTTTTGATGTCCTCCCTCCAGAAAAATCCCTGAGGTTCTCGATTGTGACGAGCAGCCACTTCAGGACTCCAGTCCAGTCTACCTCGGAAAGTCTGTGAAACTAACAGAAAGCTTTTGTTTCAATACGGTTGACTAAAGGTTGGAGACAGAAGAATAGAAGATGAAGATGGATCTTAGCAGCAACACATATGAACTTTTAAACACAGCCATACACACACATAAAATGAATACAAAACTTATTTCAGGTGTTTGTGCCATTTCAGGTTCTTATCTCAGGGGACAAGTATATTTATGTTGTGTGTCGTTGGCCAGTCTTGGATGTTTTTAGCTTTTTCATTGTAATTTGACAAACCAAATTCACAAACCAGCATTAATACCAACTGTAAATAGAAGACTCCTGTACAAACGGAATATTTTGGACCTTACCAGACTGGCAGACCTCAGGCCGGATATACTTGATGACTATGTGCTATGATTTTAGGTGTGCAGTGTTTTATGAGGGTTCAAAAGGTAAACTGCTATAAAATGAAAGGTGACAGACAGGGTAACCTGTGCTACTCTAAAGCCAGTGTGATGTTTCAGGTTAATGGCACCAATATAAGTGATTGTGTTTATGGTGCTGACTCAGTTGATCTGATGTTTGTCTCTATTTAAGGGAAAATGCACCTTTTTACAGCACAGATGTTGTGCTGGATTCATAATAGAATGATTTACATGAGCACTTTAACTGGAAAGTAAGAAATACTTGACCTTACTTTATATGCGTATATGCAGATAATTCAAGTGACAAGTCTAATAATGCACTGAAGAGTGAAACTCAAAATACACTGATGTGTTCTTGCTGCCTACACAGTGAGTTCCAAAGTGCAATCAGATATCCAGCGTGCCTTCAGAAAGCTCACACAACCACCAGAATATTCAGTGTTGGCCAGTGAGTTATGCCTTCACAGCTGAAAGGATATATTGTATGTTGTTTCCTCATTTTAAAGGTGAGCATTGGAGATTTAGAAATCTGTAAAATGTGTGCACTCAGGCAAAAACTGTCATTACATTTTAATTTTACAATTTGTAGCAAGAAAAATACATCTACCTGTATTTTTATCATTCAGAATAATTGCATAGATTGGCACTTCTGAAAAATAATAATAGTTAACACATTGTATTATACTGTATAATATAAGATAGGAAAAGTGTTTCTTTCAAGGTTTAGTGAGTGTGACTGTAGCTGATAATAGCAATTTGTTGTATTTATGGTGCATTTTGTTGATTTTTATATACCTGTATATATGTTGTGAATAAAATAAAGTCATACTTAGAAGTTGAACAATTGTTTTGTTGCAGAATTGACTCAATATTCTTTTCAAGCAAATGTGCTGGAAACTGGATCTCTCCTCACTCTATTCAATGCTTTTCTGCTCCCATGAGCACACCCACTGACCCACAGATAACAAAAGCAGCAGCAAGGAGCAGAATGTATGTAAAATGTTATATAAATTATCAACAAAGGATCATGCACTTTACATCTCAAATTTCTGGAACATACCTTAAAGTGACCAGTTAATTTGCAGTTTGATTCCTCCACTGTCAGCTTATGCCTTTGACTTTATTATACCACCCCCCTGTGGCAAATAGATGTTATTGTCTGTGAATGAACACTTTTCCACACTCATCATCAGCAATGTTCATTTGCAAAACCAAATTAAAGTGGGAAATTGTAAAATGCACCAGGTGATTTCTATGACTCTACAGCCACAAGGCACAGAGTACAATTAAAAACCAAGAAGACAGTTGATAGTGTATGAAAAAAAAACATGTTTAATTTTCTGAATATCAGAGAAAAGGTGAATTTTGAAACCTGAATCCTTAGCATCCTACTTGTCACAAAAACAGTTTGAATGGTTAGTTTTACCATAAAACCATAACTGACCAACCTAACAGTAGGAAGACCGAGTAATTAGAAAATTAAACATGCACATTTGAAATCCTTCAGGAGCACAATAATCAATAACATAAAGTGTCACACATGGTTATCTCCGTGAACGACTGGGGCCTTTGAATGGGTCATCCTGCAGAGAGAAAAAAAAGATAGAACAAGGATTCAAATATTTATCAGGGTGCAGTGAAAAAAATATCAAGTAAAGTGGGGTTCATTTTTGGCAAGCAGATATAAAATGGATGAGGTCACCTGTAGGCTAGGAATTTTCTAGGTAAACTAATCAGAACATTAAAAAAAAACAAGTGCCCCCTGCCTTGATTTTCACTTTATCCTTATCTGGATTCAGGAAGTTCCTTGGCATTACCCTTTGGTAATGGAGCTAGAAACGTGGACTTAGACACTTGTTTGTTATAGTTACATTATTTTCCCTGATCTGTTTACCTCGTCATCATCACTGTCATCAAATGCAATTCCTCTCGACTGGCTCTGGCTCTGAGAGCTGTACTTGGTGAAGGATGATGATGGTGCTGCAGGTCTAGGGGAAGCAAAAGAGGTAAAAGATATGATTAAAGAACACATTGTACATTTTTAAACAGTTTAGTATGTGTCTCTACATGTTTTCTTTTCTCTATTTATTGGGCTACCACATTGTGCAGAAACTAACAGACCTTGCAGGGGGCCGGGTAGCTTTCATTACAGGCATATCTTCATCTGAGTCATCGATGGTCACCTGGAAATGGAGAAAGATGAGAAGCAAGGCTAGAGAAAGTACATGCTATACACTGGTTTTGTGTGTGTTTGAATTGACTTACATCATCCACATAAGATGGGGTGGCTTTAGTCCGGGAGGATCCCTGGGATGGAGCTTGAAATGCTACAGAAGAGGACATTATGAAGTTAAGGAAGGAGCAGGAAGTACAAATAAAAAAAATGTCTCTTCTGTGATACCTTGGTCTGGCACACATAATTATTTGTTTATGCATCATCATGTTTAATCACACGCTGCCCCACCTTGCATTATGCTCCTGCTCTGGGTTGTTGATGAGGATTTCTGGGAACGGCCCCGACCTGCTGGCTTTGGTTCAGCAGCAGCTGCACCTGGACAGATGAAAAGTTTAGAATCAGATCTATGATGCCAGAGTTCCTTATTTTGGTGCTTTAAACGTCAGTCTAGCCTATTAAATATTGTGTTGCCAGTCATGGCCGTCTTTTGTAGATGGAATTTTTGATGAACTGATGTGTCTTTTTTAATTTCTAATTAACTAGTGTGCACACAGAATCGGCATTGAATTCTTCTGCACCACCCTTACATAATAGTCAATAGTATGTTTGTGTATGTTTGGCGTGACCTGCCACTCTGGTGTATTTGCTCTGAGTCACTGATTTTCCAGTCACATTCCAAGCTCATTTTCAAACTTTTGAAAAACCATTTACTGCTGTGTATCATTTTCTGCACCTTTGTGGCAATGAATATAATAACTCACCTCTCCCCCTTCCCCGACTTCCCCGTCCCCTGCTTCCTCGCCCCCTGCCTCGCGTGGGTGGAGGTGATGGGAATGATGGTTCATCATCAGAGTCCATGGCAATGTCGCCAGCTATATTTGAGTCTTCAGGATCATCGCCACGCTCCAAACGGTGAGCTTTGGCTCTGTTCATAGCCTGACAAATAGAGAAATAAGGTGCACCTAGTTAAACACTCAGACCGAACAATATGTCACGCTTGTCTGCAATTAAACTTACTTCTTTGATTTCATTCTCTTCTTCAGCTGTGTTCTTTTTGGAATCTCTGAATCGCTGGATCTAAAAATATAAAAACATACACTCCCATAATGACGTGCAACATAATTTCCTTTGCCCTACTTCCAATACGAGCCCCAGCCCTTTACCTCAGCATCTATATCCTGCTCTGTGGTAACTCCTCTGGCTTGGAGGTGGCGCTGTGTCTTCTCTAACTGGTAAGTGATCAGCTCCTCAATGGCGTCTTTCTCATCTTTATCTACAAACTCCTGGATGGCCTTGCCCATGCCCTGCTCTGTCAGAAGAGACAGCTGCACTGTCTGAGAAGACATGCAAACATTTTTTTAAATGAATGCAAAGTCGAAACAGTGGATGAAATAAGAGTTGTGACTTCCTCTCAGTGAGTCAATGTAAATATATGTGTCGATTACCTGTTCAGTGGCCTCAAAGTATTTTTTAACCAGGTCTTCCACTCTCAGCCCCTCAGCTGCAGTGGTTTTTAACAGTTTTCCATAGTCAACATTGACCTCATCTAAAAAAAAAAAAAAAATTAAAATTTGTCAAGTAACCAGTGATGCACATTGATACATGTTGTGAAATGTTGATCCATAGCAGTGTATTTTCGCTGTCTCAGACCTTTGATGTCCTCCTTCTGCTCACGGCGTCTGAGAAAGTGAATGAGGTCTTTTGGATTGGCTATGCGATCTACAAACTTCTGACTGAAGCGGGAAGTGTTAAATGTGTCAAAGCCGCCACTGTAGTCCACCTGGGGAAGATAATAAAAAGGATGAATGTGAATGCAGCATGAACATGAAGACATGTGCACATGCTGCAAGTGAATCCATCTTACCCTCAGGCGAATAAGAGGTTTCTCCGGTGTCAGCGGACATCCCAGTCTTTCTCTTTCAGCGTCTTCTATCATCTCTGCGACCTGAAGAAAGATAGTGAGAAATGTACAAAAAAGGAGGCAGATCAGGGGCAAGTTAGGTAAGAGGACTGAGCAATGGATGTAGGACTGGTTCTGTAGGTTGGTACCTTTGCATAGCAGAGGTCCTCAACCTTCTTTGTGACCTGGGGTGTATCAGGTGTGAAGAGGTCTTGGTAGTCAGCCAACACCACATCTTGGATGAAGAACTGACGAACCGTCTTTAGGGGGATCTTTTGCAGGTTCATCTTACGACCTTTAACCCTCAGCAGGCCTATGTGCCTAGATACACATAAACAAAGGGAGGTAAGCTAAGGTAATCCATCACCTCAATACACATTCAGAATATAAAGTCTACTGTCACGTGTTTGTGTGTCAGTGTATTTATTTGTACTTCTTGGTCGCCTCTCCAGGGGACAGGGAGGTGGCCACAGAGCTGCCAGGCTGTGTCACATAGAAGAGCTGCTGTTCGTTTCTGCTTGGTGCAATCAGACACTCATGCTCGTGACCCCACACCACCAAGTCCAGAAAGTCATCCAGGAACTGCTCTGGGATGTAGTTAGTTGGCCCATGTTTACTCCTGGAGAAAATACATTATCACCATAAAAGACAACAATTTGATAAAAAAAAAAAATAGTATTGTACAGTTAATATTACTGTACAGTGTTTAGTACAGTTTTGTAAAGATTTATGAATAAAAATACAGTGCTTAGCTTAGTTTTCAGGTTCCCAGGTTTCAGGTATGCTGTATTTACTACTGACCTGCTATCTCCCCCTAAAGATCGCCTGCCCCCATAAAAAGGGACAAAATTGGTCTCTATTGGCCTCTAAGGGTCCAGAGGGTTAAATCCTATAAAAAATTTTTATACTTTGACATTATATTTGACTATTATCTAAACTATAGAACTATTTGTACAATTTTTGATTTATATTCATAAACATGCACAGACCTGTTCTGGTGGATGGTGAAAAGGTTGAACCATTCATCTTGGTCTTCTTTGGGGCGAAGCATTGTTACCTGGTTGTTAACAAACATCCTGTACAAGCGTTCATCTGGGATAGAGCCTACACACATATTCACGCATAAATTAGTCCAAAACATTTATTATTCTATGAATCTTAGTAGAACCAAGGTAAAGATTATTTTTGGAGTATAATAAACCAAACACATACTTACCAAGACCAAATAAGGCCAGTTTGGTTTTTCCTTTCTGCATCAGGATGGGACTGATCTCTATCCTCTCCACTGACTGGGAGTGGCCAAAGTGATTAACAAGACCAGAAGCACTCAGCAGATCCAATGCACACAAACCTTCAGCCTTGAAGAAGCAAAGTAATTGTGACATTAAAACAAATATACAGCAATAACAGAAAAGAGATAAATGCTTTCATATCAAGATCTTGTGTCTCATAAAGACTCATAACTCACCCCAGTTGGGTCATCATGGTTACCATGAATGCTGAATACAGGAATAGAGATATTCAGGTTTTCATCCTGATAGTTAACCCAGGGGAACCTGCAATACAAAAAAACATTAACACAACAAGAATGCAAAGCTCTGATAAAATGACCACACAAATCCAGCAGAACTGACTGGGTCGTGTTGAAGTTGACTGTCTGGTCACTTAGAATATTGAAGTGTATTGGCGTGTCTCCCATGCAGTATCGCCTCAGCATAGTGATGCAGTTGTGGAGGCATCGGCGCGTTGGCTTGTTCTCATGAAACAAGTCACCACCCAGCAAAATGAAATCTACCTGAAAGCAAATACAAAGCAATGGTGATTTAGAAAAGTTAGACCTTGTTAATGTATGGCATTTCAGCTGGTCAAAGATACATCCATCTATTTAAAGTACCTGATTTGTCTTGGCACATTTAAGTATTTCATCAAGTGTGTTATAGGAGTCATTGCCACGGATAGCATCCTTCTCGAGATAACCGAGGTGAACATCTGTAGCTATCAGGATCTTGAATGTATCCTCATCATCCCTAGAGAGAACAATATAATCATTAAATAATGCTATATTGCAATAGCCAGATATAACTGCAAACTATCTAAATAGAAACAATATCCATCAGTCGTAAAGGGGACATGTTAATAACCAGCCAGCACATTTATCAGGTTTGACAAAAGCTTTGCAGGGATTAAAACATCAACAATCAAACTCACAAGGTGTTCTCTGAAGACATGATGATGTGGAAAATTAGATCTCACAGGTCCTGACAGGTCTGCAAGTCTCCCCCTGCAGAACACAGTTTTGAGAAATAATCTGAGAAATAAATTTAATTAATGATCCAGATATCAGAGAAAAATACTTACACATTGATAAAATACATTTATATCAATATTATATTGATATGTCGGGAGCTAACAGAAATGCACAATAACGATGTGATTAAGTAAACATTCATGTTAACTACTCAAGTAAATGTAATGTTTTGTCAGAGTTCCTGAAAGAAAGCCACGTTTAAATTATCTGTCAATGAACAATACACTTTACAACATAGTATAAATCATTGTTATACTTTGTGATAGCTAGCTAGCTAATTATCTGTTAGTAAAGTCGTAGCTAACAGCAAGATGCAACTTGCTGCTGAACTGGTGAGTTAAGTCAACGTTAGCTTTCACTTTGGCTAGAAACCCTTACGTCCAAATCGTCAATGCGGTAGGTTACACGAACAACGCGTGTTGACTGGTCGGCAGCGTATAAACTAAAATATCCACTGAGTGTTAATTATATGTGATGTTTGCTATACGCTACAACGTGGTAGAAACACAACTTGAGACCCACCTTCTCCTCCCCTTCACTCCAAGACATGCAAAAGAAATCCCGGCAAGTCTTGCAAACCCTCTTCCCTCGTCTCACACAGAGGGCTACGAGTTATTGTAGTTTTATTCTGAAAGAGTGCCGTTCTTAACTGGAGAGTATCAGCGGAAGAAAAACTACACTTCCGGTAAGTGAGTGGTATGCGTTTGTTTTATAATATCAGTTTACGCCGGTCTCCCTCCCTCAAAACATGAAGTTGGCATGTATTTATACAGTGTCTGACGGGCAAGACAGGTATAGATATCATTCAAACCCCCCCGAAACCCTGGCTTGTGTGGCTTGTCAAGTGATGTTTTCTTTTCTTCTACAACCCATATTAACACTGGCAGACCAAGAAAATTCGTTTAGCTAGCTAACAGGCTATCAGTCGTATTTTAAAAAACGGTCTGACTGGAATTATATTTTAAACAAACATTTACATAGTTTGCATATTTACTGCCTTCTGGTTCAGCACAACCGAGACAGACGAGTTTGGCTGGATTTCAATGGAGACGCTGTCAAAAACACACGGTGCTGATGCGACGCGTGGGAAGGTTAGCTCTGACTTTACTATTTTTACCTTCATGCAACTTAAAAGGAAGAGTAATAACTATTCGCCACTGTTTGTTGTTGCCGTAAAGTTGGCGGGACTATACGGAAATCTACCTAGCAGCAGTTGCTACAACTCAGAACAGCTGATGTTGCAGACCTTAACTGCATACGTTTTACCATAAGGTGTTATATAAACTTGGGAAGCACAAAACAAACATGTAGTAATGTTATGTCAGATAGACTAAGTAAGCTATAACATTTTAGCTCATATTCACTTCACTTTTTGCTCTGTATATGCTCGTTAATGCTTATAATAGGGGGGTTGATATCGCTGCACAATTCCCAGATTGAAAATATTCTCTAAATCTCAGCAGTATTCAGGATAACGTGGAGGCTTTTTTAACATTTAACCTTGTTTCTCTGCAGGAGTACTGCCCACCACCAGCACCCAGTGGAGTAGTATCTGACAGCCTGTCACTGCCATCTTACAGAGAGTATCCTGCTCACCGTCCTTTCATCAACACACTTCTGCATCACACACCCCAGACGCGCACACATCAGTCGTATCGCTCATCATCACCCAGCAAGGCATTCCCAGAGACCAACAGTGCAGGTGACTTTAATTCATGCATTTGTGTGTGTGTGTGTGTGTGTGTGTGTGTGTGTGTGTGTGTGTGTGTGTGTTGTTTTCCCTTTACAAAGTTTCCATTCAGGTGATTGTGGTGTTTCAGAGCTCCATGGCTACAGCATGTGCAACATGATGCCGCACTACTAGAAAGGTCTCAGTTGCACAGACATCTATTCATTCTTTCACATTATCCTCCCTCTTCCCTCTCTTCCCATCGTACCCTCCTATTCTTCCATCTAAACCTTATATCCGATCGTATTACACCACAGCTAGAAGCATGCCCTAAATATGTTCAGTGTATCCCCATGTGCATCACGTTCTTGTTTCTAATCTCTCTGTCACACACAAATCACATGTCTGTGCACATGTAGAGATCTTATCAGCATTGAGGAACCTCCAGGAGAAGATCAGGCGGCTGGAGTTGGAGAAAAGACATGCAGGGCTCAGTCTGCACACTGTGGGGAAAGATGCATCACACACACATCAGCAGAGTGATAAAGATACGCAGAGACTCTTAAAGGATCGAGCAGAAAGAGACATGAGTGGCCAGTCGAACTGCAATCAAGGTGGGTGTGTGGATGACAGATTGTAACATATGATTCCTATCTTGTCTTTATGGTGTCTCATTGTTCTTCTCCACAGTGTTGGTCACACACCTTGCAGCTGCAGAGTCTCGCTGTGTGAAGTTGGAGCGACAGCTGGATCACATGAGGAGGATGCTGCGCAGTGCCAAGGCAGACAGGACCAGCCTGCTCAAACAGCAGGTTAGATAAGAAAAAAGTAGATAAAGTACAAAGCATATCAGACACTTACGCGCACATAAATGCAATGTTTTTGAGTAAAAGCCTAAAATGTGTGAGTGAGTAGATTTATATCAATTGTTCTATACATCTCCAGGCTTCCTTGGAGACGAGCAGATCAGCTGATCAACAGTATGACTCAGTGTCTGAGCGTGCTCAGTTGGAGAAACTGGAGCGACTGGAGCAGGAGTATCTACGGCTGACACGCACGCAAAACAACGCAGAGGTAAACACAGGAATGCAGTGAAATGTCCCAATAAAAAAAAAAGTTTCACATTTTAAGAGGGAAATCAATTTGTATTTAATATGATGTGTGTCTGATAATGTCAGATGAAGATTCGGGAGCTGGAGATGAAACTACAGGAGGAGGAGCACCAGAGAAAGCTGGTTCAGGACAAGGCCCATCAGGTAGCAAGGCTTTCATTTGTATTTCTCTTAAGATACAGATACCACTGTTGACAGCTTGTAATTATTCCTATACTAGAACAGGCTTAGTACAGACTATATGTTTTACACTCAATGTAAACCAAACTAAAGAATTCCCACACACTTACTGGCACTCATTTTTTGTTGTTTTTGTGTGTGTTTCTCAGCTACAGACAGGTTTGGAGACCAATCGGATACTGCTGCAGTCAGTGTCCCCTCGCCTGTCCAGCAGACAGTCCAAAGAGAAGAAGTCCAATTCAAAGGTAAAGGACTTCACAAGGGTTCAAACTTTAACTCCAATCTCTGCACAGTGCAAATGTTTTTTTCCCCTTTATAAGAAAATTGTTGGAATTACTTTTTTTTCCAGAAAACTTCCCCACGGCAGTCTTACACAGAGCCACACTACAGACTGAGCCTCAGAGACGTCCCTTTTGTTGCTGGAACGGTAATACTGGCACTCGTGTATTTACTGTTTTAACATCAGAATAAAGTGGTATTTAGTTTTTAATGCTGCACCTCCCTCTCTCTCCTCTCCCACTTTACTTTCAGTCGGTAGGCTGCAGCCACTCCGTCCGAGCAAACGTCCAGTCGGTCCTGTCTCTCCTGAAGCGACACCAGCCACACCTCTGCAACAGCCGGGTCCTTACTGGCAACACAAACAACCATGAGACAGGTAGTAGCAGGCATTCAGGCAGCTCCTCTTCCTCCTCCTCCTCCTCTGCAAGTGATGAAGAGCTGTCAGAGCTGCTGCAAGCACTGCAGGAGGAGCTGCGACTCATGAGCTTGTGAGTGTAGTCTCATATGAGTTGTAAAAGATTTCCTTTAAGAAAAGGGCTGAATTCTCTTTGCTGTTTGTGTCAAAGGGAGCAGGACGAGTTGACGAGGCAGGGGGAAGCCAGCGTTTCTGACCAGGAAAGGAAAGAGGTTGAGAGGGAGCAGGAGAGGCTGCTGCTGAAAATGGAGAGGAAAGGAGAACAGATCAGTAAGCTCTACAAACACAAAGCACAGGTAGGTTTTCACTCAGAAACTAAACTATTCACACAAAGATTGTATAAAAAATAACATTTTGTTTTATTTATATTTTTTCTGTTTCCTGTAGCTCAAGAAGTTAAGAAAGGAGGCTCATTCTAGGCGCAACAGTGGGAATGAGGTGAGAGTGACAACCACATTGTCCACCAGAGGGCGCTCTGCTGCAGCAGTCAAAGTGAGACCAGGAGAGAGGAGCCAGAGGAACCTGAGGCTGCTCAGGGACATGAGGGCACTGCAGACCTCCTTACGGGCCTGACACTCACCAGGATAATGACACGGCACTTTAGGTTTATCTTCATGGTGCTATCTACCTACCAGCTCTCCCCATCGTTACAGCAACCAATTACAGAGTATC
>JAOWBC010001387.1:14163895-14178667 GCA_028566105.1 Hypoplectrus providencianus | reverse complement strand
ACTGTGTTACAGTTACGGGGGAGATTGTGGTCATGGTTAAAAGAAACCAAAGCTTACAGTTGGTAGACAGGATACAAATTGTGGCCTCTGATGTCAATGCCTTGTTGACCCACCTATTCATCCAGAATCCCTCCTGTAGAGGTTTTATTGAATTATAACCATGTCATGGCTTGAGAGTCATTATACAGCAACATTAGCAGTCATTTTAAGTTGGTGGTAAGTTCAATATTCAATTTCCTTATGTCTCTGTTTTGGGCTCCACCATCTACGTGAAAGAGCTGTGGGAGTGAATCAAAACAATAATTTGGGGGCCATAAAATCAAAACAATGATCTGAGAGTAGCTGCAGAGTCAGGTCATAATTTTCTGTGGGTTTTTACACCGAGCAACACCTCTCCCATAACACATCTGATCCTCTGTTAATATCAAAGTATTGATTAGTGAAGCCTTACACGCTTGTTGAACAACCCGGGCTGGTGAACTGCATGTCTGGTTGGCTTGTTGGGGAGGAAAAAACTCTCGAGGAGAATGTATCCACTGAAGAAGGAAGTCTGGATTAACAAGGAGATGAATGACAAGCCTGGTGATGGCAGGAGGCAGCAGTAAGTCAGTATAGAGACCAGCATTCAGCTTGACCCTCACTGATCTCTGCTGTCTATAGCACTCTGAGCCAAAGAAAGCTGATTCACTTTCAAAAAACACATCACTTGTCAAAAGGAGCTGTCAGACACTAAGGTAGGAAGGCACTTCAATTAGAAGATACAAAAGTAAGCCCCTTTTCCTGGATGTGACGTTTCTGTTGATCTGGCATTTTTCTCCAAAAAGAGCACAGAGACAAGAGAGACTAAAAGAAAAAAAGGAAAAACTTAAGAGGAAAGACAGACAGATAAGGGGCTATGTAGGAAGCTGAGGAAAAGGGTTTAAAAGAATATACTTGATTGTTTTTTGCATGTTTGAACTAGTGTTTCACAGCTAAACCCACAACCTGCATAGTGCAGTCTAAAAACCATTACCACTGCACTTACTGTGTCCAATTTACAGAGACCTGGAATGATTTTCTACCTTGTAGGCAGCTTTTTGTTTGACTTGATGCCAGTGGAGTCAAACTATCAAATTTGAAAGACTTAAAATAAGTAATCCATTGCAGTGAATGTACATAACACTGTATTTTCAAAGTTATATCATAGTCACATGAGAACTCAAGTGTTCAAAAAAGGATTTGATCATGACTTAATATAATGCACATATACATGACTTGAAGCTATCGGGCGAAAACAACACAACCTCATTTTTATGGCATGAGAGCAACAGAACCATTCAGGAAAACCCCAAACTTGGAAATGGATAGAGAAAAAGAGATTAAATGTTTTTATTGTAGTTATTTTTCTTTCCTCCTCTCATGCATATCATATGTTGTCACTACACAACTTCCTTGCATCTCTCTGTTTTCACTTTCTTTTATTTCCCTTACTCCACTCCTATTTCACCTTTTCAACTGCTTCCTTTTTATCTTGAGCTTTTGTCCTTTCTTTCTTTTATCCCTCCATCCTAACTCCTCTCCTCTCCTCTCCCTCTCCCTTGAGTTCAGTGTTGAGAGCACAACAGCAGAATTTGTTTTGCTGCCTCTCATCAGATTAGTGTTGATTTTTCTGCCGCCAAGCCGCAGTTCAGCAGAGTGGATGAACTTCTTTAACTGTTTATCAGAGGCGCATTTACACTGCACCGCTCGGCAGCCCCCGCGGTTTGTTACCTGCCATTTACTATGAAATAAAAATCGATGGATGCTGAAATGTGATTTTATGGCCCGCCGTTATTGAGACCAATGATGATTTCCTGCTTAACAGGATATGGAATGTCAGTCCCACTGGTGTGCTGTTTCAGCAGCGGAAAGCGGTCTTATAAAGAGCCGGTGTAGTAACAGTAGTTTTTAAAATTTGTTGGGATAACTCCGCTTGACATTTGGTTCCAGGAAGTCTTTCGATAGCGCAAAAGTTTTTTGGTCTCATGGTGGATGTCTGGATCAATAGGCAGCGAGTCAAAGTTCAGTATCCAATCATAATATCTGTTGTTGCAGCTTGAATCAAACATCCTGTGGTGACTGTGCCACGCTCATAACTCCCCTCACACTCTGTCATTTACCAAACTACAAGGGATTCTGGGCTGCCCACAATAAAAACAGTAGTTAACTTGAAGCCTCTCCACTCGAGAGGAGCTGTGCGCCAGACAATGATGACACAGTGTCCTGTCAGAGCAGTAATGACTGAGATTTACACTCTATTATTAGAGCTGGGCCCCTTTGAGCTGCCCTCGGAGACCCCTTCCTCTCTCATCCACATCCAGCAAGAGGAGCAGAGCACAGATCACAGCTAATGCACTGAATCACCGGCCGCAGGATAGCACGCTGATAACAGCTCAAATCATAGTGTTTGCATAAGTGTGTGTGCGTCACTGTGACTATATGTCTTCATCCCTCCTGTGCTTTCAAGAAGCACAAATGAAAATGCCAGATTATGACATGTAACGCTGTATCGCTGTGTCTCAGAGTGTGCAGCCGACAAGGTGACCCAGTCTGCATGTTGAACCCATAAAATGCTGATAATAACACTCTCAGGAGATCAGTAACAGGACAAGAGGAAGCAAAGAGGAGTGAGTAGACTGGGTTTAGTCAGCACAATGCTTGTCCGTACTCCCCATTACTCACCCGTGTCTGTGTTAGATGAAAATGCTCAGCAGGTTACCATCTGATCACCTCTATTCTTCGAGTTAAAATAAAACCTGCAGGCAGTAAGAGGTTAGATGAGGTCAGGAGCTTAAGGTCTGTGCTAAATATAGTTTTTTCTACAACTACAAGTACATTCTTTATTCTTTATTTTTCTCATTGTGCCCCCTGTGCAGGTCTGCTCTTCAGACTGCTGTGGTTGTTGTATTATTATGTTTCACAGTAATTACACAAGCTTCCACAGACATAATAAGCATCAGGAGCACCGGGAGCGCCAGGACAGGGTCATGCAGCTGTCTGCATGCCTTCTCACTTGCATTAATTGCTTCTTGTTCTTTATGTAACTGCAGTGTTTTTTAGCAGAGAAAGTTTGTATCAGATGTTTTACAGCCCTAGACCCTCACTAATGAGGTCATAGCACCCCAAATCCCAGCCACAGAAAAAACAAAGGTGTACCATAGGTATCTTCACCAGGAGCTGCATAAAATGCTTTTCGATCAAGGCGAATCTAACTCTAGTGCTATGGCTAATGGCTAATGTTAGCCATTCTGTTCAGCCTTTGCTGTAAGCTCACGCTAGCTCGCTAATGTCAGCTGGATTACTCTATCCGTTCATGCTCGCTCGCATTGCAGTTAGACAAATAAAATAAAATGAATGATGCATGTTTAAGATGGTCTTGTCTGTTATGATAAACCCCGCCCCCAGCCCCTGATGCAAGTCGTTCATGGTTCGAGACAGGAAAGAGTTGATGTCGCTCTGGAACCAGTTTTCGTGGCTCAGGATTAGTCACCGGCTCCGACACCACCCTCAAACTGATTCGGTGGAATGGAGGTATTATACTCTTTGGGGACAGTAAGAAAACACACAAACTGGCAAATAGACACAATGAGCAGGAGAATTCCCCCATCTGTTGTGCATAAACATGCATGTTTGCGTGCACAGACACCCACAAAGAGTTGTGAGTTCTAAGCTCTGGGGACGGAGGGCTGCTGCCAAAGGAGGAATAAAAAGGGTGAGCAAAGAGGAAAGCAGAGGGTAGAACAGGGCTAGAGGAGGAGAGGAAAAGGGTCCACTGTCTCAGCAGGCGGTTCAGAGCTGCCTGGCAATGTCACCATGTCATCGCCATGGGAACACAGAGCCTGCAGACTCTTTTGGACTAATAGGCAGTTGTCAAGGCAATGATAAGATAAATGCTGCGTTTGATGGAAACATAGAGCGATGGGCCTGATAGGCACCAAGAAGCCCAAACAATCAGCAGAGAGCTGCTGAGAGGGGAGAACTGCAGGGGTGGGGTGGCGGAGTGCAAGGCAGGGGGTAGACAGTGAGGGGAGAGAGGGGAGAAAACAGAGCATGGACTCCCACCGGACAGCCAACGTCAAACCTCTTTCTCCCCCTCCATCTCTGCCAGGGTCTCTCTTTGTCTGCTGGGCTTGTTGGCTTTTTTTCCTCTTGATTTCTGCCTCATTCCTACTCTCACTATGTGACCTGCACACTAACACTTGACTGTAGAAACAATCTAAACCTGCTGCTATGTGTGTGATATGTTCATAGACACACACATACTCACACACACGTGAAGAGGGGAGGGGTGTGTGTGTGCTTATCTAATGTTGAGGATTGAATTCAGTTAGCCCCAGTGGGATTGGGTTAGGAGATGTCAGAAAGATAGATGGGCATCATGCTACGGTACCCACAGCCCCCCCTCCTGCACCCCTCAAATTGTTTTGCATGTGTGTGTGTTTACCATACGTGTGTGTGCTCACATAATACATTGCATCCACCTATGTGTGATTACAAAACATTTTATAGGTCAAATGATCAAAAACTTAAGATTGTTTTGTCTCATCTTCCATGTAGAATGAGCAAAACATTTGCGATTTTGTAAAATTTTGTGTCATTCATGGTTTTACTTCCAGTGTGTCAAACATGACAGCAAAAGAAAATGAAATGCCAACGATGAATCCAAACACTGTATTCAAGTCTATGAAAAAGGATTTCAAATGTAGTTTAATACAGCAAATATAACTGAAACGAACCTTACCTCGAACTATGAGCACCAACAGTTAGTTAAACGTTAGCTAACAGTTGCAGCTAACGGTAGCATTAATATATCGCACTGTAATGTATCATTTACTGTTTTTATTCTTTTTACATGGACCTTTCCCTTCTTTGTCCTGCTCCTGTTCTGTCTTTTCTTAAGACCTTGCACTTTCTGTCCTTTTATCCATTTTAATCCCTTTTTTCTTTTTTCCCCTAAAACAATCCTTTACACGTGCTGCGACTATGTACACAGCTGGATTCTCCATTTGTAACAGTTGAGTTAAAAGTGGTTCTGCATGAGACATTTTATTAAATGCATGGTGAAGGATGTAAAAAAGAAGACATATTGCACGTATACAAAACAGCTGACAGAGAAGGATGTAATGAGGTCACCCTTTTTTTTTTTTACTTTTATGGTTCTTCGTCGCATGACCACAAATATACATTACAGCATCTGAAGCAAGCATCAAACACACTATATAAGGAGGAAATAGTACTTTTTCCGTAAACAGATTGCATGTGGCAGTATCACAGATGGTGACGTTTTCACCCAGGCCTGCCTGGACGATTGCTGCATGCTTGGACTCTAGTAGCTGTCAAGTCCATCACTGTCCTGGAGGAGAATCTGTCTGTTTGCTCCTGAGCACCTCCTCTCCTGATGACATTTAAAGACTTTCAGATTAAGTCAAATGTTTTGTTAAAGTCATGAGAAGAGAAAAGGAAAAGAAAAAACAGATTAGAACAGGGGTGTCCAAACTACGGCCAGGGGGCCAACTGCGGCCCAACATCAATTTTTTAATGGCCTGTGTCAAAATCTGAACATTTAATAGTTTATGGAGCTAACATAATATTAGAACTGTTTTTGTTTGCAGTATGGCCAGGTAAGGTTTCTGTGTTTGCTGCTGGATAGGTGTCATTGATTTTCTCATTAGTTATATGTATATATTTTTAATATGTAAGCTATTTTAAGGTGTTTTTCTTCAGCAAGATTACGGAGAAAATACTGGCCTCATTTTTATGAAACTTGGGTTGTAGGGTTGTAACACGGTCAAGAAAGAATCTAATAATGTGTCTAAAAATGGATCTGTATCTTTGCCCTCCTAGATCTTGTTCTAAGATCTAGGAGGGCAGGTCCTCGGTGGTGGTCTGACTACTTTCTCTTGGCCCAGGCCTGCATATACTTTTCTGTATTTGGTCCTCAGGAATAAAAGTTTGGACACCCCTGGAGTTGAAGAACAAACATGACACAGCAGAAGTGGGTCTTGCGCCAAACGTGTGTGTTTGTACTGTAAAGCGCTGTAGCTCCCGCCTCTGTGTCCTCTGATTGGGTTCTTCTGTCAGTGTTGTGGTCATGTATTGATTTGCCGACAGTTGTGTAACAACACACAGACTGACTTCTCTTTCTCGGTTTTCTTACTGCTTCTGTGTCATAAGCTTACACACACACACACACACACACACACACACACACAAAAGGTAGAGTCATCCGATGCTGATCAAACAAGTAATTTAAACTCTGAATAAGATCACAATCCAGGTTCAAAAGCTCTGGATCCTATAAAAGCTCTACAATCTAGACGTACATTGTGCGTTTCTTCTGACCGTCTTTGTCGCACAAATGCATGCACACACACCCAAATAGACACACACTACCTATATGGGTGTGTATGGCCCGTATGATCTTTTTCTCCAGAGAGTCTGTTGGAGTCTGATGCCCTGCAGTAATGGCTAGCCATACCTGGCCATAGCTGCCTGCTCATGGCCTCAGGCTACTGCTTAGCAATTCCACTCTGAATACAATGGGCTGCAGGCTTACACACACACACACACACACACACACACACACACACACACACACACACACACACACACACACACACACACACATAGAAAGGGAGAGTGAGAGAGAGAGAAACCCATATACATCCAACAGACCTGTTTCAAAGCTTCTGTCCAGTAATGAATTTCCAGACCTTGGAAAGCTCCTTCTGATACACTTCAAACAGGTACTAACAAAAAAAGACAGACTACTCCTTCATCTTGCCCTACCTCCACCGTCTGCGTCTCTATCGTCTCATGAAGCCCAGACAAAGTGCATTTATGGATCAAGACCACCAAAACCAGCAGTGTGTGCCTAAGTATATCCCCCTTATCAATTTTAGGAACATGAAAACCTTAATGTTTTTTTTGTAGGACTACATCAGCGTTTATTAATGCATATTCTACCTCTTTTATATGGCTCTCTCTCCAGCTTCGGGAGGCTTTATTTTTTTACTTATTTGTTGTTGACACTGGCTAGTCGTACAGAGGAGCAGTTTGAAAGAAGAACAGGATACACATATGAAGACATGCCAATCACTGGCTTAGAGAAGGCAGAGAAGAGAGAGGACAAGAGAGGTGCTACAGCAGCCTCTTCAACCACTGTTTGAAAAGAGAATACATTTCTGTCACACTCACTTCCCGTCTGCTCGATCAGCCTGTTGGAACTCTGGAAGAGGAGACACACAGACACAAACACATGGATACACACACTAAGATTTTCAGGGAGATGGTGGGCTTAAAACAATCCTATTTTCCTACCGTCAAAAGATGCAAATACATACCTTAATACAGAAATTAGGTCCATATCCAATCACAATATCAATCAAAAATAATCACGGTTATATACATTATATACAAATCATGACTTCTTTGCCATTCCACCCCTTTGCCTGTAAACACGAAGCTACTGCAATTAGCTTGTTTGATTAGCTTGGCACAAAGACCGTAAACAGGAGGACACAGGTGCCCCAATTCTTTTCAGAGGCAAATTAAATCCGCCCAACAATGCCTGAAAAACCTACAAATTAACATGTTATATTCATGTGTTTAATCTGTACAAAACCAAACTTTAAAAATGACAAGTTGCGGTTATCATGGCGGTTATATGCAAGACCTATGGGCTGAATATTTTTACCAAGGGTGTGTGTGTGTGTGTATGTGTGTGTGTGTGCCTGTTTCCATGTATATGAGGCCAGGGTGATGTAGAGTAGTGTAAATATAAAACCCTGACTTCCTGCTGCCTCCTCCATTATTGCAGCCGCGGAAACTTAATCTGCCCGAGCACTACAGCTGCCTGCCAGCCTGCCTCACTACTGTCTCCCTTTACTCCCCGTCGCTTCTTTCCTGCAGTCCTCCAACTGTTTCCTCTCTTTCTATCAGTATTTTCCTTCACTTACAGTCTCTCAGTTTTTCCATCATATCTTTTTAGTCTTTGCACACATGCGCACTATACTCTTAGGTTTCCTGTTGGACCGTCTTACAGTCCCTGTTGGGAGAAAATGACAGGATGGCAGGAAATGGTGAGACAGACTGATTGAGGGAAAGAGGAGGAGACGAGGGACAGGAGCGAAGGACAGGACGGGGAGAGTGAGACATTAGCGGTATGGGGTGCGGCAAGCGGCAGCCATATTTATCTTCTATTGTAGGTGTGGTGGCCCCTATGCGATTATCTAAGTTCCTCTTTTTTTTTTTTTACCTTGACCTTGCGCGTGGAGGGTATTTTCCAGTCAGCAGAACGCTTTATCTCTGAGAGCAACAATCAATAAGGATAATTAATGATGCCCGCCGCAATGATAGCCTCAGCAGTCATTACCAGGCATTAATCCATGCAGTCAGAGGAGGGTCAAGGCCGGCCGCATCGCTCACCTAGGGGCGGGGCGCAAATTAAAATAATCTACACACTGGCCGCTCTGTCAGGCCTTTTCTGATGCATTCACCTCCGTCGGACCATAATTAAAGATGGCCCATTGCTAGGTGGTGGGGCGCCGGGGTGACAATCCACTACGATGTCTCTTTAATATACAACACTTAGCCCGGAGGATGACACTAACAGCAATCTGCAGGAACTCATCTCACCTGCAAGCGTGGGAGGGTGGATGATTTTTTTTTTTCCTCTAGATATGCTGGGACATAAATCAAACGCACAACATGCAATTTTCTAATAACGCCGCGCCATCAGAAATGTGATTTAGCAGTAAATATAATTTTGTCTGGGTGTGAGACATATCAAGTGGATGTATTATCTTTGCAGTAATGCTGCGCTTAAAGAATGAAATATCGCAGAGACATGTTTTTAACAGGTGATCTTAGGATAACTCTGAACACTGCAGACTGCTGTGATGTCTCAATGTAAGATATAACAGTAGATAGGGTGATAGATGCTGGTGAACAGGTGACGCCTTTGCAGGATATTCAACAGTTTGAAAAGACGCGTTACACCGTAAGGGATAGATTGCAAGAAAAATACAAATCAGATGAAAAAATGTAGCCAGTAGTGATCTCTGCATCTCACTTTCATCTGATCATTTTTCAAGCAGAGAAAGCCCAGCAAAATGCTATTATCCTCTTCTTTTTCATCCGCTTGTGATTGGCTGTAGCAGCAGATCAGGGGGAGGGAGCGGCGGAGCCTCCAAGTGCCCACCTTGTTGTCAAGGACATTTACATTCACAGTTTAAAGTTTGGAGGAGAAATTCAGCTTGATTCCATAATTCATGGGTGACGTTTTCATTGTACTTAAACTTTAGGGTAAAAATTGGAAATGTGAGATTTAATTTCCTGTAATGTTTAAATTACTTTCTGCTTGGCCGGCGTCCAAACGCGGGGAAAGCGCCGAGGGGCAGAGAGGAGATGTTTAAGCAGAGGTTGCTCTCGCTGCCAGCGGAGAAGTGGAGAGAATCTATAATAATGAAAAATGCATTTATCCTCAGCTGCCATTCCTCCTTTTTCTCCCCTCGTGAAAAACGTTTCAGTGAAAATGCGCGCGTGTGTTAGTGAGACAGAATAAGGTATGTGTCATATTCAACATGCACAAGCAAAGTGAAAAATAACTACATCAGAATCAGAAAAAGCCTCGAGTGTGTCGAGTTGGAACTTATCCTGAACGATGAGGAAAGTCAAACTGCAAGCATCAAGAAGGGCGCTTGATGATGATTGACAAGCATTGGTTATATCTCACTCCCACGCATGATTACGCCGTCTTCATCTATCCTCCAGTAGCTCTCTCACCTTCAGCTCTGTTTGGTTTAAGTGAAGAGGCGTGCAGGCGCAGCACAAGACGCTCATGTGATTTCTATGAAGTCATTCTCAACAAGTTAACTTCACTTTCGCCTGCTTTAAATGTTCATCTTATTATTTTTATTACTGGTCAGGATTGAAAGGGCCTAGGGTGTGAACTCCCATTGCTGCAAGTCAGAAACACACAGACGCACACGCATGCATGTTATAACAGTAGAAGAATGTCAAACATTTGCAATATGTGCAAGAAAAATCTAGATATATTCCTTTTCAGTAAATGATGTGCTTACAGTGTACCGAGCCTCCTCTGTAAGTATTTCTCCTGATTAATTTCAGTAAAAACCAGCGGTGGAGATAAATGTTTTATATGCCTATGTGGAGTAAACACTGCCAGCACACTTCAGCAATATGGCAGTCATGTTGAACATTTCCCAGCAGGCACTCGTGTCACTGTGACATTTATTTTTTAGCTTACTTTCACATCACATCGCTGGTGATTTAAACCAGCAAATCAAACACAAGAGAGGACATAAATCTCCTCCTTGCCGGCCAATATTCACCCTCTCCCCAACTGTTTTTACAGTCTCATTTTTTCCCAGTATTGTAACTGTATACACTGTAGTCACAAATGAACTGACTTGAGTGATTAGATATTGCAGCAGGTCTCTTAAACATACCTTTTCGTGTATAATTGATCAGCAAATTCTACACATTTTTAACTGTGTATTTTTTTTTTTACTCAGTTGATTGTTTTGCTAACAGTGTTTCCCCCCATTTTCTTTCCCTATTTCCGTCCAATAAGGTAATGGAGATTAGTGATATGCATATAAAAGACTGTCAATCATTTGAAATTAATTCTGTAAAGCGTCTGATGATGTGATTGTTAGATTGCTGATCTTCAGACATGAGCCGTCATTAGGCTACAGAGGGAATTGTTCATAGAAAGTGGTTTCTTTTGCTGACTAAATTTGAAAAAAAAAAAAAAAAAAAGTTGGATTTATGTGTTCTGATCTTATTTGGGAAGTGATTGTGGAGCAGGTCGCAGCTGGGGAGTCAGAAAACATGTGAATGTGTTGGTCTTTAGATGTCCTGACAGAAACAATGCAAGGTCAAAGGTCAGAAATATGTTTTTTTAATCATTTGTGTGTCTGTGTATGTGCAATATCCTGCATATTTGCAGAGAAGGGGCTGTGTTACCCCTGTGTGCACCCTGGACTTGTCATCAGGTTAGCCAGTAGGATTTGTGATATCGCTGAAACCTGCCAGCTGGTTAATTAGAGCAGGCATCCAGCCGCCCTGGCTTCATTTGACTATCAGCCACAAAGCCACTTACTCCATAATTTCCTGCCTGAATTGGAGGGCTTTACTATCGCTCACCCAGGCAGATCGGAAGTTTCCCTTTATCTCCCACATAAAGCCAGCAAGCTGCACCCAAACTAACCAGGCCCACCACCAGACCACATATACATTATGATTACAAGCCGAGGGTGTGAAGTTTAGACACAGGCAAGCTTCAAACCCACAGAAAACACCAGATAGGATTGTTTGGCTGTGTGTATATGTGTGTAAAAAACAAAACAAAAAAAACCTGGGAAAGCTTTCAAGTCTCAAGTTTTTTTTTTTTCCAAACTGTGTGTGCATGTGTGTTCATTTCATGTTGGTGATTACAAATTTTGTGCGTGTTCCCTTGTCTGAGTGTGTGTACACGCTGTCGTCCACTGTGTCACGCAGCCTTTTAACTTTTTATGGTTTTCTCTTCATTAATTGAAAACATGACGGGGTGCTCTCGGGGCCTGATGGATGGAGCAGGAGAATTGAGAAAGCCATTAGCTTTACTGGAATCACAGCCTGTCAAGCAGTCAATACACACTGCTTTATGTGTCTGCAAGCAAAGATGGAACAATTATCCCTTTTATTAGGCAGCCACGGCTCACGCGCGCACACGCACGTGTTCGCACACACACACGTGGTGCGAGGCAGCCGAGAGGAGGGCAGCAATAACGATCAGCTAAAATCAGTCATTCATTACTGTCAAGTACACCTGACTCTCAGCTTATTAAAAAACGGGCATAATAGGAGGAAGGAGATCGAAAAACTTAATTAGTAAACAATTGTGATTAGTAACCTTTGGAATAAATAGACATTTTCTTAGAACAGTGTTATCATGTATCAAATTACACACATAGTTTGCATTTAATTTGCATATTCCTCCTGTTCCTGCTGCTTCTGTTCTTGTAGACTAATTTCCCCCACTTTTAGACCCAAACTACTCGATTAAAAGCTTAGACTAAAAATCAAGTATGAAAGTAGGAAAGCACTCAGATTTAGATCTAAATTGAATATGATTTCAAGAATGCAGATTAAACGTTGTAAAAAAAAATAATAATATAATTACCATTTAAAATCGTACGTTTTGTTTTGGAATAAGCAAATTAAATTTTATTTGCATGCAAGCCAGTTTGATTCATTGAGCTAGCTTGTATTAGCCAGCTTCAGTGATTCTTAGCACACAAGGTCGCTAGCTTTAGCCTGTAGCATGTTTACATGCTAGCTAGGTAGCAAGCTAGTAAGCTAGTTTCAAATTTGAACATGTGTATATAATGAAGTGGCTTTTGAGTGTATATTTTGAATGTGAATAAAATAATAAGGAAAAGAAGAAGAAAGAATATTCTTTTAAAAGACTAGCATTTCTTGTACAGACTATCAAGGGTAGAAATGTTTTAATTAACTATACGTTAATCACACATATCCAGTTCCTTCACAAGAAAACTTACAGTGGAGAAGTCTTTGCAAATCACCCCACATCCGTGTCTTTTTGCTGCCAGCTTTGTCCGGATCTCCACCACAAAGCTGCTCCCGCTTTTTTATTGTGTTTTTAATGAGTGTTAATGCATGATAAACGCATGCAAAACATGAAGATCGGGGAGCTATGAATAAAACGAACAGCTATCCGGAGTGTCCCTGGCCTCCAAGCCCTGTGTGGGGGTCATGCTCCCTCACTGAGCAGCGCTGAGCAGGAGGGGGTCACAGGTTCACGACCCAGGGGCTAGTTTAGTGATAGCAGGACACTGCGGGCTGTCTGCGAGGGGCTGGCTTGGGCTGCGATCGATAAAACAGGTACAGGAGCAGCAAGGGAAGTGCAGAGAGGATGTCTCAGAGGAGATCAGCGTTATCAGAAAGTAAATTGATTGTATACAGTGATACATGCAGCAACTTCAGTGATATATCTCCGACATTTACACAGTGTAATATTGCTGATAATAATAATTCTTGGATTTTTAACCTTTGTTCAGTGGGGCAACTGAGTCGAAAAAATAAGAATTAGAGGGAGAGTAAAAAAGAAGTGTGCCTTTTTTTTCTACCACGTCTTTGCCATTGCTATATAAGCGGTGGAGCACTTTACATAAGATTTATTACATCCAAGCAGAAATATTATCTTCTGCGGGTGCCATTCATCACCCGGGCCGTGAGACACTGTGAATGATACCACCAAATTATGTAGATCAGCCATGTCTGAGGGGACGATTCAATTTGGTAACCTTGGTAACCCCAGGTACTCTGAACACCCGGCTTCCCAACACATAGCCATTTTTTTGGCTCATTACTTAGCAAGTTCAAATACTGAAACATGTCATCACAAAGAGAAAATACTGAACGTAAAAGGAGGTTGTACAGATTTTCACACAGTCTGGCATCATGCAAACATGAATTCAGAAGTGTTGAACACATCATAGAAATGTGATTTTTCATGCTTTGAACTGACCATGTTTTTTGGTGGTATTTTTTTGTTGTTGTAAAACTAAGCTTCACCTTTATCTCAGAATTTTCTTGAGTAGCACAATTGCTTTTCCAAAGCTGTGGTGGACATTGTGAATCAGAACTCCTTGATTAGTTTTAGGGAACAAACATTCTTCGTTATTGTTTAAAAAACATTCAGGATTGGGGACAAAGTAACTACTTCTTTAGCTTAACTAAAGCAGTTTCATTGGAGATGTGGGTGAATGTTATTGGAAGCCATTAGTATGGGGAACTTTACTTGCAAACATGACACAAACATTTTTTTGGGATAATTTGACCCATTCTGCCAATGTTTAATGGATTGTCTCAATCTTTACATTGCGTCATCTCGCTTCCTGCTCCTCTCCAGCCTCATCACTACTACAACTGTCACTGTAGGTCGTACTCGGATTTGCACAGCACAATGATTTTTTTTTAAACCAAAGAATAGTTTTACTTATGCTGTAATTACTTGTTTCCCTTTTCACCTGAATCCTTCACCAGTAAATGTCAAATAAGGCCTTGCATAAACTTTGTCTCTAAAATAATAATTTATTACTGGATTTGAATGTATTTGAAGACTCCATGGGTAGATAGAATTGCGAAAAGAACCCCATGGTATCTATTATATGTATTTATACCTTTCGGAGATCCTCCATGCTTTTAAAAAGTCTGTATGTCCTTGATCAAAAACCACCCACATATTGAAACGCCGGCAACCTCCAAGTCGCAAACCCCCTCTGGATACAAAGCGTTCATATACACTATTTATCATATATTCATCTGATTTGACCCAGATATTAAAGGGCATTTTCCTCTGCTGTTGTTCAAAGCACACACAAAGGTTTTGTGTAAAAATAATACAAGTTGCTCTGAGCCCAGGTAGGTGTATCATAATTACCAATCATCTCTGAGCGTGTTCAGAAACAGGCATCTTTTCCCCCACTCACTGCCGTTTACTCCGGCGCTGAGCTGACTCAATTATGATGCAAAAGGGTGTTTTTGAAAAGCCTGGCTCATTTCTAATTAAGCCACACACTCATACCTATTTGTAGCTCATGTCCTGACATAATGCAAATGCTATGTAAATTAACTGCACTGATCTCCCGCTAGCTCCGCACTCCTCGCTCCTCGGAGACTAGCAGGGCATTTAGTCATACTTTATACTAGTTTGGTTTCTCA
>JAOWBC010001387.1:14144672-14161661 GCA_028566105.1 Hypoplectrus providencianus | reverse complement strand
AGCCATCCCTCCTATCCCTCCCCCGTTGCAGGTCCTTTTGCTAAATAATCTTGATGACCTCTCCCTCTCCTTGGAGCCGTTCAGCTTGCAGAGCTTGTTTCCAAACACTTGCTGTTTATTTAGCATGCAATCAAACCGAACGCTATTGGCATTAAAAAGAGGGAGTGGATGATTGCTCAGAGGCATACAATACAATGTGAGGGAGTTTCATTTGATTATTATCAGCACAAACAGACATGCAAACATATGCATGAATATGTACACAGGCTTGCATATGTGTGCAGACCCTGAGCCTACAGTACTTGCATGCATTGATCCAGGTATGCAAACACACGCATGCACACACACTCTGTAAACATCCTGCCTTTATACATTGTAATTAGGGCTCCTGATTATGAGTGCGTTGAAATATTTATGCGTGGAGATGCTGCAAACTTTGCTCTCACAATTACGTCTTGTGACTGTTTTCGGCGTTGCTCTGAGCATTTTGTTTCATGTCGTTCAAAGAGCACATTCAGCAAGGCCTTTGTGGTTTAAAGACCATATTAAGGTATAAATAATGTATTATGATTTCTCTATTCTCTCTCACTGTTTGTGAGATTGTGCCTACAGAATGTGTGTGGGTGTCTGCGCATGCACATATGTGTCCTGCATGCCCAGTTTGAAACTGATAAAAAATAACTTTCTCAACACCTTCCAGATGAATAATACAGGATAATTTGTCCTTGTGGGATATTGTTCTGATATCAATATGATCTAAAAACCTCATGGCCGCACACTGTGAATTGTAAATTAGCGACGACAGCGAAATGTCACACAGGATTTGAGCTTTTTTCGTCCATTTTTCCATTACACGTTGCCCATGTATTTCAACAGAACTGTCTTTCTAACTACAAAGCAGAGATCCTCCCTTTTTTCGTCTTTGATATATGATTCATATTCAGAGTTTGTTCCTACTCTTTTGGCAGTTTTGACTGTGGTTTTGGACTCTAGCTGTGACGACTTTAAATCTTTTTCTTTGCTTTTGCCAGCTCTGGGCAGAACGGCATGACAGATGAACAGAAAGATAACACTACAGTGTTCACCAAGATCTTAGACAGCCTTCTGGATGGCTATGACAATCGCCTCAGGCCAGGACTGGGAGGTCAGTATACCCAAGTCATTGAATGTCTTTTGTCCCTCGTGGTAACTCAGTGTTTTTCTTTTTTTTCTGCAAATATGCAAATCATCCAAAAGACTTCTACAAATAGCATACTTTCTGCATGACTGTACATAGTAAAATCCATATGACTACATCCTACGGAGGTGGGTTTGCTTTCAGTGTCAGATTTAATGTGTGATAATCAGAAAAAAAAAAAGGAGTGGAGTCATTCTTCACCTGCTGCTTTTGTGAAACAGTGAACTGTCATAAAGCCAGCACTTCTCATATAACACAGTGAATGACATTTTATTGTGTGGGCTGCTCTTCACTCTATTGTCAACTGTCCATTGTTAGAGAGAGGGAGAAACAAAATGGCAGAGAGACTGAGAGACAAACCCAGCAATGGAAAATGAGAGAAATAGGGGAAAAGAGAAAGAAACGGAGAGTAGAAGAGAACAGGGGGAAGAGATAATGTGAGAATTGGTGTGTGAAGGACACTGAGGATCGCACAGCGTGATGCAGCAGGCATCAAACAGACAGGCGAATAAAACCAAGCCCGCTCCAAGTTCAGCAGCTTAGGGTGAAAAAAATTATGGATTATGATGGGTATCATTCATAAATCATGCTGCCATATTTCAGAATCACAAGGAACTCTCTCACACACACCCACACACACGGATCGCCTCTGCCGCCCCCTCCAATTGAATCCCCAGTGGACCCATTTTGGCTCTCAGCATTATGAGACCAGAGTGGCATATTTTCAGTAACACAGCAATGCGCAAATTTATTAAGAGATTGAACCACTGTCCGGTTTAATGGAGCTGACACTGAAACCAATACCAACAGAAATGGTTATCGACATCCAAAATGGGCATTTTTATGGCAGTGTGTTTTTTTTCAATTTGTGTGTGTGTCTAAGTGTTAAAAATAACGTTGAATAGATTGAATGGATCAGAGGCTATAGCCAGGTGGGCTTGTATTAACAGGTAGTTAGGGGCTAATGAATGCCACTGATAGTCACTCACTCTGGCAATTTCCTGCTTCAACAGAGCGTGTAACTGAAGTCAAGACTGACATTTTCGTGACTAGTATTGGGCCAGTTTCGGACCATGACATGGTAAGACTCTTTTTGCCTCTGTAACTGCCACGAGGTCCCCCTCCCCCCTCGCTCCCTCGCTCCTCTCTCTGCGCTCCTCAATTAACAGAATCGTTTCCTTTCAACTAAAATGAATGTTATTGAAACCAATTAGCATGGACTGGAAAATCTCTCGTTAATGAGGGGAGTGTGGGTGAGTAAACAGGAATGAAAAGATGAAATTAGAGAAGAGGCTCTTCTTGTTGGCCTGGAATAATGACATGCTTAGTCGCCTAATTGTCTGGTGAAAAGCACCGCTGCGATAGTAACAGATTGTGGTGTTCATTAGGCAGCAATGGGCCACCTGCTGCTGGGGCGGCGAGCCCGCAGTCCCCGTACACGTGTTTATCCCAGGGGGCACTTTTTTTTGGACACAACGCTCACTATGAAAAGCAAATGAGCTTGCCAATATGCTGCAATGTTGTGTCCTTATTGCCAAGGCACAGAAGCATGATATGTCAAATCAAATGAAATGAATGAAACCCAATAGTGTGAAGCTGGAGGGTTTCCTCTCTCTTTTTTTTTTTCTTTTTTTGATGATGTTTAGCGAGAAATGACCTATAAAAATACACGGGTTAGCAAGACTGTGTAATTTCATTATAAATCCTAAAGATAAGTATTCTGTTCATCAATTCTGTTATCATATCTCATCACAGGGCGCTTTATTGCTGCTTTTGAGGCCCAGTTTGTACAGAGTGCGAGGGTTGAGAGAGGGATAATGGGCCTCTAATTGCAGTGTGGATCAGGTTGGGAGGGGGCGGCATTCTCCCAGTATTTATCCCCCTCCATGAAATATTTAACGGCTCGCCGGGAGAAACAAACTCTACACACATTCTCTAATTCATAACCCGGAGATAGTCTTACACATACAGTGCAATGCATCCATATCTCGATCCCTCCTCTTTGTCTCCATCCTATTATTCCTGACTACACAGAAAGAGAGAGAGAGAGAGAAAAAAAAAAAACAGAAAGAGAGAAATTTAAAAGTATCCGCTCCTAAGTGTAATGTTAATTAATTCATAATTAATTCTCGCATTAGGACTAAAATGGGGAGCACATATTCTTAAGCTCAGTGGGGTCCGCTGTTGCTTTGAGGCAGAGTGCAGAGTGTGGGTTTTAAAGAGCCGCGACCCCTCGATGTAACGGAATAACAAAAGTCATCAGCCGCGGCTTCTTTTTAACCGCCTCGTTTCAAAGCGAGCGCGAGGCTTTTGTGCGCCATCACATGCTGGTGTGTGTAATCATCTCCATTGTACATATTTGTGTGCGCGTATACTCTTACATATCAGCATTGTTTAAGTGTCATTCACGTGGCTCGACTGTCCCTGACAATCCTCAACCGGAATGCAAATAAGTCCCATTGTTGCATGTTGCACCGTCTACAGCTGTTGGCGATAATTATCTCCCAGATAACTTAAAGGGTGTCAATTAAAACGCTGCTCTTTTTCACTGCCCTCATCCACCGCCCGTGTGCACCCCCACCCCCCCCCCTCCATCCTGCAATCTCTCTGCCTCTAAGGGAGTAAAGGTGAAAGTTCAGGGTGAGAGTGGAGGTGGGAGAGCGAAGGGGTGAGGGGTGGACTGCTCCGGGATGTTTTAGTAAATCTCAATTGTTGTTTTAAAGGTCCAATCAGAATCTCCCGCTTTGAACAGAGCACCTATTTATGTGCAGATTATGCACACATAGGTTGAACACAGCAGCTGGATTCATTCATGAATTTCTAATAAAAAAAGGGGGCGAGCGTGTCCCCGTGGACCTCCCTCTTAGGGGCAGGGTTTGGGGCTTCCTCTTGCAGAGGCTAAGCGTACCCTAGATGCTCGCCCCACCCCGTTCACACCACATGCACCCTCCTTTCACCTGCCATAACCCCTCCCAGCTCCCCTCAGGGACAGTTCAACCTTTGAGTGCCAGGGTTTGGCTTCCTAACCTCCACACAACATTGCAGAGGTTTCAGAGAAAACAATAACCGAAATATTTATCTTTGTTTACAGTAATTGGTTATGTACATAAATGACCCAGAATAGTGGTTTGCATGCCCTGTATTTTCTGCCTCAAGGCTCTAATAAATGTTTGCCTGTCTTTTTGACTCAAACACTTGAGGTACCAGGAGACTGGATTAGACTTTATGGTTCATCATAACCTAATTTGATTAAAGATGGAGTTGATTAAGCAACATTGGTTTGATGCTCAAGTATAAGATACAGCCGCGGAAATGCAATTAGAGCTGATTTCTTGCTGTGGGATGCAGGATTTTCAGGTTGTGATAGGCTTTGTAATGGAAACACAGATTACATTTTAAATTATGTGTGTATTTTAAGGGTCTTTGGGGAGTTAAGGACAGGAAGCAGCACCTCTCTTTTTCTCCCCTGAGACTCCCTCTGCTTAATTGATTTACTTTGTGCACAGTGACACGCCCATTCGCACGCACATGTGATCGCCAAGTGTCAGTGTCACGCGCCGGGATCCCTGTCCTCTCGCACACACGTGCACACACAGATGGCTCATCTGCTGGGACATGCCAGGATCTGTGTTGGGATTTCAAAGCCTTTCAGTTGACTGACACTCATAAGATTGTATCAACTAATCGATGAGTTGATTTAAAGGAAAGATCTATAAATCAGAGTTTCCCCACAAATAATTAGGGGTGTAATGATACATTGATATAGATCGATATATCGATTCATCGATGAACGATCCAGCTGCGTAGATGCAATGCCCAAACATTGATGTAAATCGCTGTTTTTTTAATATCTGCTTTTATTTTGACATATTCTCCCTGTTTTGTTTTTAAGGAAGTTACCAGAGTAAACAGATAGAAATGTCTTGGGAATGGTCTGTGTTCATAACTGAAAGATCAACACAGGCTCTTTTTTTTATTTATTCATTGTATTAAAAAATAACTTATTAATATTTATTAATATTGGAGTTGTTTTTTTGTGAGTTAAATAAATGTTACAGGTTAAATGGGCAGATGATACATCTGAAATTGTGGTCCCTGTTTTGAACTGAGTCAAAGTCATACTGCAGCAGATGTTGTGATATCAGCAAATATCATATAAATGTACTATAAATTTATTGTGCTAGAAATAAGTAATTTAGCATGAAGGGAATACATAAAGAAGTCTTACTTGACTATAAACAAGGCCTAACTAAGGCTGCATTCACAAACAATCAGACAGTGTGTCACAGAAATGTCCCATTTGTGACTTAATATTGTTGTAGTTCATTTATTTCAGGGCAGCTCGACAAAAAAAGAAGGAACTATGGCTGGAAATTGACTTTCCATTGAGTCAGCTGTGTGTTGTTTTTTTACCCTCACAGTTTTTTGTTTTTTGTTTTTTTTTTTACATTTTCTTGTACCCTTTTTTCCTATGGCAGCGAGAGGCACGCTGTACTCTCATGATATCAAGTTGTGTCTCTCCAAAATTTGATTCTTTTTCAACTTTTTGCCGTACCATAAATGCAACACTCAAATGAGTAGTAAAACTGGCCTTTGGCTACAATGTCCGATTTGGTGTGAGTGCTTGTGATATGCTTGTGGCTGTGAGACTGTAGTTTTGTGCACTTACGTACAGCTAGCTGTTGTAGGAAAGGTCAAAATACAAGGTAAGAGTTTTACCTGCTGGTACCACTGAAACAATTACGGTAGTCTTCATTAGAAACCATGACTGTCTCATGACAATCCATCCATTAATTGCAAATAGTCTGGACCAAACTGATGGACTTACAATATTGCCAATATGGTTAGAAAGAAATTGAAACCAAGGGTTGTCACTGGGAAAGTGTGACAGGTGGCACATGGGGACAAGGAGTAGTCTTTAGGTATTGATGAATGAATGAATAAGGAGTTATTGAGGAGCCCATTGATTGCAAGCCAATTCAGGATTAATGGGTGCCAATAGGTTGTCCTGGTTCTTGCATAGAGGATTAGGGTCACAGGAGGTGGAAACACCAAAGCAGTCCTCCACTTCTCAACCGCTTCCTGCTCCTAATTCACCTCTTCCTCTTCTACATGCTTTTCCCTATTTATGGGGGCTGCATGGCTAGAAATAGCCTAAATGTTGACAAGCTCTATTGTGCATCAGAAGTCTTTTTTTGTCCCCATTATTTGTTTGGGCAAATACACTTTGTTTGTTGGTTTGTTCTGCCTGCAGATGTCCAACTTTACTCCACAGGCAGACTGAGAGGAGCTCTTTCAAATGTCAGATGATGGGCTGGTGTCAGAGAGGTTGACTTTAATATAGGCTCAGTTGTTGGAAGATTAGCCTAAGCAGGAGCTGGGTGTGTAGGACTAAAGATTGAGAATATCTCATAGTTTTTAAACTTTCTCTTCCTCTGCGATTTGATAATCTAGCACTTACTTCCTGGTTTTATAATCTGACGTTTCCTGTTTAGCTGAGCATTTCCTTCTTGTGGAGAGGAGGAAACTGGAGGCTGTGTTACTGGAGTTGATTAGAAGGAAGTGTGTCTCTATACACTCTCTCTTTGACCTCAGGAAGACAATTATTGTCTCCGTCCAGCCCTCATCCACATGTCACTTTCCTCAGCACGGCCAGGGTTGTAATTGTTGTTACACAGTTGTTATCAGATTTTTGCCTTCACTTGCTAACAGCATGGGAATATGGATGACATAAGCCAATTTTTATAGACAAACTGGCTCCGTTTTTCTCAGTTTGACTTTGGGAATCAGCCCAGAACATCAGCAGTTTACATTTCAACAAAACCTACCAGGTTAAAGTGGTGTAGCTGTTACTAATAACGCGCTCAACTTGAGTCAACACATTTAAAAGCAGCACAACAGATATTGGATCGGCAGCTACTTATCACTATAGATTTTTAGGCTGAATTTAAATTTTGCTTGTTATCTACTACTCGTTCCTTGGGGAGAAAAAGAGATAGATGATGGCCAGCGAAAGCAGCAGAGGTTATTTGAAGTTGTCGCTGAAAGGCTGTTAAATGATGACTAGGCATATGTGACATAAACAGCAGCCTGATTGAAGGCAGTGAGGATGGCTTTGACCTGGATCACTCAGTGCGGCTTGGCGCATTGAAACTGGTGTTGGAAATGCCAATTAACATGGCAGAAGTTGACTCTGCGTGACCAAAAATGCCATTTTTAAAAATCTTTTTTTCCTAAGTTGGTCAACCAATTTGGTCAAGTCTAAAATATTTATTTGATATGTTGCATTGAATGTTCACTGTAATTGTCAGTTGAGGGGAATTCTACAGACAGACTTTGGTGTTCCCCTGACTTTTTAAATTTGCATACATGGTCACAAAACTATTCTGTTCGTTTGGTCAAAGTTTTTTTTTCTGTCCCTAATTATAATGGATTTTGTCTCGTCTGGCCTTTGCTTTTATAATTCCATATTTAAAATGCAACAATATGAATCTGAATGCATATTATTGAGTTATGCTGCTCTAAGGATGTGTTTTTTCTCTTCTGATAACATGCAGCCCTAATGTATCACAGTCCACTGCAGTTTATGCAAGAACTTTACATCTGTTAGTTGAGGCGTAATCCACTCCAAATACACTTTGACTCTGCTTAAACCACAAATAGCATTTGGAAAAATAACATTGTGATTAATGCATGCTAACTACATAATAGAACTTAGAAATGTAATTAACAGTAACTTCCTGCACCTAATTGGAATAGCTCTGTTATTCATTAGATTCCACTGAGGACAAAATATGGGATATTAGATGCATATTAGAGGCATTACTTTTTGATGTTAGGAACACAGCTTAAAGAGCACCATTTATTATTTATTGTCTCTTTTGTTTCCACTCGGGATTGCAGCAGTGAATATAGCAGTTAGTGTAAGCTCGACCAATGAGCTTTAAAGTGAGGCTGTTACTCTTATTGAACGGATAAACTCACTGATGCATGTCAGTGTCTTGGTCAAAAAAGACAGAAAGTGATTGATACACATAAAAAAAGTGTTATTACTTCTCTTTTTGTCTCCCTTTTGTGACTACACAACACATGACTGTTGGGGAAAGCTGGATATTTGTTAAAAATGTGTTTTCAGCTGGTGATGAAATTCATTTCTGAACAATTCTCAAAAACGTTAACGTGACCATAAATTGCACATCGCTTGCATTTGCTTGCAATCTCAAGGTCTGATTCACAAAAGTCATGTCTTACAAACTCCCTAAGGAACCACTAACTCCCTGAAGACGCTAATAATTTTTGCTGTGTCTGTGTGCAGCTATAATGCATATAATATATATATTCCCTGATCTTAATGGATTTATCTGTTATTGCAATAAGGCTCATTTGCACAGAAAGGGGCCAATTTTGCAACAGATGAACGCATATTACTTAATTTAAAAATGTGCAAATAGCACAGAGTTAGAGGTTAATATCATACTTTGCCAATGCTTTGAAAATACCGCAGTTTCCTTTTAGTCATATTTGGGCAGTTTTAGTGCACAAGAATTAATTTGTACACAATTTGTAGAAGTTGTGCCACAGAGGTGCACAAAGATTCTTAAAGTTGAACTTTTCTATTTTCTCCTTGACCTCATACATCTTGTCCAATGTCATTTTCTTACACAGCATTATGAGCACTGAGGCTGCATTCAGTAAGGTCAATATCTATATTGTATATGTTTATCTCAGAAGTTGTCATTTTTGTTGCATTAGTTTGGGATTGTGGCTCTTTCTTTGCAACCTTCTGACATCTGAGTGTCTCAGTTACTGCAGAGGCTTAAGCACAGGAGGAGGTAGGTGTTCCATATTGTTCAGCAAAGCGTGTGTGTGTGTCTGTGTCTGTGTCTGTGTGTGTGTTGGGGTCATGAAGACAGATTGACCACACACCAGGGGAAGAAACAAGAAAAACAACATGAAAGCCAAAATATAGGTGACAGAAGGACTGCAGCTTTTAAGTCATATGGTCAGAACGAAGCCCTGCTCACAAAGCTCTTCTATTATTTAATTCAGTCACCACCTACTAATAATTATGTATTACAATACAGATTCGCTATATGATTGTTTCAAATTCTGAGGTAAATATCTGGCCACCTGTTCCCTGGATGAATTTTAAAAGGTAAGCAGGATTTTTATATACAGCAGAGGGTAAAACTTGCAAACTTTTCCCATGAAGACATTTTCTTCTTGGGAAATTGTATTGAATTACAACAAGTTGGCTTAAAAAGCCTGCCTTGAACAGTTTGTTTTCTGTCTTCAAAATACAAATTAAAAAAACACAAGACTTAGAATTTTAGGTGGGCAACAAAATGCCAAATGGTGCTGCTCATCTCCATTTTTGAAGCAGTTCATAAAGCACATGGCACACACACACACTGTCACACTTCCTACAGTCTTTTGTCACCTGCTGCACCACATATCCCATGCACGACAGTGGCCTGATGGGAAAATGGGAAATGGGCTCTCATCAGGCTAACAGGGCACCACAGTCCACTAATCAGATCAGGAAGTTGGGTGTGTGTGTCTCATAGAGGGAAAGCGCTGCAGCACTAATGGCAGTCATGTTTTAGGCATCACTTGGGCCTGGCGAGGGGCGTTTCCGGGTCCGTGTGCACCGTCGTCTGAGCGTGAGTCAGCTGGCTGTAGAAGAGAGTAAATATTTATGTCCAGGAAAGGAAACATGTATTTCCCCTCCCGAGCTCCAGAACAATAATTCCCTCCTTCTCCGGCCTTCTGTGTCTGCTTCTCAGAATAGCAGTAATTATCACACTTCCCTGCATTCATCTGAGGACCTCATTGTCCTGGGCGGTGACGTATTCTTGTCAGTTTGGTCATTCAGTCGTGCATACGTTACTTTTATGTACTTATACTGCTCATATATTTGTATGTTTGTATGAATGTATGACTTTTGTCCATTCAGTATAACCATGGTAAATTTATGCTCTGTAGTTCCTGGTCACAACTGAAAGGCGTCCTGATGGTCCAAAGACTGATAATCTAACGCAGATTGTTGCTCTAGATCCATAACCTGATACACATAATATGTTTGTAGGGTTAGTAGTAGGTTTGTTAGTCAGTTTACATTTAAATTAGTTATATTTGTCAAGGCATTTTCAATAAAGAAGCTTTAGAGTACCACTGTTTTAATTCCAAACTGAAAATTAATAAAATTGATCCCAGTTTCAATGATCAAAATCTATTATCAAAATCAGTATATTTTAAAGCAATATGGGCCTATCATTATATTACACTTGACACCATGTATAGCCTCTGTGAAAGTAAGTACTCAGAGCATGATAGCAATTAAATTTAACTTTTATGAATCTAGACTCCTAAGACAAGGGCAGAAAAAAAGGAAAACTTTAACATAAAACGTGTATTGAATTCTGACTTTAAAAATCAAAAGACTACAGAATTGGGAATCATTCATAATTTAAGTAATTTAAAGAATTGGCGTTACGTCTCTGATCTACAAGGTAAATGGAAAACAGAACAGGAGAGGTAAAAAAAAAAAAAACTTGGAAGAAAATGTGGTTCAATTGAAATTTTCAGTAAATTATGAGCAAACTTTTCAGAACTAGCAAAAGACAAATTTGCATTTAGCTGCATTTTCATCAACTGATGTTGAGGTAAACTAAGCAACTGTTTGGTTTCATCAGAATTTGATGACACGTATCACATTACTGCAATGCAATATTAGGACCTACAAACACACAAAACAAAATAGATGTATAAACAAAGAAAGATAAGTGGATTACAAATTGATTCAATGAAATAAATATATTTATAAATCCATCAGAGTTCATTGCTTAAAAAGTTTCAGAAAGTTACCTGAATGCATTATTTTGAACCAGACTGTTTGTTATTTAACATCATTTAGAACACTGCGATGCAAGGTTTCTGTCCTGGTTTGTTTCCCAGCCAGCTGTGCAGTCGACCTAAGGCTCACACACACACACACACACACACACAAACATATTGTACACACACTCACCATATCTAACATCTCTGGAAACCCTGCTTTCTCCATCTCTTTTCCAACAGTTGGGTCACATAACACATTTCCGATTGCAGCTTCAGAAAGCACACAGTCGCACACGAACCATCACTTTTTTTTTTACTCAAACAGCTGATTGTTTGTGAAAGAAGAAACTTAACGGCTGCTTGGGAGGAATGCAAAATCAATACAGTAGAAGGAGGTTGTAAAGCAGGAGAAAGCATTCACTTATGAATAAATATAACAATCAGCGCATTGATTGGAAAGCTAATACCACTCAGCCGGCCGACGAACCGGAGAGATGAGAGGGCCGATGAACGACCAGAATTACATCTGGTTTGATGTGACCGTGCCGACCGTCAGCACAGTGCAGATTGTGGGACTGTGACAGGATCAGAGCAAGTGCACGACGTGCCTATGAGGTCCTGTCACTCAAACACACACACACACAAATGCACAGACGCATTAGTGTCCAAAAGATACTTGAATCTGACAAGCTGATAAATCAACATTATAAAGCTTTACTGTCTGCTTTTCACACACGCACACTCCCAGGGAAAATCTCATCTTATTTACAATAACCTGACACTCCGCTGTGCTGAAAACGGTATTAGATTCTTGATGACAAATAAGGAGAGTGAGGAAGAGAGGTAGAGAATGACGGGAATGTTGGGATGGGGGGTTTTCTCGGGAAGCTGCATTTTTTAGTATGCATGTTGATCCTGTTAGGCTGAAATGCAATAACAGATTCGTAGGTCCGCTCCACAGGAGGAAAGACCCTCGCAACTCCCTCTGACTACCTTCTATTTATCATCTGCACATAGACTGTCGCTGCAAAGAATATATTGCTTTAAAAAGTCGCCGCCGTAATAGCACTGATCTAATTTCCATAAATTTTCATCTGGAATTTGATATTTTCTTCATCGGTGAACAACATAAACTATTTAAAGAGGATGCTGGTGTGGCAAACTTTTCCTCCCCGTCCTTAAATTTGCTTTTTGGATATTCCCTCATGATGGATACTGCAGGAGTCAGCGTAGGAGGGGAGTCACATATGGGGCAGCGAAAGAGGCACACACACCACAGATAGAGTAAGTTTCTTCTCAGCATCCATGACCCTGGATGTTCTCTTCATGAATCATTTACTTTGGCTGTCAGGTCTACCTCTTTTCAAAGACTAACCTGTTTATTTATTAAATGGTACTGATGAATCCCCTGTCCGTCTCTCAAGTGCTGACTCGTCTGTTTGACTCTCTTAACCTGTTGTTCTATCTAAATTTCAGGTCCAATATATATCTGCACCTACTGTTTACCGACATGTTTGCTATATCTGTTCTACAACTGTTTGCAAGAGCCCTGAAAAACACTTAATAAATTAAACAATTAATATCCCAGACAACCACTGTAGTCTCATTTAGCCGCTTGTTGGCAACTGCCTTTTTGAGGACATAGAATAACTTTAAGTGGGCCTGTTTCCTAACATATCTGATGTCCTACAACAAAATGTGAACATTTCTTAAACTAAACGTACTGAAATGCTAATTTTCTTCTAGATTTAAACTCATTCCTGTTGTGCCTTATGCTGAGCATTCAGATGCCAAAGAGATGTATTTTTTCAGTGGAAATGAAAATAGAGCTGCATAAACTGACCATCAGGTTAAGTGGCTGAAAACAAGTCTGAAAATGACCAGCGAAACGCTCTGTGTTTGCTGGATGTGTGAATAGATAACTGCTGGCTAACACAGTAGTCTTAGAAACTTCAGAAGGCCTTAGTTTGTTCAACATGTGTTTCATTACGTGACTTTCAGCTTGTTGGGAAGTTCTAAAGTCGTGTAACCAAAAAAGAAAAACATATCAGCGATGTTTTAACTCCCTGGTTAAAGTCAGAGAGACTGTGGTCGTGGTTGAAAGAGATCATCGGTGACTGTTGGTAGGAGACAGGATGCAGTCACACACTTTGTTGACCCAACCATCCACCCACAACCACCCAGGAGGTTTAGGGTAATTCCACGCTGGTTATGCCTTTGTTTCTGAGTAACAACAGTCATTGTTTGCAAGGCCACAGGAGATCACTTCTTTGAAAATGTGTCACACACACTTCCATGTGCAAAATAAATTGTTATTTTTTTTCTGGTGAAGACAGCCTCTTTGGTAAACACTTCTTGATTTTACACATTTAAAAAGGTGTTTCATACGCATGCAAAACATTCTGCATAAGTGCTTCTACTTTTGACTATTTAGTACTTAAATAAATGACGTTTACCCACACAGTGGAGTTCTTTCACTGTGTGGTATGAGTACCTTTACTTAAGTAAGGGACCTGTAACTTCTTCTACCCCTGACTTAGTTGCCTTTTACATCACCAGAACCTAAGGGCACCTCTACACCTATAGTTTGGTAGACTTGATGCAATACCAGGTTTAGGTTGAAACATTGTACATTTTTCATGGGGTTTACTTCGTGATTACACAGCACTTTGTCAAGCACAAACGTCCCCTACTTCCTAGTATCAGGAATAATGCAGCAGCTTCACAGAGTGGTGTTCGTACCTTTAACTAAGTAAGGGATCTGAATTCTTCTTCCACCACTGAAAAATGGAACACAAAACTGAAAAAATCCTAAAATACACATATAGGAGTCTAGCACACATTTTTTTTACAATACACTGCATATCCCTTGCCTTCGCCCTACACTTCTAATGCCTCTTCAGTGTCACCATTTTTAGCATATTCCCAAAATATCTTCCACATATCAAACTCAGAACCTTTCTCCCTCACTGTATAGGTAAGTTTTTCTCTAGCCAAACTCACTGTTAAATCTTTTAGCCGTCAGCCAAGAGAGGGCCAACTATTCTCCCATCAGAGCGCAATCGAGCGCCTGGCCTGTAGCAAACATAGGTCAACCATCCCTTTCTCTCTCAAACCGTCTGGAAACTTGCCCAACAAGCACAGCCTCGGACTCGAGGACAGTCTCTTTTATGTTGAATTTGCTCTCAGTGTCTTTCTGCGGTACGCATCATTTCCTTCTGTTGTGTGTGATGAATGATGATTGGGAGCGATACGAATAAGTCGTGTGATGAATTAGATCTGTGTAGTTGAACGTTGAATGAGTGTTGCTTCAACAATTGCCACATTAAGCCCGATTGGTTAGATGTTGATAGTAAAAGCCAGCAGCCCAGTGTGAAGAAGGCGGAAAACAGTACAGCAGGACTGTATTGTATCACCATCAAAGACCCTGATCCCGGAGAATGTCATTATCTCTCTACAAGCATCTATGTCCAGATGGCCCCCAACCTGCTGCTACCACCATCAACAACAGCCTGTGTTTGTGTGTGGAGATGCTCACACTGTGTGGGGCTTGTGTATGCATTGTAGTGATTTAACCCACCATGAGAAAATAGAGGAAATTATATTGTCTGTCAGTGATGCAGAGCACCCATGATGGCATGTTTCCAGGCAGGATGCTGCAGAAAAGAGAAGGTGAAGGGACCACGTTGCACCAAGTTCTGTATCATCACAATGTTGTCAGGTTTGAAATTGATTTTAGAATTTTAATGCAAACTTTCAAGGGTTATCAATGCCCTGCTCCTGGCTACCTCTCTGACATTTTAACCCGTTGTGATCCAGAGGTCAGATTCAGATCCTCAGGCAGGGATCTCTTGGCTGCTCCCAATTCTAGGCTTAGGACAAAAGGTGAGCAGGGTTTCACTGTCAGACCCTCTGAACTATGGAAAGCATGCAAAGTTAAGGCTGGCATTACCAAGTCTGAAAGTCTGTTTTGAAAATAGATCATTTTTCAAGAAATATATAATTTTATCTTTGTCTTTCTTATTAGTGCATTTTTTCTGGCTCTTTAAAATACTTATTTTTGTAAAACGATTTTTGAAAAAATGTCAAACTATCCCCCAAATACTGCTGTGGAAGGAGGTTATGTGGTACAAAGGATAAGGAAGAAAGTTGATGAGTCAATTGGCAATTTTTTCACAGATTTCGCCTATTGAAAATATTCACATATAATCTGCAATATGGTCTTGGGTTAAGAAAGCTTATAATTGACACTTGCCCTGATAACAAGTTCGGTAAAGCAAAATGTCCAAACCAATCCCTAAAACCAATTTTAGGGATTGTACTGGGGCACGTTTGGGACAAAATCACAAATAGAAAGCTTCCTTGATGTCACACAAAAACTGGAAACAAATGTCAATTTGATGTTAAAATACTCAGAGCAACTCCATATCGTTTCCATCTTAAAAGCTCATAAACTCACCAAAATATAAAGAACATCCTGACTTGGATCATCTGAGGAGCACAGTCAGGATTTGACTTGAACTCGCTTGATCAACAGGCACCTTCTTTCAGCTTTGTAAAAACCGGCTTTGAATATTTAAGACCCACAAATATTGACAGCTTTTAAACTTTACTCCAATCGTTAAGCGATTCCAGCTGGAGCAAGGACAGTGAATGATGCACAAGACACAGCGTGACACCGTGAGACTTAGGTGGACTTTTATGGGTGAGTTGAAGGCGAGATACTGGGAGAAGAAAGGGTGAGGAAGCAGGCATACAGAAAACTGAAGGGTCTGCCTGACACAGGGTGGGAGGGGGTGAGTCAGGCAGCAGGTGAGCGTGTGCCACCAGGGGGATTCATCTGTCCTGGGTTCAGACAGGGCCTCATTAGTGAGCAGTGAATTACACTCCAGACACGTCTTTATGTAGACTAATCATATTACAGCCAGCCCGCTCAGCTTCACCCCGGGGGAGACAGGGGGAAGAGGGGGGAGAGAGAGAGAGGCAGAGAGAACTTTACAATCTGATTTGTCCGGGAGAACTCAATGTAATCTAGCACCTCCGACTGACACCGTTTTATCTATCTGTCCATCTATCTGGCAGCGTGCGTCACATGACTCCACCCCTGCTCGCCGCTCTCTCTCTCCTCCCCTTCAGCGCGCATCCACCCTACAAACTCTTCCTCATCCCTTCCTCGCGCTTGTTTTCTCTCCTCCCTCACCCTCCCTCTCTATCTTTCTCCCAGCTTTCTCACCCACCCACTCTTTCCCTCCAAGCCAGTGCATCCCTGCCCCCACGTTGTCAGTTCTGACAAGCTGCTTTAATGGGCGATGTGGCGCGTGCCTCTGACCACTGAGCACAGTCATTAACCTTCACTGGCATAATTGAATTCAAGGTTGATTGCTCGTGACCCTCCCCCCTGCCGAGGTCCCTCTCAATGTACATATTCATTACAGGGCCCCGGCTCTAAATGGATTGCACAGGGAAAGCTGTAGCAATCATCCGGGCCGCTCGGCGGGGGCAGCGGCACGCTGCTCGGAGGCCGCGAGGGGACCGAGGACGGAGCGATGGGTGGAGGGAGGAAAGGGGAGGGGCACTAATTGCATGCTAGAGGAAGAGGATCAGATTATGAAAAGAGTGAGAGAATGAAGATGGATCCCCGTGACACTGTCAAATTAAGGGCAAGGCTTGTAACGCGGCGAGACACTGAAATGTACAGTGGCACCCGCTACACCGGAGGAAGAGGGGAGATCGGGGGGAGGAGATGGAAATGGAGGGAGGGTAAGAGATGAGAGAGAGGCCGTTGAGGCTAAGAGAGAATTGAATGTAGAAGAATGAAGTAATATAGACACACACACACATACTATGAGCATGGACACACACACACACACACGCGGGCTGATTTCAGTGTGAAGGGGAGCATATATCACATCACCCCAGCACCACCACCACAGACCCCCCACCCCCCACCCGCCACCCCACGCCACCAGGTC
>JAOWBC010001387.1:14126533-14142281 GCA_028566105.1 Hypoplectrus providencianus | reverse complement strand
TTTTTTTTTAACATTTTTTCCAAAAAGATCTTAAAAAGCACGATGACGATGCTATTCTCTTCTCCAGTGGTGGTTAGAGTGGTGAGATGTTAAGATATCGTTGTGTGTTTTTTGACAAAGTGCTGAATAAAAGCACTCACTGCTTGTGATTTCCTGCCAGAAAAAAATGCTTTACGTTCTCTCCATCAACATTTCAGTTGATCAACATCTACAGCAGCATCAGGTCCTCTCTTTTCTTTGTCCAGTTCTGTGATTTATGAATAAATCTTCACAACAAATGGCATACCTGCCCCCCTCAGCTGTATTTCGTATGATTGTTACGAGTGGTTATTTGAGTTGCTGCCTTTCTATCATCTTTAACCAGTCTGGCCGTTCTCCTTTGACCTCTGGCATCAACAAGACATTTTGTCTCCAAGTATGTGTTCTCTTTTCGGACCATCCTCTGTAAACCATAGAGATGCTTGTGCGTCACAGTAGATCAGCCGTCTCTGAAATACTCGCTCTGAACTTCACCAGGTTGTCTTCAACATCTCAACAAGCCTTAATGGAGTGAGACGCTGCCTTGTGTTGGCTGATGAAATATTTGCTTTAACAAGCAGTTGAACAGGCGTACCTAATAAAGTGATTGGTGAGTTTATATGCTAACATTTTAAACAAGATGGATAACATAGTAAACATTATTCTTGTATAATAGTTTTGTAACAGATGATATCTTCATTTTGGTACACTTCTGTAGAGCCGCTCTTGTTGCTGTCTTGTTTTATCCCCCTGCCCTTTTGGATAAGTTCAGTGATCCAACAGTCTACTGAGGCTGCCCTCCTGATGCTCTCAAACAGCTTAAAAGACAAAAAAGAACAAGAAGAATCTCCTAAAGAGTTGCTCTTACTATAGACGGATGGTTGATTTAGAAAGCATTGGTAAATGATTCCTTTACAACTTTATAAAAGGATCATTATTGGAAAACGTGAATTTTCTTTGTGTAAACAGTGCGTTCTGAGTTTGCCCTTTTGTTGGCCTTATGCTCCGCTACTGTCGTCTGGCCGGAAACCTCTCCGCCCTTACAGACAGCCAGCGGTCCACAGAGAGTCATCCAACTGTCAGTGCTCTGCACTGTTCCAGCCTAGTGTATGTTGGCTGTGTGTGTGTGTGTGTGTGTTTGAGCTGTGTGACTGTGTGTGCGTGCATGATGGTCTTTTATCCCCCCTCATCATCACTAACAGGGTTTCCCAGGCTCTGGCCAGGAGAGTGTGGGTCACAGGGCAGGAATCAAACAGCAGAACAATGGAGAGCTTCCTCTACTTAACCTCCTAATGGGCTCTCAATGGCTCCCCTGGCTCCCTCAAAACTATCAGCCACTGGATTCACTTACCTCACTACACCAACCGGGGTGTGTGTGTGGGGGGTCTGAGTGGTGTGGACGTGGCACGCTGCAAAGAAAGCGTGCGATTGTGTGTGAATGAGTGTAGGTGTTAGACAGAGAGCCAGACCACAGACAGACAGAGGGACAGAAACACAGAGGAGGTCCAACTGTTTCTGATGATCTATGTGTTTTCTGTGTAATGACATGCAGGCGGCGGATGGGAGAGCTGGAAGTCTTACATTCTCACAGCCACCTACGATGTCAAGCTCACATAAAGCGGACGACCCGCCAGCAAAACACGTGTTTTCAGGTGTGTGCTCGTACTGACGCGTGTGCCTCGGCTGACCGACGTAGATGTCAGCATATGTGAGCGCATAAGACTCCGCGCGGAGGTACTCAGCAGCGCCAGTTACACTTCAATAATTACTTTCAGCATGTGCTCCATCCCTGAGCACCTCGCAGCCCCCAAATCTGCAAAGACAAGTGGCCTCATTTATTTCCATGGAGGAAAATAATTTAGCAGTGTCGGGCGCTAACGAGCTAGAGCGGAGGGATTCCTAATTAGATTCACTTTGTTTGTGTCATTTTAATTACGTTGTGGTCCCCAGCAGTGGAGCCACCAGTGATCCTTCAGTCTCTCAGCTCTGCTGCCATGCACGCCGGGGCACTCGGGGTCCCAGCAGAGCTTTGCAAAAACCAACAAACTGAACTCTCCTTCCTGTCAACCAAAGCTATGACAGGCCGCGGGTTAATGTTAATTTGTTGATGCTGAGCATGTTTGGCTGCTGTGTCACTTTAATCTCCGAAAAGCACCACAAAGGTCACTGTCTTCTGATGCAAACAAATACACCCTCTCTAAACTTTTTTGGTGATGAATCATTATTTATTGCTGTAAATGAAAGGCATGGGGGACAGCTTTTCCTGCCTGTGTAGTCTTAAGCGGTGTGTTTATGTTCTGCTTTTGAAGGGAAAGCTTCACTAAGCCGCACCACTTTGAGGTTCCTTTTGAAGTATTCCCCTAAGACACGGTTGCTAATTATTTGGTGTTTCATGATGAATTCAGCTCAGTTCATTAGACTGTTTTAACTGATGTTGCTGTCTTAGATCCTGTCTGCCTCGACGCACACACTGAACCATTAAGATAATTGAGTGATTAATTGATACCTAATGATCAGCACGGACCTTATGTTCTACTTTCATTTCAAACTTGACAATTTATTATCAAGTTATTACCTGCAACTTGTTTGTGTTTTCAGCAGAAAGTGACGTGAAGTGTTCGAGTGAGTTTTCAGCAGCCATTAGCTGCCTTATATGAGTATGTAAAGGCCTCAGATGTATGATGTGAAGAGATATTTACCTTGTATCAGTATGTAAAGGCCTCAGATGTATGATGTGAAAAGGCATTTGCCTTGTATTAGTTCAGTATGTGAGGGCCTGCAAAACTGTAATTAAAGAAGACTACAAGCAGTCGACGGAGGAAGATAAACAAAGTCACTGAGAAGGAATTTAAGAAAACCAAACAGAAAGAAAAGCTCAAGGAAGAGAGAAAGAGGGTGAAAGAGAGAGAAAGAGGAACCCTTGAGGTGTTGCGTGTCCCATCAGTGGTGTTGTTAGCGAGGCTTTCATCCCATCTGTCCCATGTTGTGTGATTGTGATCAGTCTTCAGGGACCCACCTCCACAGATGAGGTCAGCCCCACCTGTCAATCACACTGCCCAGGGCCAAGGCCTAGTCTGCTGGGGTCACCTCAAGCAGGGATTCCCAAACCCCCAGACCCCCAAATTGGAAAGTCTTTTGGATTAAGAGGACCCTAAATAAGGGTTTTGGCAGATCGCTGCATTGTGTTAACCAACAAAGTTGCAAATCTGCAATGAAACAATTAATTCACTTGGCTCAAGGAGATTCCCCAGTGCCCTGTGATGGAATGACACACTGGCTTATTGGCAGACGAATTCTGAAATTTGATCATCCAATCAAAACAGTGGCAACACATTCTAGTCTTGAAGCTCTAAAATGGGACAAGTAGGCATGATAAATGATGTGGTAGAAATGTGATACTGAGTGCAGTGGACTTAAAGAAAGAGTTTGACATTTGTGTAAATACAACATTTCCCATGGTTCTGTAAAAATCAAACAAATAAGATATAACATAGTACTTAGTGAGCTTTGCAGTTGCTTGTAGGTTAATTTTGTTGCCTTAAGACAAATCTGGATGAGCAGTTTTCTGTCAGTTTACCATCTTCATGCTAAGCTATCCAGTCTAGCAGCTTCTGGCTGTATCCTGATGGTGACTTTTCCATTGGAAGCATAGCAAATTTTTTGCTTGCATTACTCCAACAATTTTCGCTGTTTATTTACACCAATAACCATGGTCAAAATAACCACTATTGCTGCTTTGTAAATTTTGTGGAAGTCCCTTGTGCTACTACGGCGGTTTGAAGCCAAGATGGACAGTTTAATGCTATGATTTTATTGCAAGAAATAGATCCAAAGTATGAGAAAAAAAATTGCATCCCATTGTGTAAAACGTCTGGTTTGATAGTTTGATCTCTGAGATTAGAACCAAACAACTTTTAAATTGTTGTTGTCTTTTTTTGTGAATTGAGTTTGGATACATCAGAACAATGATGGATAGAAACTCATCTGCTTTTGCGATATAGCAGCACAAAGACCTGAATATCATGTTATTCATGTCAGGAAATGCTAATGAGGCAACTTTTATGTCTACTCATGTCTCTGCATTGGCTGTTTTATTTAATCATGCCCCATAGAAAACTCACTTCAAATCTGGTGTAAACACACCATTATACACAAACCTTAATAGACAGATATGACAGCGGTATCTAACTTCTTATCAAGAAATCTCCTGAAAGCAAAAATATGTACAATCCAAAATGTCATACCATTCCTTTAAAACTTCAATCACTTGCCTGACAGTGTTTTGGATGCTACCACTGCTGCTTGTGCGTGTGTGTGCTTGGATGTCAGTGTGTGTCTACTAAAAACTAACACAGCTGATGAGCTGTATAAACATCTGCGCTGATCCCAGATATCTTTTTGTCCAGGAACAACATTTGAATCTATAGGACAATGCCTGCACAGAGGCTACACAGCTGTGTGTACACACGCAGCACGGTCCATCGCTGCAGGGTCATCACACTCCAAACACAGCTCACAGTCGCCAGAAACACTTTACAACAGGAAGACAGTATACACCAGGGAAATGTTAATGTTCCTACTGTTTTTGACTTCTTTTTTCTCATTTTGTCTACGTTCTGTACAAACTCAGCATGTCTTGTACCCCTCTCGATGAGATGCAAGCAGTACGTTGTAATGTGTGTATGTCAGCACTGATTGCCATGCTGCATAATGCAGAATCGGGGATGTAAAGCAGCCCATCTGTGATTGCGAGTTCTGAGTCGAGAATAAAGATTCAAACTGTGGGTTTGGATGTACAAAGGCTGCATGTTTCTAATATGCTTGTGTGCTTTGCTAAAAGGACACAACCAAGCACACAAACACACACACATACTGCTGTGATGGGCTGGCTCTTTTACAGTTTGGGCCATTTGGATTTACCAGAGGGAATTGTCTTTTCTATCACTGGAGCTTGTGCTCTTTCTCCATGAATATAAACTCTATTAAAGCTAAACTAATGGAGACAAGAGCAAGCAGATCTTTAAACCCTGTACTGGCAGTACCAGATATAGCAACGGCCTTCCAGTAATGAGAAGGTTGGGGGTTCAATCCCCAGCCCATGCAGTCCATTGTACAAATTACTGTCTGTGTGTCTGTGAATGTTTATCACTCCTAATGAGCAGGTGACACATTGCATGGTGTATGGAAGTGTGTATGAATGAGTGAATGCTGACAAGACTCGCTTAGATTAGAAAGGCTTTATATAAAAAATTGTCACAAATATGACACCAAACACCTCTCTTTTGGCTAGATGGTGCATTTGGTTCTACAAATCCTTCAGAAAACATAATGTGGCAAATTTTAAAGGCATATCAGAGAGTGGAAGCCATATTGATACGTACCATCAAGCTCACATCTCTCACCTCAGTTACAGAAAATTAATAACAATTTCATTGGTGAAATGTGGTTACATTAAATCTGTCTGTGGGTAGCAGCTTTAAAAAGGCTTTTCTGGCATTATAAAATACAACTCAGTGGCTGCTGTTGAATAATCTTTTTCTGAGGAAGGTCCCAACAGAGTTACAGGAACTGAAATATTTTAAGTGGTAGCCATGATAACAGCTGGCTGAATTATCTAAATGCTCACTAAAGTTGCTTCAATGATTCCTTTAGTATAAGACGCAGCAAACTATCATTTATGAACAGAAAAGGTGACTACAATGTCCTAAGTCCCCTTCTGCAGCAAGGCGATGAGCCATTTGGCTGATCACAAAATCAAATTAATGATGAGAGGAACACCAGTAAAATTATAGGTGAAATAAATTTTGTCTGTCATGCATACATTTACCAAATGTTTTCATACAATTTCACTTACTGGGATTTATATGGGTAAATACGTGAGCATGAGCAACCACAACCATTTGTTTTACATGTTTGTGACTGGTAGCCTTCATTCCTTTTTTTTTTTTTTTTTTTTTTTTTTTTAATAATTTTAACTCCAACTTTGGTAATGAAGAAACATTGTTGACAGGAGTTTGGTCGATGCTGATTGGTCCCAAATATTGATTGTACAAAGTGGTTAAGTCAACATTTTTTTTCTTTCCCTTGATTTCCTCTTATTCCTGAATATATGACTTATATAGTAACCTCTTGAGCACATGGTGACTCATTTTATTACTATTATCTTCAGCTATATTACACGATTACTTTAAGTCAAATTGATGCAGACCAGACTCATGTTAGAGGGCACTATTGATTATCTTATAAGAGCTGGTGTAAGTGAGGGCTGGCTGAAGGCTTAATCATTCATCAATCATGCCGGCTGAGATCTGATTCAGTTTTCTCTGCGAAAAGCTTTTGGATATTTTGAATTAAACACACAAGGAAATACAACAAAAACAGCTTATAAGAATGATGGACCAACACTATACTGTGTGAGCATCGTTGCTGTATTTTAATCAAAACTTCACTGCGGAGAAGAATCTAAATGTCTAAAAATCTGTCATTTTGACGACTGTGATATTTGTATAATTAAAAAGGAGAGGGTACCGTCTACCCCATATATGATATGACTCCTGCATTGATGAAATTATCTATCTTGAAATAAATTAATATGTTTATCAGGTACAGGGGACATTTAATAACTCACCTGTCAAAAGTACCCGATTATGTCTGGAGAAACTGGCAGCTGATAATTACCCACAATTCATGCCAGGGGTTTGAATCTTTGCAAAGGAAAATTGATGAAACACAATCTAAATTAGGTACAGTAATCCATTCCAAGTTATGATGGGAAAAGGCCTATGTAAGGTGGATAAATGAAAAAGATTCTTGGGTTAGATTTACATAACCATAAGAGCTCTTACAAGCTCAGTTTCATTCATTTAGCCGTCACTCTTAAGTTACACAGTTACTCGCTTTATGTGATCCATTAGGCTGTTTTCTCCACACAGTGACCTCACACACACATACATGCCTCAGCAGGACTCATAAGTCTCTGTCTCATGTTCAAACCACCTGGATGTGGAAGTGCCGTCCTCTCAGGCCGCACGCTAAGTGCAGCCTCAGGTCTCTGCATCTTATTGTCCGCTCACTATCAGGTTAACACTGCCTTGTCCTGAAAGATCTCACTTAATGCATCCTGTGGTCATTTCAGGAGGAATAAATAGCAGCCCTAACCCACTCTTACTGTCTCACATATTCAAACATGAGCGTGCAAACAGCAGGCGTGTGGTGACTCAATGGGACATCACTCGTCCTGCCACTGAATGCTGGAGAAAAAAATTGTCATTTCATTTCATCTTGGAAGTATTTGTTCTAACATTGTGGACTCATTGCTAGTCTGTTGCTTCTGTGCCTAAATTACTTATTATAACATATTTTGAGCAGTTCTTCAAAGAATGTGTTTGAAATATGTAGATCATGCTTATTTGTAGTCCTGCACAAGATGACAACAACTCTCATGTCTGCATTGTAAATCAGTAGCTGGAGCCAGCAGCCAATTAGCTTAGCTTAGAGTAAATACCGGGAACAGGGAGTAATGGCTAGCCTGGATTTGTTCAAATACAATAAAAGTGCACCGACTCTAAAAGCTCACTAAAGACACATTATGTCTTGTTTGTTTAATAGCTACAAGTGAAACAAGACAGTTTTCTATTTTGTTGGGGGTCATGTGCCTTGGCTAGGAGAAGTTGTTAGGTGCCACAGAGGTTACTGCTCTAAATACAAATCAGGTAGGGTTTGCTGACTGGACAAATATCAAACCTGCAGCCCCATGTTTGATAGCTCCAGGCATTCCAACCTTAGCTATCTAGGCAGTAGAAAAAACTTTCCTCCAAACTCTTTGTAACATTTAAGCCTCAAGGACATAAGGCACAGCCATGACCAATCAGAGCGTTGCAAGGCGGGACTTCTTTGTAACTGCAGTGGGATCCATAATGTCGGCTCAGTCACTACTATCTCTTCAGCAACAGACACCAAACTGAAAAAAAGGGTTTATTTAAATCAAACCAAAGGTGAGTTTTAGATATCTCATCAAAAACTTTCGGCTTAGTTTTACAACAATTTAGAATGGATTTTTATCCTAATGGAACTGCCAGCAATTAATGCTTTTCAGAATTTTGCAACCAGTTTGTAGTTTTTTGTTTGTTTGATTTGTTTCCCTGAAATTCTGCATATTTAGCTCTCTGAATTAGGATCTTGTTATTTTTTTCCCATGCAGCCACATGCAATTAGAGTCTGTATGATTTGATATGAATGTGAAAGAAAAAGACATGTCATAGATAAAGATTTTAACATTTTTATCACATCTTCAAAATATACATGGTATCTGTCCAGGACACACATTTGTCATTTTAAGCTGCCAGATGATGACGAAACACACTCAGATTTCCCTTTCAGACAGCTAACTAGAACATGACGCAGGTCTACTCAGCGCCGCCCCCCCCCCCATTCATATGGATAACCTGTCACAGATTAATGTGTTGTTGGCACTGTAAGGGTTATTTACATCCATTACAGAAGAATTCTAGAAATCAAAAGGAAATTTCATGTGCAATTATCCAGTAATTTCCTGTTATGGCTGCTGTTTACTGAAAAGCCACATTGCCTTTGAAAAGACTCAACTGTATCTCTCAAACAATAATGTGCAGAGCATCGTGTCATCATAAAGCAGCCACTTTGCAGTGAAGTTTCCCAGTAATAAGTGCTGGGATGGATATGTTCAGAGCTCTACATATGGTGGACAGCTGGACCTTTGGCTCGAGACAATCCAGCAGAGAAGAGGCATGGCAGGCGGCAGAGTTTTTAATCTATCTGTCTGTCTCCTCTCTGTTATTAACCTCACGCCCTGACAGCCTGCTCCCTGTGACACTGACCTGCTTCACCTAATGAGCTACCAATTACTACAAATTAGGCGAGAGAGAGGCCACTGCTATCATCCACTCCACACACTCTTCTTAACAGTTCTGTGGGATTTGGATGTAGCGGGGTGCTCAGGTAGAATAAATGATGGGGTGAAAAAAATGGTGACAGTGACGTGCATTTTGTATTTCTGGAGGTGTGATGTTCAGAGAGGATGCTGTTAACATTGTGTATGTGTTGCTGAGCTGTGCACTTAGCGCTGTGCCTTAGTGCTTTAGCCTGGCACCTCTAGTGAGTTTCAAAGATCATTTGTATTTGCACCTGCTCCTGCTGCAACGTGTGTGTATCTGCGTACGTGTGTGTGTGTGTGTGTACGCCCACATAGTTGGTCTTTAACCTTGCACACCTGGCTACTTTGCGAGACCAGCTTCTCTCTGGCCCTTCTCGATGTTTATTCATTTATTTATGGGAAGCCTGGAAATCATCGCCCTTGTCTCGGTCTCCTGTGGCAGCGAGGGAAGGCAGCCCAAATTTATGCATGGCAGCAGAAATTAATTAGGCATCATTTAACTCATGCTAATGTGTATGCATTGAATTTTTTTAAGAGCCCGCCTGTTAACTAATTTGTAAAAACTGTTTCACAGAAACGTCAACAGTCGGGAACAGACAGTGTCTTGTAGGCTATTTTCTCATACACACAGAAAAATCTGAAATCAGAGTGGAATAGAGAAAAGCCTTGAGATGTTAATAAACAAAGCTGGAGGAGGAGGAGAATGTGGCCTGTAGAGGTCACAGCGTTGGAGCGGGCTTCTCCTCTTCATTTAACAGTGTCCCTGGCCTAGAACGGCCTGCAAGCTACACACACACACACACACACACACTCATAGAAGAAAGGAGAGAGTGAGAAAGTGAGATGGAGGGAGAGGAAAGGGAAGTGAGGCGTTTATTTGTTGCTTCGCTCTTAACAGGCTGCTGGTTCGGCACGGAACCCCCAAAGGTAGAGTTCAGAGAAAGTGTGTGTGTGCGTGTGTGTATGTGTGTGTGTGTTGAGCCCGCTGTGTCAGTGCTCTCTCTTGCCAGGAGGTTTCCACCAGCTCTTGTGTTAACCGTGCACTGGCCACATCAACAGCAAAGAACACAGGCCGTCTGGTTTTAAGAGAAAACTCAAGGGATCATCCAACCTACATATATGCATCTGCATGCATTGCACTGTATGTACAGTATATTTGGGGAAATGAAGAAAGAGCCCACATTAACCACTTGGTAGACTGATTTTAAAGAGGAAAGTTCACAGATTACTGCTATAGCAGATTCATTAAAATTTGTTTCTTTGTTTTTACTTCTCTACTTCTTTCTTTGTATTCACTGCTATGATTATGCAAAGTTACTCTGCTTTTCCTACATAGAAATAAAAATAAAAATAATTAGTACTGTATGACCACTACTGGTCCTCTGCTCACCATTTCAATATGAAAGAAATAAAATTAAAATAGGTAGCTAAATGAACATCACTGGATGTTCAGTATCAGTCAGTGGTTGAAAATTTAAATAAATACATCATAAAAAATAATAAATAGTGCTGTTTGTTTCATATCAGTCACTCATCAATAAAGATTAAATAAGCGGTAAATAAACATCAGTCAGTTGGTAAAGTTTTAGGAAAAGAATTACAATGTTCTATAAAAAGGTTTTTTATCTGCACATATCAGAATACAAATATGGAGATACCGATAGATATCGATATGTCTGTGATAGGCCGTTATTCAAAGCCTCTGCGCTAGTTGGTGTCATCAAACGAACCTTAAAATAAACAATTACGTCCCCCTTTGGCTCATTTCTTTGTAGATAGAAATAGGCAGAGGAGTCCAGAATAGGGCTGAAAAATGAAGCAGAGCTCAGACCAGAGCTAAATGCTGAAATAAAATCCAACATCCAGCATCGAGTAACATGCCCCGTGTCATCCTACTGCTGATATATATGATGGTTATCTGGCTATCTTGCTGTGTTCTGTTAACCTTAGCCTGCTCGCATTGAGGACTCTTAGCAGCATACCGACAGCTTGATCAATAGGTCAGCGTGCTGACAGCAGTCCTCAGGGTCCTGGTGGAGGGAGAGCCTGGGCGGGCTGGGGATAGGGGGTAGTTAAGGGTGATCATGTATCCCGCAGACACTAGAAGCACCTAACAAAACCCACAAAACACTCACTTAACAGATGACCCTAACCCCAACCATGTAAGGACTCTGAACTCTCATACCTTGATGCCAAGAACTGGATCGGCAGGCTCAGGAAAGGTCACAGGAAAACAATAGGTTTGTTTATTTCCATTTGTAATACGTTTTTTAAGTTTTAAATACACTTTATGGACACCCTGTGTAGTTATCAGTCATGGCCATAACTTATTTTGTTAATCTCCTGCTATCACAGACCGGTTTGACAGTTTGCAGGAAACCTTCATCCAGGAGACGGATGTTAAGTTTAATCATGTCCTGTGTAAAATTAAAAGTCAGTGTTTTCATTTCACCTGTAATTTTAAGTTGCAATCTACTGTTTTTTTTTTCTTTTTCAATCCTTCATTGCCTGTATCCAGTACCAAAACCATTTATCTTTTCCTAACTTTAATCAGGTAGCTTTGTTACTTAAACATAACCAATCTTTTGCTTTTGCCTCCAGTGATGAAGTCTAACAGCCACTTAAGTCCCTATGGAGCAGGTTAGAGGGGCAGTGGATAAATCAAATAAATCCCAGCTCTGAACCAGGAGTATTTTTTTTTTTAAATCTAAACCCCCTTTTTCTCTGTCCATACACATGTAGATTCGATGTCTAAACCTAGCAAAATAGTTGAGTTTCACAATGTAAACAGTGTGTTTTAGAAAGGGGAACGCTACTGGTTTATTCCTGTCATATTTAGTAGGATATCATATGAATTCTTGTGCATTACAGAATGTAACACAATATAAGTCGTTTCTGTTTGGATTCATAGCATTTACCATGTTTGAAGCTGCAACCCACAAGTACGGAATGAGGAGTTGCAGTGGCTCAGAAACACTGACATTCATCTTATCTGGAGTGCAGAAACTTTTCCTATCAGCATATCATGGTTTTCAGGAACAGTACGGAGCCAACATTCATTCTGCCGACTGGCTTCGCCATGGACAGTTTGCATTTCGCTTTCTGTGGTCCGTATAAATTCCTACTCATGTGCTATTACACAGCCTGAGCATCCGTCCTGTCCTCTTTCCTGTCTGCATGACAGACAAATAAAGTCTGTGTTAGGCACATGGGAGATGCCGGGACAGATAACCCCACATTTACATTCAAACAGAGCTTTTGACAAAGCCTTAGCAACAGGCTCCTTAATCAGCGGGCTGGCTGCGCAGCCCCGGCCTGCCTTCTCCTCTCCTCTCCTTACAGCCATGATCTTGAGAAGGAGCTTTAAATTGGAAATTATTACACATTAAACCCTCCGCGCGCAGGCCAGGATCGAACTGGATCAATATCTTGCCCAGCACAATAAATCAGAGGCTTTCTCTCCCCTTCTCTCTTTTCCCCTTTGCTTTTTCGAGTGGCTATAGGCCACTGCTCAACTGGAACATATTTAAATTTTCTTGTAACAAATTAATTCCAACATTTTCTCTTGATTGAATTAGGGCAAGTGCTAGTGCTGTCACAAGTGTTTGGGCTGCTCCTGGGGAGAGACAAATTGCCAGGCCTGGACACGGGTAACAAGCGGTGGTGTTGAGTCGCTGATAATCTCCCCACTAATTCTCCATTACAGCAAAATGAGGCCATAAATCTTCCTGACAGCTGATCGATGTAAACATTGTTTCCCCCATGATTGCCAGCTCTCCCAGCGGAGCTACTGTCCGCTCACAATCCGCTGAAATTACTCCCGCTACAGCCCTCCCTCCCTCTTCTCCCCCCTGGAACTGGCGTGTGTACGCGTCGGACTGGCCTGGCGGGGAAACCAAAGTCACTGCTGTCCTGTCGAGGTGGCCATCTAATTTTAGCTCAAAGCTTGCTAAACAAATGGAAAATATTAATCAAAATGTCTCCTGTTTAACCACTGGCACAAGCAATTCTTTACAGAAGAATGATTGCTCTGCTACCATGTGGTCACACGGTGTTGTGGGTTGAATGAAATGAAAAAGACTGTTGAAAAATGAAAGAAAGAAGAAACAAAGAGTATAACATGCCTTCAAACAATGATTTCTTTTCTAAATGTAGCCATCAGTCCTCCTCCTTCTTGCGTGTGTGTAATGGCATTAGGCAGAGTAAACGGCAGTGAAAGATTGAGTTGTCAAGCAGTCAAAGCACAACGCTCGTTATCAGCGTGTTCACTGTCTGATAATATTCTACACCATTATTAAAATCCAATATGCATGCAATTACAGAGACAGGGATGCTGTTAAAACGGGACGTCTGGCTGTAATCACAGACAGCGAAGGCCATTTTAAGACATGCCACTTTAAGGAATCTGTTAGGATGGCATGTTATAAAGCACTTTGGATACTTATTTTATTCACATATAGCAATAAACAGTTCAAGACAATAAAACTAAAATTGGTTTCAAGTTAAAACCAGAGGGTATACTGTTGTGGGCAGGCGCCGACTGCCTCATTTGTTGTGTTTCTTTATCTTATTATCTTCTTGATCTTTGTCATTTCTCAAAGTTATTCCTGCGTGTCGGTATCTCTGCTGCTCTCAGAAATCTTGCTTCTGGCATGATTCTCTGTCTGTGCGTCTGCTCCTAATTGGTTGGTTATTTACCACAAGTGCTGAACAAGAGTTAGCCTTCTCTTTCAAGAGTAAGAGAGCTGGTCAAGGCAGCTCTACAAACTTTGATATAAAGAGACTAATTTGTGTCCTTTCTCATGGCTTCCTTTTTTTTTTTTAGCCTCCCATTCGCTCTCCAGTTGTTTGGTCTTGACAGGGTCAGTTACCGGTTTATGAGGTTCACTTAGATAAAACTAATGCAGTAAAATACAACAGCCCAGTAATAAATCAGGTCAAGTGAGCCAGTGTTATTTTTTATATTTCTGAGGGTTATTTGACCGAGTGTTGGTTACAACAAATTCAAGACTCAACTCAAAACTGACATAAATGGATTGTTAGCTGTAGAATACAATATGCATGTGACATTCAAACTTCAAAGGAGGAAAATATTATTAATAATGACATATATATAAAATAAATAACCCTAGCCCTAGTCCATATGTAGTCCAAGTAAACTACTTTTAATGAATTACATTTTAGTGGGCTTTAATTGTATGCAAGTAAGCAATATGGACCAAATGCACCTGCCAAAATGCAGTTTCAGAAACCTGCAGATTTATTTTTTAATTAAATGCATTTTTATTTTTCTACATTCATATAAAAATAAATTATCATGTTGCACTCATTATCTTTCAACTGCCCCCCCCCCCCCCAGTCTTGCATCTACAGTTGTCTGTCAGACTTTTAATATGTGAAATATCCATTATCTTTTATTTGGCAACACCCAAAATTATCACGAAACTGATTGCCAAAGAATTCTGAAGTTGGTTTTACATTGAGCTGTACCTAATAAATTACCAATTGAGTAAAGATTCAAATGATGCCCAGGATGGGAAAATATGCACCTTACACATCCAGCAGTGATAGGGCAACATTTGTTAAGTCATGTGTTTGTTGACAAGTTGAATGTTAGTTCATATTACTCTCTGTTTTATCTCTGTCTTTGGTCTCCACCAACTTCTGAGGGAAATATCTATCTATTTATCTATGTATTGGCCATTTCATGCTCAGCAGCTGCCTGCTGCAGCTAAAAAATGTTGCCATGATAGCAGACAGTGTGAACCAGAACAGTTAAATCTCTGTCCAGATGGATAAACACAAAGCATTATCATTAGTTTTACATTCTGATACTTATCTTGTTTTGTGTACTGTTGTTGCTCTTTAACTTCAGATATCCTTCACTTTCCAGCTAATGTAGCCTCTCTTCTCTCTATCCATTCCCTCCACTTTGGCTGCCTGTATATGAGCATTTATGAGTCCTGTGACCACGGAGCACCCGGGGGGGCTTGTGCGACAGACCGGGAGGCATCCTGCACTGGCTCTAAAGGTTATTCGGGCCAGCACTCCATTGCAATTGGTCCCTGTCTGGCTCTGTCACTAGCATTATGACTTCATCACCCTCGAGAGGAGAGGAAGAGAGGGAAAGAAAAACAGTTTGCACTCATCCGTCAATGTCCATCTCAAATTACAGCTCAACCAATCACCGGCGAGGATCAATAGGGAGCGGCTGGGCAGGTTGGGGAGGGTCTGAAGATACCCACTGAAAGACAGAAGAATAACTGATCAATACGGAAGGATGGATTTTGTCATTTTGAAAAGGGCTGTCAGTGGGTCGTTCACTCCCACCTGCTCAGAGCTATATCCTCCAACTCAGGCAGCGGATGACACATCAGTCCATCACGAAGCCGCGGCCTAATCCTTCTTCGCCTCTGCCTCGTTCCCAGCTATCATACTGTTAGCATAAATCACAAGTTTAGAGATAATGACACTCACAATCAGCAGGTATTATTTTCATTGGCTACTCATTTGCATGGATCAATGCTACACCTTCAGAGGGCAATCTCAAACTATGATCCGTCTCCGCGCGGTTGTAATTGCAAAGCGATTTCATTATATCATTTCATCCTACGCCTCCTCCACATTCTGTCACAATGTGTGTTGAGCCTGACCCCTGCACTCCTCCACGCTCGAAGAGAGGAATAAACACTTGCCGGTGCCAGTCTGATGAGAGGCAGTGTGTGTGTGTGTGTGTGTGTGCGTGCGTGTTGGGTGATTAACTCAATAAGAAACAAAGATCTTCTTTATTGGGATGCTCTCTGCTGTAATGGTTGTTTG
>JAOWBC010001387.1:14114566-14126433 GCA_028566105.1 Hypoplectrus providencianus | reverse complement strand
GTGCGTGTTGGGTGATTAACTCAATAAGAAACAAAGATCTTCTTTATTGGGATGCTCTCTGCTGTAATGGTTGTTTGATTGGAAGCCAGTGGCTGTATTGACAGGTGAAGTGGACTGATTAATGCAGGCTTAAGCCAGTAAGGATAACAGTCCTTCGCACGGCTTATTTAACTCTAAAAGAGTGACTGATGGTCCACTGCAGGAGTGTCGTCTAAATCACTCCCCGCTGAAGCCCCTAAACACGGTAATGGAGCCATTTATGCACGTCTCTTCAGGAAACATTGATTTTGAGGATTTTAATACAACCCACTGCTTGCTTTTGTTCTCATTGTGTGAATGCTTTGACTAGTACTACCAATTGAAGCTAATTATAACTAGATAATGAGAATCCTGAAAATGTTCGATATTCAATCTTGAGGTCAGAACAGTTTTATATTGTAATAGGTTACATTATAAAGCTCAAAGGCACCACGAAACTCAATACTAAAAGAAATATGCTTCAACAAGAAGTAATTACTTTCTGTGTGGTAATTAATAACCTTAATGGTAACCCTGGGTCAAGAATACATTGATGCTTTTTAATTTAGAAGTAAAAGTTATTTAAAGTGTTACAAAGTAGTACAAAGCCCTTCCACTATAGAACCACTGTACCTTATAGCCAGCAGTCTGCAAGTTGTCTATTACAGCCCATTGTATACTGCCGTATGCTAATGCTTTGACCTTAGGTGCAGAGTTTTAAAGTAAGGCCAGAGCAGTAAAAGGAATAGTGGTTTTAGTCAAAACAAAGCGTGCAGAGGAAGTGAATGAATATAGAGTATCAGTATTGTGTCTGTCATGAGGGTCAAAGGTGACTTGTTTGGGGCTTGGTTGAAGCTCTGGTTTCAATTCAGTGGATCAGAATAGCTCAAATTGACACCAAGACCCATCTGCCCACTGAATTAATCTTCCACTCTCTTCCATTTGGCTGTTTTTTTGTTTTCTTTATCAGCTCCATCCATTTCTTTATTCATTCAGTTGACTTTTGAAAGGGGAGAGGTGACATGTCCTGGGGCATGTATGTGTTTTTTTTTGTTTTTTTTTAAATCCAGCGATTTCAAGTGTAACATTTGCAGACTGCAGGGTCACTGGCAGTTATATTTTCCCTCTCCCTCCTCTCTCTCTCTCGCTTTCTCTCTTTCTCTCTCTCTCTTTGTGAAATCGATCGTTTGTTTGTAAGGAGCTCAAACAGAGCGGGAGAAGGATTCAGAGCTCTGCTGGCAACGCGAGCAGCGCAGAAATGCTGCTGGGGAAAGAGGCAGGCAAAAGTCAGAAAACCTCCCCACTCTCACCGTCAGTGCTCATGACCTTGGGGCCAGAGCGAGCTAGCGAGCGAGCGAGCGGGCGGAGGAACCGCCCAGCATGCGTTGGTGCATACACAGAGGAATTTGGAAGGCAGAGTGGAGTGCGGGTCTGCGAGCCCTAGCCCTCTTCTTAAGTGAGTGCAAATTAACTGAAATAAAACTTTTAAAGGTCGATCTAAATTTGATTCATTGTCTACATATGAACGTTAATAACATTAGAACAAAGTTCCCCTGCTCTTTGAAAAGACTGCTCCGTTATGTTAATCTACTTGTCTGTTAAACATGAAGGGCAAGCAACAGGTGAGGAGCCTTCATGTGCGCGTCTGTGGCCCTGCAAATAGAGAGAGACCGTAGCGAAGCACAGACAGTAGTCGACAGTCGCTGACACTGGCTATCAAACAAACAGCGCAGAGAAGATGTCTGCCAAGGAAACAGCCTCTGGTGAGAACCACAGAATGAAGGAAAAGGGGGAGAATAGAGCGATAGCGAGAGAAGATGACAGAATGACACACAGGGGACAGACATGTTTGTTTGTGTGTGTGTGTGTGTGTGTGCGCCTGCCTGAGTGTGCAGCGAACGCGCCACTGTGTTTACACTGCTCTGCCTCTTCCTCTTGCTCTGTCATAGCCGTCTCAGTGGCGACCGAGGCGCTGGAGCCCCACGGGGGTCAGCCATGTAAGGAACATAAAAGGCCAATTTAATTTAGCACGTCCGCGGCTACAAAGTATTTTAATTCCGACAGCTGTGACTGAGGAGTTAATATTTGACTTGTCAGAAGTGGGGCCGGGGCCAGTGAATCATTGTAATTCTCATTAAGAGGCTCTCCCCCAGCAGCACCCTAATACAGAATAATGAAAGTCAAGACGGAGTGAGCTTCTAATGCCAGTTGAGGCCTATCTTTTAATATTCCCCTCTTGATGGATTAGGGAAGCGGGAAATTCATCTTGGATCATAGGGCCTAATTTAATAAGGGATCATTCCAGGAGTATTGCATTTTATAATAATGTCATTTAAAGTGTCGTCTTCCATTTTTACTGTCCCATATGTATGCTTATATAATGGTGCCAGAGGGATGTGTTTTTACAGTGCTCGGATCTCTTCTGTGTCCACACAGCCCCCTCCAGACCACAGTACACTGTCTCCCTGTGGTCTGCAGGCTCTCAACTCAGGTTTTCATTTCATATTTTGGTCATAGAGCCAATTGAGCGAGCAGCTATGAGAAGTTCAGTTACTCCAGCATGTTGCTGTTTCCCCCAATTATTTCTAATGGTATTAAGGAGAAAATCACTATGATATGAGTGTTGGGATTGTAAATATCACCCAAAGGAAATATTATAAAGATACATTACATTTGCCTTCTAAAACCCTCTCTCAGAGAGGCACGGCTATATTTATCCAGCCCACTCACAAAGAAAAATGGCTTTTATGGAATAAAGTAAACAAACGTGACTAATATGAAGAAGTGTTGATGTTAGCAGCCGCGCAGAGCTCACAATTATACCTTGTAAAGACAGGAATGAGTGAAAAATGCTGGATGTTACTTAAAACGCTTCTGTGATTGCATTCATGTTTTCGTGAACATGCAAGGCTCAGCAGAAAAACAACCACAATGTAATCTTTGTCATTTAGAATTTTCAATTTTGCAGAAATAACATGTTAAACAAGTCTCAAACCAAGTTACCACAAAAAAGATTACAGTAATGCTTTTATTAGCAGCCGTACAGATCTGTATATACTGAGCTCTGCAGGCCCACAGTATCATATTGTTTTTGCTTTCCATATAAACCACCATCACGTACGGACCAATACCATGTAATATTGTTTATTAGTGCTAGTATTAGTCTTCTCGGAGACGGCTGTGCATCCATTCTTAGACATGTCACCAATAGAGTTTATTTGTTGAATCATATATCTTATGAGCTAAATATTTTTTCATTTGTCTTTCTGTTACTGCTTGAATATTTTCCTGCAACAAAACTTTCAAAACAATGGAAACAACTAGTGCGTCTCTGTACAAAGGTAACATACACCAATCTTCCCCTCTAACACTTATATATATTAATATTTAATCTATGCATTATTATGCATAATCACCCATAGAGTTACAGTAATTTTTCAGACACAATTTTTCTGACAATTGTGGTTTCCCTTTTCATTGTGATATGTTTGGAATGGATTGAGTTTTGAGATGATAAATCCCATTATCAAAATCATTTCATGGAAAGAGGTAAAAAAGTATTTTATTCCAACTCTGTGGGGGTTGTGTGCTATTCTGTTATTTTTAGATGGTATGAGCCTGAATATTACTAGCATTTATTAATCCATGGCACTGTCCAAAGTGCTTAGGTAGCAAAAACATTTGTAATTGTCTTCTCTAAATCCCCCCCTCCGGTCATGTCATGGACGTATTATATTTTGTATAATATTTGTTAAATTAGGCTGGTTGCAGTGATTTTTCTATGCCCAGAGCAAAGAAACAAGTCTAATTGTTTTTCCTGTTTTTAAAAAAAAAAAATTTATGAATCGACATAAAAAAAAACACGTAAGATATACAATGTATTTATAATATATATCTGTTTGTATGACATCTGATAAAAACTTATGCACATCAGTTTATAATGATATCTTACAAAATTGTTCAATGTCAAATGGAACTACTTAGTTAGCTTTGGGCACAAAGGCGCACTTTGTCGCTCTATGTAATGCATGACCTGACCTGCCACCTAGAGGTTACTACCTTTCAACAACCCTTAATACGGGTCACAATAAGCTCCGCCTCCTCGCTTTCAACCTTGCATGTTTACCTTGCATTACATTTTGTTGGTAAATGAACAAATAGTCACTGACAACAGCCTAAACATTCCAATAATGTTTCAGCTTTAAGGGTGCTGGCAGGTGGATTTTTTTTATATACCTTTGGACAGAGCCAGGTCAGCGGTCAGAAAATTTTGAACAAATCTTTATTATTTCCTGAGGTACTGCTTCTGCTCAACCAGTGGACCAACTCTTAGTCATGTCACAATACAATGCAGAATAATATCACAACACCACAAACTACTGCTTCTAAAATAACATCAGATTCAGGCCAACATCTCTCTGACAGTCACGTCATAACAGTCAAACATCAAACACTTCTGCATATGTATTTAGAGGGAGATATATTTATTTGTATTGCTGTTAGTTATAGTAAAGAAAACACATTTTGGGAAAGAAATGACCTTTTTGAGTCATGAGTTATAGACGCTGAACCGTTGCAGGTCTATGAGTCATTACATCTCAAGCTGAAGGTTTGCTGCCATGTCCTTAACTTAAACCAGCTCCTGTCCCCAGCGTCTCTTTGGTGGTCCTACAAGTGCACTTCCAGCCCACAGTGTGTTACATGTGACCCTTTAAAAGGGTCCCTGTCATCATTAAGATAAGAGGCAGTCTCTCAAACATGCTTTAGCTCAACAAAGTGCTTCCTCTTTGGCACACTCATGTCTTTTGCACCTCCGTCTACTTTCTCCAACATACTCCTCTCTCTATCTGTCCTGCTCTTATCGCTGCCCTTGTCCTCTTTACTTTCTCTGGGACTTTCTTTGTTATCCGCGCCACCCCACTTCCACATTTCTCCCTCTTTAATCCATCAATTTGTTTAAATCAAAGTCCTGATTTCAAATCTAGTTCATGAATTTTGCTGCCAGGTGAGAGATCTAGTTGTTTTCAATCAACTTGCTTCCTTCCTTTCTATGGCACAGCCAGTTATCTGCTAGAGCAAGTGTCAGCTATTTTAGGATGCATGTGATATTCATTCCCTATACGTGTGTCACTTCCTTGAATTTCTTTCCAACTGCAAAACAAAAAGACAGCAAAAGTTTTTTTTTTTTTTTACTGCCTCACAAACTGCGATCCTGTGTTAAACTTTTTTAAAAATTCACCCTTGTCGAAAGAAAACTCCCATTCTTCCCATTGTCTGCATTGCAAATGGTAAACACTGAGTAAACACTATCATGCATTAAATTGAATGTAATTGCAACAGACAAATTCTAACAGCCACCTACTTTCTTTGTTTGGTTCATATCTAGAGGAATGATACAAAGAGTCTGAAAAACATAAGTGTGAGAAACTCAAAGAGACAGGGAGAGGCTGTCACACACTGAGAAGTAGCGATATCACAGGAGGGAGGGAGCGCGAGCGAGGGCCAAGTTGCGAGATCTATTTTTACATCCCATTTCAGAATGAGATAGTGTCCTTCTCTCACACCTCCCGCTGTGGAGGAAGCTAATGCAGGCCTATTTAATTAGACGTTGGCAGATTGTTGAGCCAACACTGTAATCCAATAGAACGTCGCACCACTATGGGGTCCTGCCTCCTCCGATGCCTCCTTGGCCCCGTAATGCAGCTCAGTCAGCTCTTCGCATTTTGTCTGCCCTTCTCTCAGCTTGTGACATCAATTTACATTAGCCTGCATTGAAACAAGCTGCATTCTTCCCACCAGTGACTCACACACACATGCGGCCCACTCAACCTGCTCCTCCCAGTTGAACTTGACACAGTCCCCCACCATTATACATTACCTTTCATGCTCATCTTATTAGCCTATAATAAGGCATGTGTACATGTGTGTGCGCTTCTCGTATGTATTTATCTTCCGGCCCCGAGGACGACGACTTACATGCACTTGCCTGAGGAGTAAATTACCATAGCAATACAGCTGTCAATACTGCTGTATCAATAAGGGGACACAAGTGGCAGAATCAATGAAAACATCTGAATAAGATGCCCTGGATGACAGACACTTCCCTGCTTTAAAATTCTATTACTGCTAAAGCACTTGACCTCTTGCTCCCATATTCTGCTGCCCCAAAGACTTATTAATATATACAGCAGGATACGCAGGATAGGTAAACTTTAATTTTCATGGGTAATGCTTTAACAATGAATTAATGGATACATACAGTAAGTGACTGCATAATGATTCGGTCTAATGTGATTATGTGACCATAATCTCATGAGGCACTTTTAAAAAAAAATGCAAGAGTTGCTTTTGTGGTCATTAAAAACTGGAATGCAGGCTTTTATCCAACAGTATTTTAAAGATTTTTTGAGGGCATTTTGCCTTTAATTTATGTGAGTGAAAAGCAGCAGAAATGAAGCAGGTTAGAGCAAGATGACACCTGAACGCCTCAGCTGGAATGGAACCAGGAAAGGTGCTGTGTATGTGCCCTTACGCCATCATAAAAAAACCCATTATTATATATATATTTTTTACCCAGTAGAATTAAGTGGTGGATTATTATTAGAAACATTTAGATGGATTTTATTTAATTTCACTGGAGTCTTCCTATGTAGGCTGCTGAATACTACTACTGCGTCCTCTTTTTACATAGTCTTCACAAGCTTACATATGATATACTGTTATGGATTTAACTTGTCAAAAGTGTAACATTAACACAGTAACATTAACTCCACCTTCAGTAAGATGATACACTGTAGTGCATCAGTTACCAGAATAAGACTCTGAGAATGCAGTCCTCTGCCAAGACCGATGGTGCATTCAGGTACTTCTTGGATGGTCCCGTTTCCTGTGTTAGGAAGTCCAAGTTCGTTGGTTCATGAGCTTAAAGTCATAATATGAAACATTACGGCAAGGACACTGGAAATTTGTGTGAGTGATTAAATAATACTTTAACAGCTACTTTAAGTATTTGCCTGAGCATAATGAGAAGAAATGTAAATACACTGGATGAGCCATGACATGTACTGTATTTTTTATTCTTTCCAGTTTCAACCTGGACAGAGTGTTGAATTTTCCCTGTCATCAACAAGTTTTTTTCGATTATATGGACACTACATGGATGCAGCACAAATACCATATTTCACAAACTTAAAGGAAGTGAAAAAAAAAAAATAATATAAAGGGTTCTTCTTTGGCCCATACTACATTGTTTCATGGAAATTGAGCAGATAGATTTTCTGTTATCCTGCTGACAAACAGACAAAACAAACAAAAACATAAATATATGTGATAGTTTCACATTGGGTATTTGAATGCATTATGAATAAAAACTTTCGGAACATTTTACTAATATTACGTTTTTGCGTAAAAGTATATATATTTATACTTGTGTGACCTTACAATGCATGTGGAGTATTTTTAGACTGCAGCACTGCTACTTTTTCAAAAAGGTAACTGTAGAGAGCAGATGAAAACATGAGAAGAGAGACGTACTTGAGGAAAGTAGCCAATAACAGATTTAAATTGTCTGATTTCGAAGAAACATTTTTGCCTACATATCCCAGGCTAACTTGAACAGATGGATACTACATAATAGTTTGCATATTAAATGATGAGAAAAAGACCAAATCTTACATGTTTTCTGGATGGATTTCTCTGGATACTCTCCATAATAAACATTGCTTGTGAAAAGAGTTTGCCGATACTTTAGGGCAATTTCATGTAATAAAAATAACATATTGTAATGTTTAGAGATCTCTTAGGTCACAATCACAATGCATCTCTCGTAAAGCAACGATGTGTTTGAATAAAACTGCCGAGTGAAAAAGTAAAAATCGCAGCCAGCGTATCCATCATAGAGTTGTATGTTTTCTAACATCAGTAAGATGTATTGATTTTTTGTACAGCACATACTCAGATTTATGGCTATGTGAAAACAACTAACAGCTTTATGAGTACAACATTTACAGTACACAGGTGATTGATGCTTCTACTGAAAACCGGGGGCTATTTTCCATCACATCTAAACTTTGCCCTGACCACACACGTCTGTCACCAGTTCGCAGAGCATTGGAATGCGGCTGACAGATATATAAATGGTCATAAATGCCTCCCTGGACAGAATGTTGAAAAAGCTTTTAACCCCCAGAACGAATGATCCTGGACCTCCCTGGATTTAGCCACATTAAAAAGACACTTGAGCATCCTGATACAAATATTGGGTGATTTGTCGGCTTTTTTGTCGTTTCGTGACATTTTTAAAATGACGTTTTGTAAACTTCAGACAGCGTGAATACAATCAATATGAGACGAGCTGGGCCTGTGTTTCCAAGAGGCTTTTTGTAATTTAAGAGTCTGTGTACAAACATCTGATGATTGAAAAGCAAGTACTCGATTATGCTCACACACACATGATTGGATCTTACCAGCTTGTAAATACAAAGCGGCATGGGCCAAATGTTTAACATTTACAGTGTGCCCCTCACCACTCTCTCCCCTTCTCTCTCCCTCTCTTTCTATCTCAGCATTTCATTTTGTTCTCTTTTTTTCCGAGACCACAATGCACACACACAAAAAGCTCACCAACTAACCCCACAGTGCATCTGTAATGCACCAAATGTCACCTTTTTTTTTTCCATGGAAACAATACAATCCCCCTCAGAGCTACTAATGCCCACAGGTCTCAACACATACACCCTTGTTATGTCTTCTTCCCAGGGCAGGGAGTTATACATTATGCTATCTCCCTAATCTGCAAACCAGCTGCAACTGGAAATGAATTAATAACAAATAAAATGCACCCAGTACATAAAAATGTGTAGATTGCCCCAGGGCAGCTAAACAGGAAACAGTGAAACAATTAGACTTCTTGTTTTGTTCTGACCTCTGTTTTGTTTTGTTCTACTTAGCCCGCTGAATAGAAGGAGCTGGAGATAGAGACTGTTGTTTTTCTCTGTCTGTAATCACCACGGTTAAGCCTCCCTGGTCATAGCAGGGGTCAAATCTGAGCGAACACCCACTTTTCATCCTACAGTGAAATTAAATACAGTGTTACAGTCGAAGCCCTATGAATGCTGTAATTCTCAGCTGACTGCTACCCACACTGAGCGCTGCGGTTAGCCACCCAGGCCTATACAGCACACACATGTGATAACAGGCAGCGATATGGCGTCCTAATTGCTGGCCTGAGTGCTATTGGAGGGAGTTTTCAGCAGGTTTCTTTTTCACTTTCGCTCCATTTGATGTCTTTGAAGTCGGCCTTTTATCTGCCGTTGCTCCTGATGGCTGTTGTCTTTGGTGCGGTGCTGTGTGCGCCCTGCTCTTTGAGCACTCCTAACATGTAACAAAGGCAAGCCCTTAGAGAGAAAAGAGGAGAAAGGGAGCCTCTCTCACACACTTTCTCACATAAATTCATACACGGATACATACAGTATATGCAATCACATTTAGCCGCAGCCATTCACATGCACGTCTGTCAGTAAAAAAGTGCTCTGTGCGATTGTTTAACGTGCCCTGATTTGATTAAGGGCCAAGAGCGGGAAATGAGAGAGTAGTGTATTTGTCTCCGGGGGTTGTAGTGGGGTAAATATAGCAACAAGACAGCACCAGTTGATATGAAGGATCCCGTGGTGTGGAGTGCTGTTGTGACTCACCAGGCTGATGATGATCTCTGTGTGTAGGTATGTGTGTTTGCTTACATGCATTTTCTGATTTAGACATGTCCAGTGTTGCTTTCATTCATTTGATGAACTTGAATAGAGCTGGCCCACTCTCGACTCCTCCAACATGGTGTACAATAATCCATTACAACACAGAGAGGGAGGGAGGGAGGGAGAGACCAGGGGAGGAGAGAGAGGGAGAGTCCGCATGGACGGCTCCCGGCTGGCTGCGTGGGGGTGTGTGTCTTAAGAGTGTGTTGAGAGGAGAGTGAGAGAGCTGGTCGTCTCTATGTCTAATCAGGAGAACACTTGTGTGTCCCCGTCTCATTGTCTCCTGGGCCCCTCAGGGCGGAGGCCCCTCCACTCCACCGCTGCACCTCTCAGGACACGCTGATAGCTGCCGGCCCAAGACTCTGGATTTAGTTGTGGAGGATGAATGTTTACAAATCTATTGTGGGGCGTCCTGGTGGCTCACTGTGAAAGTGCGGATCACTGAGGCTGAGTGCTGTGTTGCAGCGGGCACGGGTTCGAATCCGGCCCAGGTCCCTTTGCATGTATCAGTTTGTAATAAATCATGAAATTGCAAAAAAAAAAAAAAAAAAAAAAAAATCAGTCTATTGTGGAAACTGAAAAAAAAACATGATGCACAGGCTCAATTTGGGTGGATGAGTCTTTCAGGTGACTGGAGATTAATTATCCCTTCATAAAAAATCACTGTTGTTTTCATTATTTTCATAAGAGTGTCCTTGTGGTGTAATAACACGTGTAGTTTATGGCATTTTTTCAATCAACCCCAATAATTCCTCGACACTTAAATCACCAGGTTTTAATTCCAAAGCATGATTTTTAATTCAAAATGAGACGCTTCCACGTGAAAGAAGTGGATGTGCAGTAAATAATGTCTGAGCGGTGTAATTAAAGTGACATGATGAACTTGACCTCACTCCACAAGTAAAAACACACACCCGGTCACACACACAACACAGTCGCAGGACATGCGCGCCCCCGACCCCCCGGTGTTTCTGCTCCATCGCAGGGGCAGCAGTGCACGCTCCCGGCTCAGCAGTTTCCCAGTTCCGTCTCCTCCATTACTGGCGAGGCTCACAATCAATAATTCAATAGTTTTGGCGTCTAAATCCTGCCCCAAACGGCGAGATACACAAACACTCCAGACTCTAGTGCAGACTCTCTGAGCTCAGTATTAATTAATAGCTAAAGACATTGTGTTTTGTGTGGAAATATCGGAAGAGGGGGTAATGCGATCCGGATTCCTATAATTCTAGGCTCCCGTGTCAGGTGTTTATTAAATGTTCAATAAGAGCCGGTTAAGATGTCAGGAAATGAATCAGGCGAATTTGTAAGTCAAGTGAGGCAGGCGTTAATAAATGCTTCTGTTTCTTTTTCTTTTTCTTTTTTTTTTTAAACCAAGACCTTGGCTTTGTTTTTACTTTCAGAGCTGCCTGTAGATTTTTTCTGCATAATGCCAAACTTGAGGTCATGACACATAAACCGGCAACATTTTAATTCAGTGAAGGTGGGCAGGAGGCCAGATTCAAGACGGATCGTGGGGGATTACAACTGGAATTACATCGAATACCATTAACCTATAATATTTTATGTAAAAATGCCTATTCTGACAATATCTTAAATGTTGCTGGAGGGTAAAAAAAATAATAATAATAATAATAATGGAAGAAAAACAATAATTAAATATAGTTTGAGCATTCAGTCTGCGGTGTGAAAGCACAAACACACTGCGGGTATAATTCAATTAAAATGCATCTTTGTTTTATATAATTAATATTCCGTTGGGGTTACTTTATTTAATTATTGCAGGAATAACAGAGCGGGTTTAAATCTTAAGAAAAATCTATATGATTGTGTGCATTCCAAGTGCTGCGGAACCCTTTTCTTTTTCTCCTTTATCTGCCACTTTTTCGAGCTTGTACTGGAAATTAGCAGCCCTCCTCTCCAAACTGCTCCATAACCAAAATGATGAATAATGCATCGGTTTGGCACCAGACACCATGTTCCTGACTAAACGGGCCTGTCACAACTGTGACGTTATCAAAAGACCTATAGCTACAGGCATGAATTATTAAAAAGCTCTCAGAGGTTTACCGGCAGCAATCATAATAATAATAATAATAA
>JAOWBC010001387.1:14086397-14096556 GCA_028566105.1 Hypoplectrus providencianus | reverse complement strand
GACCCATCAAAGAGGAGCTGAGCATTTCATTTGTTGGTCGGTGAACACGCATGTTTGTGTGTGTGTGTGTGTGTGTGCGTCTGTGTGCTCTCACATAGGTGAGCTCATACTGCGGGGCGCACACACAGATGCTTACATTTTCCTCATTAATATTTCAGGGGTGTGTTGAGTTAGCAGGGCGGAGTGCTAGCGTCAGGGTTTAGCCCCGCTAACACTGGAGCGGCTTCATCGCTGGGATGCTGTCATGACTCTGAGGAGAGTGAGACCTCTAATTATCTGTCTCTCCCCTAGAGGAGATAGATAGCAGGCGAAATGCACCACCCACCATGCAGGATAGCAGACCAGAGTCAGGACTATCTCAGCCCCCCTGGAGCCACAGAGGCCAGGATGAGTTCAGAACTGGTGCTCAGTAAGAGCAAAGGGAAAGGGCTGTGGATGGGACAGTCAGGACCTGTGCTATAAAAGTAAAGAAAATGTTACGTGAGCTGAAGTTATAAATCTTCAGCTTGTACTTATAGAACTAAAAAGATGCCATTGTATTGTTTGAGTGCAATACAGAAGTTCAAATGATGTGTTAAAATAATCACCCAGGTTTACCTGCTAGATTAGCTTCCAGATCAGGGGCAAGATGCAAAAAAACCCTGTGCACACACACAAAAACACACAAACTGGTATTCATAAAGGAAATTTGCATATGCACAGAACTATGAAAGCCTGAAAACTAAATTGAAAGATGTGATCTTATAGTTCAATTTTATTTTCAGGTTTTTGATCATTTCACTGATTGAGTTATCATTTTTTTTGTCTGTACATTGTCAGTAAAATTTAAACCAAAGGCAAATTTATAAACTTCATCTTCAATTAATTGGCATTTTTTATTTTTTATTTACATCATCTCCCTGTTAATTATCGTTTAAGTTAATCCATAAACTGTGGAGAACTGTGTAAGGTTAGTTTCAGCATGGGCCTTATTAATGAATAATAAATTGTCCTTCTGACTTTGAATTAAAAAATGCTGATTGAGATTTTACCGCGTCCTGATTTGCAGAAACATGGACAGTGCTTGTAGCCACAGTCCTGCGCAGTAACAGCTGCTATGGCACCGTGGGAGAACCTCGAGGAGGGAAGTACAACTTTTGATGTATGTGAAGTTTGAGGTTGCGTCTACAGCATTTACGACTAACTGTGGGAGTGGAAATATGGCCCGTGCACGAGCGCCCACTACCAATGATTGAGATTTTAAAAACAGAATCAGACATATGTGCCTCTTTATAAATATAATGAAATAAATGTGTATGTGTTTCTGTTTTGTCTGAACGCTGTTTTAGTCATAAAGAGTTTTAAGCATCTGGCCCCTGCAATAAGGCTGACATGAAACAGAGACTGTAATAATACTAACGATGATGAGACACTTCAGGCACATTCTGCTGCCTTCCTTCAGAAAGGTCAGAGGTCAGCGTTGAAAGATCGTTACCCAGTGTTGATTCTTCTGGTTGAAACAGACAACCACGAGGCCAACCTGTCATGTCTCACTGCTGCTCGAGCGAGGTAATCTAGATGTTTTAGCTCCATAGCTCTGCTTTCTGCAGTGGAGATCACAGAAGGACTCGGGGTGTCACAGTGTGTGCGCGTGTGTGTGCGTGTGTGTGCAGGGGTTGAGCGATGGCCTGGTATTTATTTCACACAGCAATTTTCCCCTGTATGAGATGAGGTGTCGTACATCTGCTAGATAGCTTTTCCTGCCTAGCACCGACATGGAGCGCGCGCAAGGTCATCCGGGCGGCTTGGGAACAGGGAGGGCCGAGGTGAGGAACCGAAAGGGAGGAGTGGAAAGGTCTTAGGCGGGGGGAGGAAAGTGAAGGTAGGGCAGCTGAGTGTGCGAGGAGACAGAGGAGGGGGTGAGGGAAATCAGGGACTTTATTGTGGCTGAGCAGTGTGGCCTCCCAGCTTTTCATTGCACCTGGATCAGCAATTCCCCTGTCCGGTGACAGGGTGGAGATTGTTCTGCGCATTTGTGTCCAACATATATTTATTCACACAGTTTAGACTGTGTGTGATGTAGCAGGTGGTTTTGGGTGTCGCTGGCTTCATAAGGGAAACAGCCCTGAGTGTGTTTTGAGGACATGACATGTAAAATCTGGTTTCCTCAACAAACCGTTTAGATGTTGCCATTATGAGAGAACCATAAGGCTCGAGTGGTGGTGCTGATGGATTGGAAATGAGATGAGGGGGAAGGCGAACAAACCCTAAATCCTTTCTCTTCTTTTAGTTGCAGTATGTCATTTAGTGTTCTCACAGTTTAAAAGTGGTTTCAGGTTCGTCTGGGGTATACTGGACTGGAATTTAAGAGCAGGCTCCTGGCTGTTTTTCACCCATCTGTCTGTTATCCCATGGACTCTCAGCATCTTTTCTTCTCCCCCCTCCACTGGATGACATTCAGCCCTTTCTTCCTTCCTCCCCTATTACCGGACTTGCAAAGTGTTGATTTAAACTGAAAGATGACCTGGTTTAGTTCGACTGCGTCTTCTCTACTCCATAAAAATCAACATGCTTCCAGTCGTGAGATCTGAACGTGTTTGTTGTTGTGTTTCTCTCTTTTCCTCGCTCTCTCGCTCTCTCTGTCTTACTCTCTTTCTCTGTGTTGTCTTTTTTATTTATCTGCTGTAAAGGCCAGTCAAGCGCTGCTCGGCTTTGTTGTCAGAAACCTTTATTTACCAAAGGGAGGAATAAGTGACTGACACAGACAGCCTCTTTCATCCGCGCCTCGCCGCAAGCAGTGTTCCCCTCTACCGCCAGAGGAAAACCCCCCCCTCCCCTTCCCCTCACTTCTGCCAAGCCGCTCCCCCACCACCGCCCCCCCCACAACCCCACTCCACCGCACCACACTCCTCCATCCTGCAGGCTCACAACACACTAGCCCACTCCCCTGGGTAGCAACCTAGCTGTACAGTCTGCACTGTGTAACACACACACACACACACACGCAGAATTCACCTCACAAAAGGCATCACACCAGTCCTCTCACACAGACGATCAAATGAGGGAGTTCGTCCGATGGTCCCAAACAAAGACTCGTTTAACATCAAAGACTTGTCCCTTTTCTCTTTTTATCCATCTGTTAAAAAATAACCTGGAAGTAATGACACATGAGTCCTGTTGTGTTAAAGACTGGAAGGAGAGTTTGTTGTTTTTCTTTTGTGCTGCAGGAATCTCTCGGGCATGAGCACACTGATTTCATTTTAAATCAGAAAGTTATTTTTAAAAAAACACACATATCATTTAGATCCAAATGGGAAGTGATCTTAGCTGCATTCGGAAATAAAAAACATCATTACTATCCTTACAACAGAATGAGAGATACGAACAGCTTTTTCTGCAGACGTTAAAAGTCTATGAGGTCACCTGTGCATATTTTCGTACCTACATCCAGATAATGTAACTGCTTAAATTGGTAGGCTGTGAAGTCAACATACTGGAGCTCCTAATCTCTGGACCTGAATACAGTCTAATACAACAGCTTTCCTTTTCTAGTTATTCGTCTTTATTTTCTCTTGTTTATCTTTTTTGCTGTGGAGGTGGGAAGATAAAACCTGTTTTCTGTTAAAAGGGTTCCGAAACTGTGGTGTTATTAGCATTTAATATGTTGGTAAAATGGACAAATTAGAGAAAGATATTATTTGTTTTGTTTGTTGGTCTTTATAACATGTTTTGTCAGATGGCCACTGTTGCTGATATACTAGAACACAAAAGCAACACACACAGTTTTGTATAGTAGAAGTAAATTTTCTGACTCATAACTTAAAAAAAAAAAAATGTCCCAAATAATGACATGTATAGCTGTGAAATTGTGAAATAATCACAATTTCTTTATAAAAATTCAATGTTTTCCTAAATATTGCTGAAAATATTATTCGCTTGAATATGTGATGGAAATTCCTAGAAATAATATTACAAGTTCTTATTACAGTATAGATTTTTTATGCTTACATAGGTTTGAAATTTGACAAAAGCCGACTCAAACAAATTATTAAGTTTTTTTTTTTTTTTTTTTTTGAAGTTCCCAGCTCTAATCATTGAGAGCGCAGAGTAATTTTCCTTTTTGAAATCTGTTTAAATGAACGCAAATCTTTGTGATTCATTTGAGTATCATAGAGAGCGGACGAGTTACTTTACACGAAAGACAAAATGTGTCTGTTTGATGCCAGTAGAAGTACGACACTCCCACTGTTATTTCTTTAGAGACACACTTGCAATGTTTTGCAAATAAAACCTCTATAATGCCAAAGACTAATACATGCAATCAGCCCTCATTGTGTTCACTTCATGACAGTGAAAAGCCTCATCCGTCTGGCCAGACCAAGAGAAAGACGGAGACAGAAACGCTTTTAGCTCTGGCATAGGAAAATGAACACCAAATGTATCTCTCTCTCTTTCCTTCCTGCCTTCTCTCTGTCTCTCTCTCCTATTTAAGCTTCTTGAAGTTCTTCCAAATTGGGTTTTAAATGCCAATTAGGAGGTTGAATGTAGTAAAATAAAAGCAAATGCAGGCAGGATGGCCTCACCTTCTGGCTGGTTAGGCTTCAGAGAGAGCCGAGCCGGACCTTTGGCTCCCAGCGAGGCTTTGAGAGAAATATCCTGCCTAATGAACACATTAATTAGAACCATAACTATTTATAAGATGATAATTAGAAACGAAGGGAGGTAAACTGGGCTTTTCCTGCAATTAATGGAGGATTAATTACGGGAGCTAATGAAGTGGATTTTTGAAACGCGTGGAGGTGAAGTACAGAGATGTGCAGCTCGCTTTGTGATCACTGGCATAATTATTTTCTCCAGCGCCAAAGCGTTTGAGGCCCTGGTCCTCGCCGGCTCAGGCCGGCTAATAAGCATCATTGCATCGTTATATATGCACTTAAAAAGACTTGCCACTGAAATGACTGTCTAATTATTTCTAATTGGCAGGCCCTGTGTGTTGTCATTGAGCTGTTTGGAGCCGCAGCGGAGCCCTGGGTCTAATAACGCTCTGGGCGGAGAAGGAGGGGGAGAGAGAGCTAGAGAGACAGTGATACATAAAGAGAGAGAGAGAGAGCAAAGAAGAGGGGGGGGCTCTACCAGTTGCCTGCTGCTCATAGCCGGACCTGCACATTGCCCCCCTGTGCCACTCGCCCAGCAGGACAGCGGGTCCTAGAATGACGCCCTGTGCTCTGCGAGGTCACCTTGCCAAGTAGTCGATTAGCAAAGTTTTATTTTATCTGGGCTTATTTTCCCCCCCTTTTAATTAACAGCTTCTGCTCTTAATTTATGCACAGATAAACGCCACCGTCTGTCCACAGTTCTTCTTTTCACTCTTAAACATGCTACACTCACTCACACACACACACACACACACACACTCACAGGGAGGGAGGTATGTTTATGTGCTGTGTGTGATTCAGTGGCCAGGTTTTGAGCCAGTCCGTAGAGACCCATGCTAAGAGAGCATGCATGGACAAACCTCAGTCAGGCGTGTTTACCTTGTACTCTACTTATGCTCTGGCTCAAACCATATGGACACCATCGTTCTGTGGGACTCAGCGGAAGCACGTGTTATATAGTTGGTCTTTACAATATGCTGGCACAGCCATATTCAGACCTATAGTTAGTGATGATGTTTAGGCACACAATCGTCAATGGGTTATAGTGCAAATATGTGCATGTTTACGATAGATTTACATTTTAATTATTTGAGGCATTGATCTCTGTTTAAGCTGTGTCATTTACACATGTAAAGACCTAGCACATTGCAGGGTGTATGTGCGTTATGAGAGCGTCTGAATGATGGCCCGGGATTATGTGTGTGAGCACCTCACTTAACTCGTCCTAAGCAGAGCCATGTGCGTTGTCCTGCCAAAAAACACTCCTTCATTCCTCCTCTCCCTCCCGGACAACTTGAGAGCAAATTGCCAGCTAATGGAACCACTGCCTGCACTTGTCAGTTCACTTTGGACAAGCAAAGGAACCACACGCGCACACACACTGAAACGCTCACACACACAAGCATGTGGTTTCACTCACACGTTTAGTAATTTATTTGTGGAAAAAGAAGAGAAAAATGAGAGAGAATGGCAGAGAAATGAAACAAGGATCATGTGCGCCTTGACTGAAACCTTGACAATCTTTTTGAAAGTAATGAAACACTTTCTCAGCATGCGCATGAGTTTTTCTATTTGAAATTTGTCTTCCTTTTTTGTTCTGTCTATCCATTCGGGTTTTGGCAGAGTCGAGGACATGAGGAGGAAGTGGAGATAGATGGATCGCCCAAAGGATACGTGGCCAACTGTCGTATGATTGGCTGAACAAAGAGCAGAACACTTCTGTGACTGGTTGAACAGAGAACTCGACGTCGCAATTTTGGCTTTAAATCAAAGCCAGAAAAATGTAATTATTTTAAATGCAGTCAACAGTTTTGTTGGAGTGGAAGTTTGCCAGATTTCTCTGTAAACTCTGCGGGATACTGACACTTAGTAAAAGTGGGATAACAAAGCGTGCACCCTGTCTCTCATGTGCTGCTGCAGATGTGTAATGAATGACATTAATGCCATCACTGTAACATATGGCCTCATTTGGATCCTGCTTACAGCGGCGCATAGCAAATCAAATACTGCTATTTCCAGTTAAGATTAGTGTCTTAATTTCATATAATAGATTAAAAAAACCATAAGATTTTAAAAAAAGATTATTTTCTTTTTTCTCTAGAGAAAAGAGAAAATTAATTGGAATATTGTGAAAGCTGTGTAGCTTCCAATATATTATAATAATTGATGCAGAATTTGTCCTGTCATTTTTCAGAGTGATGGCCAGAAAAGATCTATACATTTCTCTGTTTATTGTTTACAAAACAGGCTGTTGTCGCAGTGCTGCAGAACATCATAAGGATCCCTTTATCGTTACCTTTATTATTGTTAAAAGAAGGTAAAATCTGCTTTTTTATGGGCTACTTGGGACATGTAGACCAGGAGAAGCGACAGATGTATTGGAGGGGAGCGGCTTTTTCCCCCCTCAGAGGGCGGAGTGTTTTCTCTTTCTATTCATTTCTTGATCTCTATTTCTGCGTTCGTCTCTCTTTCTCCCTCTCCTTGTTCAATCTTGACAGCAGTTCTTAAAAAAAAAAAGATTTTTAGAAACTTCTTTATGAGACAAGCCTCTGTTCTGTCAGAAGACAACTTTATGTTATTCCACTGAAGAGGGGAAACTAATAGTTTTTTACAGGGCACTATTCCAGTTGTGTCTTGGGTGTTTAATTAAGTGTAGTTTCCCTTTAGTAGTGGAATGTGTGTCTGCTTTTTGTCGGCCCGTTCCTCGGTGCCTTTTACAGTCCACCCACATGGTTTGTCTCAGCGTTTATGATTTTTCTTATACCGGAGTTGTGAGGTTCCTAAATCACTTAAGCACACGGGGCCGAGCAGTCCACATTTATACAATAAAAGGCTGTTATGCTAAGGGCCCTCAGATCTCCTACCACTTCATAAATACATGCGTATAAAAGGCAGAAAAATACATCTTCCCTGACCAGAGAGAGAGGGAGAGCGAGCGTCTGAGAGCACACCTGCTAATTGGAGCCAGCTTGATGTGAAGCACGGCTGTCTGCTCTGTCCTCTCCATAAGTCCCAATCGTTTTTTCTTTTCTTTTGTATTCTCTTACCTTGGTTGTCATTGACTCCCCAACTTTTCTAACCTATTTCCTCTTTATCTTGCAGTTACTTTTCCTTCCACATCCTCCTGCTGTCCTTCACCTATTGTCCCCCCTTGTCAAGTCTGCACTCCCCACCTCCTCCTCCTCGTCTCCTTCAACTTTTTCTCCCTCCCTGCTTTCCACCTTCTTGCAGATGGAGGCAATGACAACCAAAACAACTCTCTCCTAACTCAGGGTAACTAATTGTTCCGGGCCGTGATGGATGGAAGGAGGGGGAAAAGTGGGTTTCAATTGCGTGAGTGGCTGTGAGCGAGTTGGCAAGTTAGCACCTAGTCTAAGTGTGACCTTCACTTGACCTTGCGTCTGGGCTGAGTGGCTGAGCCAGGGCCCCCCTCGGCTCCAGCTGCTAATGGGTGTCATGTCGAAGCCACGGCTGCACAGAGGTCAAAGGGCGCGGGTGCACACCAGACGGCCAAGTTTAGGATTGCGATGAGGAGGCTGAGTGACACCGGGCATATGCGCCGATGAAGACGCAGGGTAATCAACACATGTGCATGCAGCGATCACGCACACGGCCATGCGCATACACACACGTGCATGCACGCGCCACATCTCACTGCAGAAAGTCTACTTTTCCCTCATCGTTGGCTGGCCGTTGTAGGTTCATATAGATCTGAGGGGTCTGCAAAGGCCTTTGAACTCTGCTAAATGACTTGACCTTGTGGCTTGTGGCTGTAAGCGTGTGTGTGTGTGTTGGTGTGTGTATTGGGGGGGGGGTTAGTGAGTGGGTGGCCTGCATGGGGTCTCATTTCTGCTTCACAGCATAGCAGGGCATTGCAGACGTTTGTGTTGACGACTGCTAAATTAAAAGCAAACTGAAGATTATGACAAATCTAAACATTGCTTTTATGAAGCAGAGGGGGACGGAGAAAAAACATTTCTGTGAATCTTTCATGCTCTGTCTTTACTGTGTTAATTGTGCTCACAATCAGCTACTTTGCAGCAATTCCTTGTGTGTTATTTAGCGTGTGTGTGTATGTATATTTATGTGTCCGTGTGGGTGTGCTTGGTGGATGACTGAGTATGTGTGTGTGTGTGCGTGCGTGTACTGTGAACCAAGGGAACAGATAATGTGGCTGCTTGGAAGGAGGAAGCAGCTTGGGAAATGATTTCAACAGCTCTCATAATTAGAGGAATATCATAAATTAAACTTGTGTCTGCCGTTGCGTTTGAAGAGCACTCAAAAGTAATAAATTCTGGATGGTTAACATATTTGCATTCCATTCAGCAGGCAGCGTCAGGCAGGAACAGCTGTTTTCCACGTCTTTTGGCAGCAGGAAATGCACATTGCTCACTCAAGGTGCTTTTAGACACATTGAAATGGCAGAAAAAAGAAAAGTGACTTTTAACTTGAACATGAAGCTGCTGCTGTGTGCTCTGTCACTGGAAATAACTCGGCGGGGAACAGCGCATTAATGAAGTTCTTCAAATATGGATCTTCTCACTTTCAATAGGCCCGTTTCTTTTTCAATCTGTCTTTTGCTTGGAAAAGTCGACTGGCAAGCTTTTTTGTAGTCTTTGTGTTTGTGTGTGTCTCCGTGTGTGTATGTGTGTGCGAGCCTGCAGAGTACTCAAATCTTAGGTTTTACCATTACTTGATATTTCTTTACCACCAGCAGGGTGAGTGGGTTAGGGATGTTTCGTAAAATAAGCTGAGGATACAAAGAATAATAAACACTAAAGCTTTTGAAACAGCATTTATGATTCAAAATGCCTTTTTAAGTAGTTACAAAAACACTTCATCAAGGGGAAGTTAATCAGAAAACTGCTTGGAATTTTGCATTGTGTTTTTCTAGGCCAGATAGCACCACCTAAACAAATAGCATATGGCGCTATCTGTCTATCCACCACAATTAATATTGCTTCAAGCCATGTTGTGGTTTGAATTATTGTGATTTCAGTTACAGTTAATAGCTGTTGAGTCTTACACCGCCTCAATACCCTCAAATATGACAATATTATGTTGTATTGATACTTTATCTGTTCACTGTATCGAATCAGATTGTGATTATTACATATGCAGATCCCTCTGTGCTAATTTCTAAAAATAACTTTTTTGTCTTTATATGATGGCAGCTTTATTTACATTTTTATTAAAAAAATTCACAATATATCACTGAGTATTGCAATATATCACAATGAATTAATGTATTGTAACCCTTTTTCCTATGAGCTTACTCTACTTACTAAAAGCTTACTCTAAATGCTCCATCCTGCTCAGGACTAGCCTCTATTTCACTGGCTATCACTGCCCATTTTTTAACTCTGTCAGAGACGGGTTCTGTCTTTGGTCTTTTGGAGGGCTGAAACATGATACTCTGTCCATATTTTAAGCTAAATGAGTATATCCTGCTGTAATTACTTGTAGAAGCTGACCACCTCATCATTTATATAGGATAACAATAGGGATAGTGCACCTTTGACTTT
>JAOWBC010001387.1:14068543-14083200 GCA_028566105.1 Hypoplectrus providencianus | reverse complement strand
GGGGAATGGAGGAAGGAGGCTGTGAGGGGGCATCGCATGTGTGTGTGTACGGTGGTGGTGGGGGGGTTTACGTGGGGGCAACCAGCAAGGGCCTTTTATTAGAAATGAAAATATGTTTAGGCCATAGGGGGACCCATTTTCCCTGGAGATAATAAGGCCAATAAAATGTAAAGCAGGGGAAGGGCTTGGCATGGGGTCCAACTGTGGCTGTTTATCTGTGTGTGTCCTGCATTAGCCCATTTATCCCCAGCCCAAATTAGCTAATCATTCTCCAAGGGGAAGGACTTGGTCAGGAAATTGACATTTAGCAGCATAGGCTCACTCTATTAACTACAGTAAATTTAATTTGCTGCACACCCCAGAAGTGGGCTGTTTTCTTTGCCATCAGAGGGAGAGAGAGATGGAGACAGAGAAACAGAAAGAGAGAGAGACAGAGACAGAGACAGAGAGAGAGAGAGAGAGAAAGAGAGAGATTGTGTTTATTGCATCTGCTGCTTCTGGCCACAATTTGCTTGGCTGTAAATATAAGACTTTGGTTTGGAACATTGCAACTCTGTTGTATTTCCCCTCATGTACTGTTGATTACAAACATACGCAGGCATTGTCAACACATAGATTCCCTCATTCCAAGGTCTGTTCGGGCCATTGATGGATTATCTCGCTTGGAGACTCCAAACCCAAAAAATGCCAATGTTTTTCTTTTGCTTTTTTCCATTAGCTGTGATTCTCTGACAAGCCTAATCGTAGCTCCAGTAAACACTGTATTAGTCATGCTAAATCAAATGTCCTGTGACTGATGACTGCTTTCACCTCTGCCTCTGAATCAAATGTTTTATAATAATTATTTTTGATCATCACTGCGGGGTGTTTGCTTCAGTATCTGCTCTGCAGAATGCAATGAGACTGGCTTTCTGTGGGAAAAGTTATTAATGCAGGAAAAGAGGAGTGCTGCAGCTGCTCAAATACTGCAGTATTATTACCTCAGCCAAGGAGGTTTTAGGTTTCGTTTGTTTGTTTGTTTGATTGTCTGTCTGTCAGCAGGATTATGGAAAATCCACTGGCCCTATTTCCATGAGACATAGAGGAAGGGTGTATTCAACGCAAAGGAAGACCCCACGATAGTAAAATTAAATGATGGATGAATTAAAAGAGGATCCAAATCAACGTGCAGATAAAAAAAAAATTAAAATAAAATAACATTACAAGATAGGTCATGCCCTTGGGAGAAGTCTGTGCTTTCTTGCACCCTTATTCTATATTTGTAACTGGAGCTAAAATATTTTTGATTTATCTTAAGACTGCAGCTGTATGGATAATAGATTAATTAATCAGTTAACTTATTTTTATGGAAAAAATGCCCCAAACCAAAGGGTTTAGACTAAATCTGCAAGATTTCATTGTGAATTAATTATTAGATTGAACTAATCAGAAAATATTTTCTTTTCTTTTGGATTCAAGGTTAAACAAAACATACATCTCAATAAATAATTTTAGTTTGGGATTAGATTAATCAGTTGTTTGTAAACGAGAAGCAAGACTTTCTGATTTTTTTCTGACTTTCTGATCTTCATTCAATGCAGAATACACTGGTTTGGTTTTGGGGGAAAAAAAAGAAACCTGAAACACTATTCTTTTCTCTTTTTTTTTTCAAAGAGAGTCTCTCTTTTCAAGACCTTGAACAAGTGCAGCTACTCTCCAGTGATCAGGATCGGCCCGGCCTAATTGATTGCAACAGTTGTCAGAGTGTTGTCTGTTAGGATGGTGACAGGCGTCTGAAGAAAATGATTAGTTTTCTGTCGGGAGAGAGACAGCTCTGGATGTCCCAAACTGCAAACTAATAAAGGGGGGAAAGCAATAAAGCTCGTGGACAGCAGGTTTGACTGTTTTTATAGACAAATCAATAAAATGATAGATGATGGAAAATAACGGCATCTCAGCTGCCGATTTCTTCTGGGGTTTCAAATCATGGTCCTTCCCACACACACGCACATGTACACTGACACAGTGTGCAGCCACACATACACACACAAACACACACACACACACACACACACACACACACACACACGCACACACACACACACACACACACACACGCACGCAAGCAGAATATGTTGAAGGATTTTGTCTCCGTTAATAGAAGCAGTGACACATAAATAAGCGGTTATGTTTTGATAATCTGTGTCTCTGGGTGAATGGCACCATATTGAAGATGAGTTACACTTTCAATTCTCTTTTTGTTGATGTTTAGATGATGTGTCTGAAACTGTGTGTGTGTGTTTATGTTTGTGTGTCATAACTAACAAAGTAAATCTCCAGCTGTTAATCTTTTTGAGACCAGAGGGCCAGTGTCAGGATCAATACAGAGGACAGGCCTTCCTCTGAGCCCGCCTCTAATTGGCTCCATTTCTACTGTGTGTGTGTGTCATGGTGTATAAGACTGTACATAACTGTATTATTAGGTTCATCCAATGAAGGATGACTTTGCCATATCCAGGAAAAAATTATCAGAGTTTTAGTTTTTATGTTTTGACAACCAATGTTCCACTCTTTCAGCGTTGTTAAAGTCCTGGAATTTATGAGTTTGAAGTACTGCTATTCATTACCATTTCTGAAACCAAAGGGAGATATAATAGATAACAGAGCAGCACATTTAACGAGCCAATGCCATCACAATACCTGCAAATTATTATAATCAACCAGAGCGAATGAGACGAGTGATGAGGAGACAGCTGTCAGTGACCCTATTTAGATTTGGTTTAAAAGTGCATCTTGGGAGATCGTATCACATGTGGACAGTGTGTGTCATACCTCTCCAAAGAAGTCCAGCTGAACACTTGGAATGTAATGAGTCCTCTCCATTTTTACGACCATGATCAAAACTACCACCGAAAAGTCTAGGCTGATGACATATTTTTCAGTTACATCCTTGTCAGGGATCACCATCACCATTTACAGTACAAAACACATGTGGTCATATGTGTCCTAGACCACCTTGACATGTGGTTTGAGTGATCCGATGTCAATGTGTCTTGGACCATGTTTACGCTTACAATATGGGTTGACTACCTGTGATCCAATGACAATACAAGGGTAAATACTTAAATACAGAAATTAATTACCACTTCCTTGAGTATGAGTTGGACTCACTGGTATGAGCTGATTCTTGAGTATTGTGGCTATTTTATATTACAGTCTTTTTCTTTTCTTTACATTCTTTTCTTCAGCTGGAACACACTGCATTGCTCCCACTACTTCTGTTTCCCATCACTGTTGCCACACATATAGATTACTGACAGCTACATGAAACATTGTCAGCCACATTTGCTGGGAATGATCAAAAGGCATTCTGGGAAATACAGGCAATAATAAGCTGAAGTTGAAGTAGACAAGGCAGAAAGTGGATATAGCTTAATTCTAAAGAGTTAGAAGAGGTTTCACATTCATTTCAGCCCCTTTTTTAATGAGGGAGAAGGAGAAAAATCATTACTTGATTGTATTATAAGTAGTTAAACAGCTGTAAACTATGCCTTTCCATCTCTTCCAGATCTCATTCTCGACACCGGAGGTCTCGCAGCAGGAGCAGCACCCGACGAGGGACCCAAAGCCGCAAAAGGAGCAGCAGCCGCAGTCGTCGTAGGAGCCGAAGCCACAGCAGAGAGCGGGATCGAAGCCGGCGCAAGGGCCGCGACCGGGACAGGGAGAAAGACAGGGAGAGGGAAAGAGGAAGAGACAGAGACAAAGACAGAGAAGACAAGGGTAAAGACAAGGCAGACAAAAAGGGGTAAGTGATGAATGACTCTGTACTCGCACACACACGTCTACCTGTAGACACAAACATGCCACACAGGTGTTGGGTCGGCCCAGTTTAATCTAAACTGTGGGTGCAGAATATTATGGTCAGTATAATGTAGACTTAAATATGGAGCTCAGTCTCAGCTCCTCCATCTGTCCATCCATCATTTCATCCTTCCGTCCATCAATCCATCATTCCCTTTCTTCCTCTGTCTCCTTTGCAATCAAGGTCCAGGCGACACTGGCCTTGTAATGTGATATAATTCCCTCTTGTAGAAGATGTCACGGGGAAAGAAGAATATATTGTGGGTAGGAGTGCTGGCCAGATTCACTTTTTTCTGTTTTGGGTCACCGGATGATATCTGATGTCTTTAACTCACACTTTTACCCAGCTGCAATAACTCCAGAAACATAACAACATCATATGCATCTCTGATGTCTTTGGCGCTCATAGAAAGAAAAAAAAGACAATAAATGTGAGATTCACACGGAGGAGGTGAAAGTTTGGCTAATGACGTCGTCTCTTGAAAGCTTATGTCGTCTAAAGGCTGTATTGCGTACTAGAAGCAGACCTGTAGTGGAGTGTACCACTGTTAAACAATTCGCTGCTCTAAAGCTAACTACCTTAGAGGCCTCTCTTAGCCTGTACCAGAATAGCGCCCTTAATCCCTCCCCAGCGGAGAATGCTCTAATGTGTTTTGAGGCCACTGTAATATGGCTGGTACCCAGTTGTTGTCTGTCATATTGAATGGCACAGATGTGTGTATCAGACTATGGATCCCATGAGTGGTGCACACCAGCTGCTGTGTTACATGTCAGTTTGTGGCTTCAGCTCCCCCGATATCAAAGCCTACCGGATTATATTTGGCCCTTGTCAGTTAACAGATAACTTTACAATTAATTCAACAAGTTCTAGAATTGGTATTTTTCTACAATTTGCAATTTCAGAGTGCAAGAGTGCAGTTATCACTTCTGCAACACTGAAATAAATTTGACGAAATGGTTGCATATTTATGCTCGAAAACAAGTTGACAACTTTGGTAACACAGCCAAACACAGCAGCAACACAAGCTAGAGCAGGCAGGCTAATATAACCAAGTAATCCAGCAGCTGAAGGCCAGTTCGATGTCCGTCAGCAGCCTTTTATTTTGTGAAACTCTCTAAAAGTTAGTGCGATATTTACAAAGCCTCATCAGTGTCTTCACCTTTGCCATGATGCCCAGACAGGTTGCTGAACCCTGCTCCGGTTCAGCCATGACGCCGTCAATGCTCCCCACCAGTTTTCTCCCTGCCCCAGGCCTAAAATCCTCCTCTGTCCTCCTGCTTTACTTTAGCAACATTAAACCTTTCTTTCCAATGGGAAATGATCGAGAGTAGAGTCATGACAGCTGGAAGACATTGGAGGAGAACCAGAATTTATTCTCTCTATAAAATATGATCCAGTTTTACCCAAATCAATGACACAGCTGGTGGCGTGTTCGTACGGCGGCTTCTCCCGCAAGATCGTACTGTTTAAGTTATACAGTGAAAGAACCGGCTTATGCGGAGAACTGTGTGAATGATAGGATTTTAAAGCTGAAATAGTTTCCTGCTGATATCGATGAGTCAAATGCATAGACTGAAAAGCATATATACACTTCTGAAGGTCGAGGTCAAAGGTGTTTATTCAACCAAAGGAATACTTTGAACACATTGCACATAAACTTGCCAGAGCAGAGAGACACATTTTGGAGGGAGGCCTCTCACTGGATTAACTAACAGAAATATGCACTGATAGCCAAATGGCAACTTTAACAACTGTTTGATCTGACTGAAAATGATCTTCATTCCTCAGATGTATTCTTGACGCAACAGTGCAATCAAATGATGAAACTTATCACTGTAGCAATGCCCAAAGACAAACTGCAGTACATCTAGGAACTTTTTTCAAACTTTGCTTGTGCCCCACTGTCAAACCGTCACAGTGTTCTTGCTGGAAACTGTATGTGTGTGTGTCTGTGTGTGCTACATCTCATTAAGTGAAGAAAATGCGAACGTGACCATGAATCTTAAGTGAGACACAACTAATGCAATGTATTTAGCAAGTATTTTGCAGAGATACAACCAAGGAAAACATGCACATGATCAGAAACTAAGGTTAAACATCCACATTTTATTCAAGCTCTGGTTTCTTGTTTATTTCAGAATTACACTATTTGTTAATGTAAATGGTCTCTCAAATAATGATTCAGAAATATTGTTAAATAGACAGAGCAGATGTGCCAGTAAATAAATCTTCTTTCAATGGAGTTTCCATATATTTAGCACTACTTTTTTAATCTTTGTGGAGGGTTATTGGTCATCAAAGGAGACCCTGGGGCTCAACATCTCTGTGTGTGAACAGAACATGGAGATTTGCTTTTAAAGGAAAAGTGCTCCTATTACATATTGCCTTGCTTAGATCCGTATCAGAAAAACAAATAAAGCTAACAGTGAAATGTAAGGCCAGCAGACTATATCTATTTTCTTATTAAGGCTTCAATATCCTTCAGCATGGATAGGGATCTCTGCCTTTATCTCTGACCCCGCTTTAGCTTGTCTGTGTGCACGTGCTCATATACGTAGTTAGTTTCGGTTTGTGTGTGTGTGTTTGTGCGTGCACATGTATGCATTTCCACCTGTGGCAGCATTAATATATTTCAGACTGTCTATCCTCCTATCTGTCCTTTCAATTCACTTAAACCTGTGGAGGTGGCATATACATATACAACCTCTATATACAGTTCATAGTGCCTGCTTTGGTTTTCCTCACATCTTTGTAGTAAAGATGGTGACTTCCCTGTTTGCTACATGTACCTTGCTCATTTAAACAAATAATTATCTTACATTACTAATTATACCATGCAGGTTTTTGTCACTACAGTTTTTCTTCATTATTTATTTATTTTTATATTTTTCCTTGTGTGTGGGAATAACAGCCCTTTAGTGTTTTTAAAATTTTCTTTCAATTAGCACAAGTTCAGCAGCACATTTATAAAACGATCCTTAACATAACTTTGTTTTTAAATTGTAAATATTTATTAAAATAGGCTATTTATTTACAATGAAACTCTTTCAGAAATATTTTAGCTGCAAAACAATGATAATGACGGTCATGCTGCAATGAGAATATTTTTTCTCCAAGTTGTGAAACTTAAATGTAAATGTAAAACTAATTGGACACATAAATAGGGCGATCTTTCACCTGTTTTCATAGGCAATGTTCTCTGTTTGGTCGCTGATCCCACAGTGGCCGATGTGGGTCAAATTAATTTAAAAGCCACAATTAAATGCCAAAAGCTCACAGCACAATTCTTTAAGCTCACACAACACAACGCCAGAGAGAAAGAAGGAGAAGAAGAGGCTTCTGTCTTTATTTTAATTGTAAACAAACAACATGTGTGCTCTGCACCTATTGTCCTCTTGTCCAACGGATTCTTCTCTTCTTCTTCTCCATGCAAGTGTTTTGCCAAGGAGTTACTGCATTTTTTTTTTTTTTTTTTTACATTTCTTTAAATATGATAACAAATAATAACCATTTGTCAGGTTATTTGGCACTTAAGTTTTGGTTCTTGCTTTTGTAAGTCGCAGTTTATCACTGAGAGAAAGAAGCAGGGTGGGTGGAGGGGGCGGACTTTTGAGAAAAAAAGTGGGGATTGAATATGAATTTTACATCCACTGAAACAGTATTAGATAACCACTGAAGATGTGATCTGTTCAGAGAAGTCAAAGAAATGTGTTTATTTCATACAACAATAAATTGCAATTTGTTGCTAACTTTTAAATTGATCTATATTTTGTGATAATTTATTTTAAGATTAAAGGCATATTTATTCGGACCTTCCATCACCACACTGCATGCAGTGAACATATCTGTGGCCCTGGAAATAATGACATCAACGTCCAACAGCTGCCTGACATGGATGTTCCTGTTTTTCCCCACCTGCTCCCATGGGAGTTCAAATTTTTTGAGGAGAAGAAAGGCAGGAGCAGTGATACGTTTCAGGAATATGTAAAACTGGCTTTCCGCACTACATCCTGTCTGTGACAAGCCGCTTCTTCTTTTTTCTCTGTCTTTTCCATTATTCTTCTACTCTTAATGGTGATGTGGGTAGGGTCTTTATGTAAGCCCCTGATCCTCGCCACTTTCACACACACTCACACACTGTAACACTCCAACCTCATTTACATCCAGGTTTCCTTGCTGGGTGGTAGCAGAGGAGTGAAGCAGTGCGATGTTGATGGCGGGGTGGGGAAGAGGCTCCGAAGCTTTATAGTGTCTGTCAGGATGAAAGAGGGGCCCCTCAGAGCGGCACCCTGACACCGACTCTGTGTGTGCGCGCTCGTGTGTGGTGTTGTCGTCATTAAACATTTAACACTCCTCTAGTATGACAGCAGGCAACTTGGTGCTCCAGCGGCATGTTTTCATGCAAAATTTATTGAAAAAGACGAGCTGTTGTTAAGAGATCTTGTTGCCTTTCACCAGTGGCAAAGGGTAAGTGGCTGATTGTAGGGTTCTCTGTGTGTGTGTGTGTGTGTGTGTGTGTGTGTGTGTGTGTGTGTGTGTGTGTGTGTGTGTGTGTTTACCCAGACTAGTGTACAGGGTCGATAGGTCAGCTTTACTCTGTGTAATCCTCTGGCTTCATATTTACAGAGAAAAAATAACAAGATAATTTAGGAATTCAACCAGCCCTCAACTGTTTAAACTTTTGTTTTTAGTGCAAGATTTCTGTTTTAACAAGGGGCCTTACTTTTGTCTGTGTCATTCAGCACTGAGGAAATACTTGAGTGGTCACCAACCTTTTAATGTCTCTCGTACCCCTACAGCCCAATCAGATGTGCTGACACTCTGTAAGAAATGTTTTAATAATTTATTTGTTTGTTTTAGGGAACTTTTTAAATAGCTTTTTGCCCACATGCTAACTTGTTGATGATTGTAGGTTGTTTAATATCCTGATATTTGCAATTAATTGCGATAAAATACAGATATTAAAATGTCAGTTCTGTCTTTTGACTACTTTTAGTAAACTGCTCTCATACAATAAATTATTGTTTAATTTAAAAAGAATATAAAAGGAAATTAACATTCTTTTATTGGACTTCAGCTGCTCAAATTCAGCTAGTGCAAACTCCAACACTGGCACTTTTGTGTTGTGTATATTGTGAAAGTCGACATTAAAATGTACTTTTTAAAACCATAAAAAAGATTGTGCAGACATAGTTAAGACTGACACAGGTTGTTTGGAAACTGAGATGTGCTGCACTAGTAGCAAAACAATACAAACCTTTTGTTATCCTAAATTTCCTCCTAAACACTCACTGGTGACTTTTATTGTTTCTCATTAGCCGAGCTTCTCAACTTCCATCTACTCTCCTTGTGGCCCTTGGGACTTACTGAAACATACCAGGGACGAATAACAAAGAAGAGTGAAATCCTGACTTTTCTCTGACTCATTGTCCTCAAATCAGAAACAATTACTAAAGTCTTGTGCATTAATGAAAGCAACTGGCTTTGATTCTTAATCCGCATGCAAGTGGACCCGTGACTTCACTCCATGTGGCTTGAGTCAGGTCAGGTTTCATTTTCTGAATGTTATTTGTCAGTGTTTTTCCTCTAAATCAGAGCAGGAGAAAATGCCTGTGTGTTGTGCTGACAGGTGCACATCTGCCCCCAGGCTGATAATTGACAGAAGTATAATTTGAATGTAACAGCAATCTTCACCTGATGTTCAGATCCAATTCCCTCCTGTCATTAATGAGCAGAAATGTAGAATCTACAGTTAACAGACGGCTGTTTCTCCACACAAAGTGACAGGTTTTTAAGAATATTTTTAATTACAAGTCAGTGTTTTAAAAGGTTTTGGCATAATGAAGCTGCGGAGGTTCAGGCTTTGATCAGGCTTGAAGGAATTTAGTTATGGATGGAGGACAGTCGGGGCCAAGAATTTCTGTTTTTGCTCATAATGTTAATGCATACACACACACACAGACACACACACGCATACACACACAGGTATGCGTGCTCTCTCTCTTTTCCCTTTCCGTGTCCGTCACTCTCCCCAAACTCGTCTCCTTCGTCAAAGAATTTGGCTGCTTTCAATAAAAGTCTTCACCCTTTCCCTTCGGCAGTGTCGACCTCTTTGCTTTGCCCTGTAACCGATCACCAAGGTAGTGGAAGAACGTGGGCTGGCTGCCTCACTCCACATCCTCAATCAGAGAGGTCTGTCCAATTAGGCTGAACTCCTTGTCTGTGCCGGGTCACGGGAGGACTGTTGGTCCATCTGACTCAATTTCATGTCATTTGAGTGTGAAATGGGCAGAGGCTGGGCAGCGGAGGCACAGAGGGCAGCGTGGAGACCTCATGGCATCAGAGAGCCGTCTTTTCCCAGTGCATGTAAAACTGGAGTTGGTATAATGAGCTTAGGGTTAAAGAAATGAGATGACTGCCTACCTTTCATTAAAGCTTTTTTTGATGTCTCTGTCTATGAAAGAAATCATTTAGGAGTTTTTCTCTGCCAGCGAGGGGGCAGTGCTTCAGCAGCGTCCATTGTTCGCTCTTGTAAAACAGCTTATTTATGAGGAAGGGGTTACTTTTTGAAGTCTGTGAAATAAAGCATGTTTTCTTGACACTTTTGTCCGCGCAGCCGTCCCCACCAACCCGCCCATTCTCATCTCTCTCTGTGAATGTGATTGTTTAGTAATTCCTCTCATTACTGTGTTTTCCCCTGACTAGCTAAACAGAACCCAGCCTCACCACAGGGGTCCCGGCAGGACCCGCAGGCCTCAGTTTGGCTAGCTTTGCTCCATCGCTCAGCCTTAACCTCTGGAAGCCTAGAGGCTGTGAGGCAGAGAGAAAATAAAACAAGACCCTAGACACAAGCACACACACATTCACACTCGCTGCTGTTGATTTTCTCTCCCTCCTTGCCTCACTCTGAGGAAATGATTGTCTGCTTCTTTGCCTCTGTTGAACATCTATCAGCTCATTAGTGTTGGTAATACACAGAGAAAGTAAGTGTGTTTGTGTGTGTGTTTGCGCGTATGTAGTCCCTGCCTGCGGCATCCTCTTAGCCTGTTGGGAGTGTGTGTATGGGTGGTGAGGATGGGACCACTGGCTTCTGCTGTGTGTGCGTATATATATATTTATATATATTATATGTGTGTGCATGTGCGTTTGTCTGCACTGTTGCAGGACTCTAGGCTGTGTCTGGCTCTGGGAGGGGGTCTGGGGAGGTAAGAGAGACTTCAAACACCGTCCTCGGAAGGTTAGGATACACTCACATTGACTTAAATCAATGAGCTGTAAGTGTGTGTATTATTTGTGTGTGCGTCAAGGGGGGTAGCCTAGTGGCCAGGAGCAAGAGGAGACATGGGCGAAGCTGAAGAGGAGTAGGTGTGCATCCGTGGAAGTGTGTGCGTGTAGATTGGGTGGGGGCTAGGTGGTTGGATGAGGGTCGGTGAAAGAGGAGTGATGCCTACACGCAGAGGGTGGACAGTGCACACACACACATGCATACATACGCACAGCAGTCCCAGAAGACAAACACATGCACACACACGGAGCGGTGCAGCTGTAGTGTTTCTTGGCTCGTGGCTGTATGTAGTCATTAGCTGCTTTTTTCCACACAGATAATGAGCATAGATTGGATAGAAAACAGCCTAGCCGCATGAACTCCATCTTCACACTTGTGGACATGTATTTATACACACACAAGTAGAAGAATGGCTTGTTAATACCTGCACAGTGATGCAGGACAAACCAAGCGGTGCATCGGACCCGGCTCTCTCTACCAAATCAGGGTTCAACACAGGAAAAGAGGAGGATACAATAACTTTTGTTTTATTATTTATTTTAAAAACACATATGCTGCCTCTTGCTCAAGGCTGTATAGTTTGAATCAAAGCTTTTTTTTTCAGGACTCGATTAAACATGTCTTTGAATATGAATGGCTTGTTTTTAATGCACAGTCTGCCAGTCTGTATGTGACTGGTTGCTCTTAAGCAGCGGATAAACACCCAAAATGGGCGAGAACACAGAATGCAAGTGTGTTTATTGGGGGTTTCAGGGTTTTCTAAATCCAGAGTTGGACTTTTTGGTCAGGATTATTCTAAATTGGACTTTAATGATTTTTTCAGCACTGCTATGCCATTTTTGTGCTACCAAGTCCTGATTAACAACTGTCATCTATGTACTCAAATTTGTCCTTATGAAGATAAGATATATGTCATATCATATGTCATATATTTTTGCCATATTGTTTTTAAATGTCTAAGATTTTAAATAATCTTAGGTGACTGTAACATCAAATGCACCTGTCAATCAACAACATTAATTATGCAAAAATCTGAAAACCTACACAAGTAAGCGTAAGGTAATTTGCTCCCTTCTGCAGCCTACCCCTAGTGGCCACTTGATGAATCGCAGTTTTTGGCCCTTCTGCATAGGCTTCACAGCTCAGCAGCAGGAGTTGCAGCGGTTTATATATTTCATAATCATTTTAGAGGGTTAATGATCAGAAAAGGTAAAATAAGCTGAAAAGTCAAAAAAGACATTTTCTTTGTTGTTCTGAAATTCACTTACTGTAGGACATGTCTATGAGAATGACATATCTCTCTGTTTTGTGTGCAGATTTGTGTGTGTGTGTGTAGTGACAGAGAGAGAGAGAGAGAGAGAGAGAGAAAAATCTGGCCACTTTTAATCGCAGGAGAGACACCCTGAGCGAGCGATAGAGAGCTGTGACAATCCACTTAGTGCGCTCTGTAATCTGTTTAACCATTTAGTGAGTTGTTAAAGGAGTATGCAAACACTCACACACACACACACAAAAACACACAGCAGACATCCTGCAGCCTTTAGCGGCGCACAGGACAGCCTGCCTCCTGAACTGGGTAGCGATTCAACGCTGTTTAGAGTCGAGTGTGTGTCTATGTGTGTGTTGATGTGTTTGAGACCTGCTGTAGGCTCTGAGAGAAGCCAGGCCTGGAGCGCGATGACAGAGACCAGACCCGGCCAAATAGAAGATCCCCCCCCCCACCACCCCAATCCAATTACCCTGTTCCTCTCTTTTATTTTCTCTTCTCCTCTCCTCCATTCTCCTCCACCCTCTTTTTACGGCCCTGTCTTAGCAGGAGCTGCAGCTAGTGATGGCAGTCCTGGCTGCTGTTGAAGTGGCTGGCTGCTCAGCTTTATGGATCAGAAGAGGATGCAGGCCGGATTATAAGCAGCAGGTTATGAGCAGCAAACATGACAGGCCAGCTCCGATTTAGGAGGGTTATGTAAATGTGCTTGTCGACAAAATATGTTTTTCTGCCCTAAGTATTCTCTCTCTCTCTGTCCCGGTGGAAAGACAGGGTAGTTTTGGTTGGGGGAAGCCGAGTGGTGGTGAAGGCAGCGAGGGGAGCTTAAAGTGAAGATTGTTATGGAGAATGATGTGTAAAAGAGACACACCGTTAATGTTTAATTTTCTCTTGGCTCCAGTGCTTATTCATCTGCACCAGGGGCAAGGAAAAGGTGTTGACTGAAGTCTTTATGAGAAAGGCAGAGGGAGAGAATACATTATATAGAGAGGTGTTCTTTTTAGTTGGAGAGAGCAGACAAAGTAACATCGAGAAGAAACAGAAAGACAGACGGAGCAGAGGAGAGTTTTCAGTTAGCACAGAGTACCTTTCGTCATGCATCTGACCTCTGCTGCACCGAGGCAGAAATGCGGCTCTGCAGGTCTTGCCTAATGGCATTGATCATTACAAGAATACCTCCTTCAGACTGGGTAAACAGCGCTGCAGACATACAGTTAAGTACCATGACTCAGTTGTGGAGGTAAATATTGCCTGAGAGGAGCATATAACAATCATTCTCAGTGGAGGCTTCGCATCGGCAGCCATTTTTCTTTTCATTTTCTCTCCCACAGAAATGAAACAAAAGAGTTAGGAGTGCAGTTACCAATCATAGCAGCCTCTGTGTGCTTGATTGTGATGACTGAGGGATGGGAATACTTATTTGTGTCACTGATACTCCTCTCATATTGAACATTAAGTAGCCACGGGGAAGTTATGAAGCCTCCCTCCTCTCCCTCATTCTCTCCCTCCTCTCCCCTCCCACCCATTTAGCCTGCCACTTTTTCAGCAGAAGTTTAGATCTCCGGGCCGATGTTTAATTCATTTGTACTAATGTCTCGCTCACTCTTGCTCTCCTTCACTCTCATGTGCTCTGTCTTGCTCTCTCGCCAGCCTGGTCCCTGCGGTTCTCTAATAGAGTTATTTTACCTTGTGGCTCACTCAACGACACACACTCACACACACACACACACATACACACACACTGAGGACTCTTTTCTGCTGTCCACTTTTTGCCTGTGGGGCATTTGCAGTCCTTTTTTTATATGATATGTCAGCTCAATATGGCAAGAGTTCTTCTCAGAATACTAAAAAGGGATGTGTTAGGATGCAGATTTGTGACAATATGGAAATTGTCAGCAAAACTAAAGTATTAATTGCTAGGTATAATGGGGCTGAACTCCTTGTGCATGTAAAACAACAATATCAATAACAATTTTTTTTGTTAGTTTTAATTCCTTTTGTTTGGAAGGAAAGTTACATTTGTTTGGGAATAGATTTTTCAAAAAACGTGTGCCACCATAATTTATTCGTTTTGAGTTGTGACTGATATCTGATTGAGACTGGGAGACCACAGATGCCGAAAAAAAAAATCACAACATCCAAATCCACCATTTAGATATCCCTGTCCCAGGTGCAGGTTCATGTGGATTTAAATGGGAATTGGAGATGGTCAAAACACACCCATGATTAATTAAAGACTAAATGCCAACCCCTACCCTGGTGCCTTA
>JAOWBC010001387.1:14041506-14063233 GCA_028566105.1 Hypoplectrus providencianus | reverse complement strand
CCAAATAAATGTAAACATGTGCCAAGTTTAAACACAGGCACAGGGCCCCATCTGTTCACTTCAGCCTAAAGTCAGGGTTTTTTTTTTCATATATTCTAAATGAAACAGGTAACATATTTTTGAGGACGCGGTTTCACAAGGGACTCTTTTTTTGTGAAATTTAACAAAAATAATGTAGTTTCTTCTGCAATTCAGTCCTGGATTTTAAACGCCAATGTACAAACATTTTAAAGTGCAAAAATAAATGATTCTCTTGCGCAATTTCTTCATACTTATTGTATAAAAAATTGACTTTCTGAAGAGCTGGTGGTTCCAGCCGTTGCCATTATGCTGTCCCTGAATCCTCATAACTACCAGTTTGTCCAAAAATAGGCAAAGAGACCCCACCTGTCACTCAAAGTGGCCACGCCCTTTAATTATCTTATGGTGGGGTATTAAAAGGTAAAGTCATGTTAAATAGTGTGTGTAAGATCATCAAGTTGGGATTAAAGCTCTTGCAAATTAATTTTTTTTGTTTTTACTTTTTTTTAATCAAGCATCCAGGATGACCATACGCTTGTTTTGTGACATAAATTATGAAGACGATGTAAAATATACATTCTCACCCGTTAGTGATACAAATCAAGCAAAATTCAAAAAATGTGGGCTTTCATTTCCTGTTCCACAAGTGCTTCTCATACTCTCTCACTTGTGTGATGTTGCCACATAAGAACAGGTGTGTGTGTGTGTGTGTGTGTGTGTGTGTGTGTGCACGTGTGTGTTTATCATAGAGAGCAGAAAGGCCAGCTATAAATAAGCTTCCTCCTTTCTTCTTCCTCCTTTTTTTTGACTTTTTTATTGACTGCACTTAACCCTCCCTTCAGAGAAACATAAAGTGCTGAATTTGTTAGCCCCATTTTTAATGGACTGCTTTTCTCCACCATTTTGGGATTATGCTAAAGTTGAACCCCCTCCATTTGGAAGGGGGGGCCGGCGGGCAGCTTGTGTAGCCGCAAATGTATGTGTGCGTGCATGCTGAATTACATAGAAAGCATAGAAGCATAAGTCTGTGTTTTGTTCCCTCTTGTGTGTTCTGTGTGGAAGAGTGACAGCCCCTGACTTACCCCTGCATTATCCCTTCCTGTGAGTGCGTCTAAGTGTGTGTGTGTGTGTGTGTGTGTGTGTGTGTGTGTCTCCCCCCAGCCCTCCTCTTAGCTGTATAAAACCCTGAGAGGTAGCTCTGATAGTACACACACAAGAATACAATTTCAATTTCAATTGGCAGCCGTGTTAAAAAGGAGCTGTGGAGATGGCAATCAGGCCTGAGGGAAAGCTGAGCTCCCAGTGTTATTGTGCGCGCGTGAGTGTGAGTCCCTCGCCTGCTTAATATCAAGCTTTTGCCTTCTATTAGTTAAACAGGCAGATGTCACTGATGTGGACTGTGTATTAGCGCATTGTGTGTTTTATTCGAGTGTGTGTGTGTATGTGTGAGAGTACGCTTGCTCTGGTGTCCCCATCACATTGACTCTTTAATAAATATGCCTGCCATTCTATCAGCAGTCAAACAACATATGAATGCTCAATGACACGCTTGACAAGGCATGCAACTGTGGCAAATGGGGCGCTCACACTCACACTTACACACATGCACACACACTCTCGTGAATGATGTCTCTTTCATAGCCGTACAGTGTCCTGTCTTCTCTTTGCTGACTATCTCTGACTGATATCAGCTCGAGGGCTGAGAGGCTGCTGCAGGCCAAAATGTTATTTCTGCAGCAAAGGTGTAAGAGAAAAAAAAGAAAAAAAAAAGATGGGTGCACTTTAAGAAATAAAAAACGTGAGGGTTGCGGACAAGATGCTCATAGGCTATATGTAGTCAAGATCTGCTTAAATCTGGAAAAATATTAAAATGTAACATTTTTTTTAATGATGATGACTTCATCTTGAGGGGTTGTTGCACATCTGTGTGAAGGACAGACAATAAGTCTGAGCAGAAAACATAACCTCTTTGGCCATTAATTGCGACATTCATTAATTGCAACTCAAAAAATGAGATTTTGTCAAATGTGTTAGAACAAAAAGCTTCTTGACTCTATATATTGACAAATTTAAAAGTTTGCAATATCGCTCAGTTACTTTGCAGCAGATGGTTGTGTAACAGTTTACGCCTATTTTTACAACAGATGCTTGAAATGTTTCCTAAAGTTAGGGCAAGACCTTCTGGTTCAGTTGTTTTAGCTGTGCAAAGTGGAGCCATCACAGTGACACAAACAGCCATTTATGTTGAGTTTTAAATTCATGAACTAAGAAAAATGCATCACATTTATCCAGTATCAAGTTGTGAACAGGTCAATTCCACAGTAGTGAACTTTGAATATCATCTTATTATCCCTACACCCCCATTCACTGGTAAAGGAGACTTAGGTGGTTGCTGCCACATAAAGGGGGCAGTTATATGGGTTAATATGGTGAGTGGAAGAAAGCAGAGCATGGCTGGCATAAGGAGGTAAACCTGGCCATGAGTGGACAGAGAAAGGGTTAAAGCTTCCACACGCAGGACAGCAGGCCTGAGAGGTAATGCATGGCTGATGAGTGCTGGGCTAATGGGCAGCTCTGTTAGCTGGAAATCAAATGACTGCCTCTGCATTTTAAGTCCCTCTGTCGCCTCCATTGACTGACTGAAGATATTTATCTTCGCTGTGTCAAGGGGTGGTGGGGGGAGAGCAGGAGGAGGAGGAGGTTTCAAGTAAAGAGAGGAAGAGAAAGAGAGAGGGGGTGAAGCGAAGAAGTGGAGGGCATCTTAGAAAAACCTGAAGACCTAATGCAATTATTAGAAACTTGACCACAAATGACAACTCATCTGGTGCCGGCTGTGTAATTAATTGTCTGCTAGCAGGAGCGCAGGGGTTTGGGAGGGTGAGGAGAGTAGAGGGGAGAGACAGGCAGGTGATTGGGAGAGGGCAAAATGACGGGCGAGGAGGGACACAGAAGGAGATGAGGTAAGATCAGGCAACAGCGTAAAGATCCTCGTTAGAGTGCAAGAGACGGAAAAGTGTTTGGACACGGCGAAACAGAACATGCACTGCGAGTGATTGACGGCCAAAGGATGCGCGGGTGAGGCGATGAGAGGAAAAAGTATGCGATTAAAGGAGTGGATTAAATAAGGAGAGGCAGAGAGGGAAAAAGAAGAGCTGGAATGAGAAAGCAGAAAAGTGCAGACATTGTGATGGATCCAGTGACCATGTTAAATTGGTTATATTGACCTTACCAGGGCTCAGTTTAACACTCGCACTTGTTTGTCTTAGTTTTACTTAATTGACCTCAGATAACTAATTACCGTTTCCTGGAACAACAGTACATTAGTCTATCTCTGTCTCTGGCCCCTCCCTCTCTCACTTGCCAGTCTTTGTCAGGCTCTCTGTCTTTCTGGCTTGTAACTGTTGTGAAGGGAAAAGAGAGAAAGTCTGCACATGAAATACTGCAGCTCCCTAAAGATGCCATGATGCAATGTGTCCTGTCCACATTGTAAAATGCAGAACATAATGACTGGCGACTGTCTTTTTTGACACTGAAGGTCAAAACTTTGTGTCCTGAGATATTTCAGAGCTTAAAACATTTACCATTTTTTATTTTGCAATGCTGCAAGGTTAATATTTAACTTTCCCGGTAAAGAATTTTCAAAGATCTCAGGTCCAAGAGCCGAGTTCACCAACTTGCTTATTTTTTGAGCGTTTGTGATTCTGAGCTGACATGCAGTTTTCAAAATACACATTTTTGACTTTTTGGTTTGCAGAATACTTTGTACAGTAGGCCCTTTTCCAAAGCAAACACAAAATTATTAAACATAACATTTATTTTTTTCCAATGAAAGTATCGTACATTTGGAGAACTATGCATGAACTTTTTTAGCTCACAGAAACTGTGTGTGAAAAAAGGAAGAGCTGAAGGTTGAGCCACCAAACCTACCAACCTCCACTAGTGGTGTATTGGGAAATAAAATTCATTGTTCTATTAGTATTTTGGGGTCTTTTTTTTTTTTTTTTTTTCTCACAACATTCATCACAAAAACTGATGATACCTGACTCGTCTCCATACATTTTAAATACAAATCTGTTGTTGTAAACATACATGTATATGCATGCAAACTATTTAGTCAGCAATTGTTTGGGTTGTGAGAGTGCTCCACCAGGTAATGCACAGTTACACAGTTATACACAGTTCAGAACACATACCCAACCTGTGACTATCCTTAATTTCCAAATAATTATAAAAGGGCTGCGGACATTCTACAGAGTATTTATTAAAGTCATAACTTAAGGTACAAAAAGGTTTGAAGACTTAATTTAAATGTACGTCCCTTACTTGTAAAGTTATGCTTTACCTAGCATATTTCACTTGACGGGCAGACCTCGATGTGTTTCAGAATCAAAACAAAGACGGATCATAAATGACAAAAAAGTACACAATCACAACATTCAAGTGAAATTGTAATAAATAAATTTATACCGTAAATTTATACTGAATTATGGCGATGGACATTTATTAACACACTATTTCTTAAATTCACACATAAGAAAAATAGTGTTTCTTAAGGCTGTTTTTTAAACGTACGTCACTTGCTTGTTAAACTAAGCTTATTATATCGCACATTTTAAATTTAGCTCTAGAAATAATATTATTCTGTAGAATAATGACTTACAGGTTAAGTGCTATCACATATATGGCTTGACATGAACACACACAAGAGAATATTTAGTGAAATAAATAAGTCCATTTTATTCTGTGTATAGCACTAAGTGGGGTTTTAATGTGCCCAAAGTTCTGCTTCTTGATTGAGGGAAAGCTAAAATACCTGATGCGACTGCCACGCCTTCCCAGCATGCCAAGCCTGTCACAGCACATCACAAATCAGTGTCTGTCTGCTTCATTCCTGTCTTTCCATGTCTTCACTTCATCTCTCCCTCCCTCCCTCCCTCCCGCTGTGTGCCCGGGCTATAATGTGCTCCTATGGTTGTAGTAAGCAGGCCACAGCGTCTCTGAGGCCTTGTGCTACACCACCATTACTATCTGGCTTGCCTCCACTACAAATTGGATGAACAGGCACTGACACATTTTCAATATTATTACATTAAACCAAGTGGATTTTGATTGATAACCTAATATTGGCCTAATGCAAAACATCAATCATGGCAAGTATATTAATTATTTAATATTGTGGCGTAATTCAGAAATCGATGCTGCCTCTGCGTTGAAGGCACAGCACGGAGGGAGGGAGGGAGATAAGAAGAAAAGGAAAGCTCAGTCCCTGAAGACCTCAGCAGATTATATGATGTTTTGAAAAGAGAGATGAGGATGTAAAATGATGTGTGTATGTGTGTGTGTGTGTGTGTGTGTCAGCTGTGCGTGTCTAATGGATAGAGCGATCCCTTCGGCCCTGGTGCGGACAGTGCTGGACAGCTTGCCCTTGATAAAGTCAAGACAACAGATGACAGAGTGGGAGATTAAATGCAAGTGAAGAGCTTAATAAAGGTTGGATCACAAAAATAAAAGACGGGGGAGAAAAAAAAGGTTATAAAAAGGAGTGCGAGGGGAGAGAGAGGGGGAGAAAAAAGCGGAGGCAAATGAGTGGAGGAGGAGGGATCGAGCGCTGCGTCTCCCCTGTGTTAGATTGTTTCTCACTAATTGCGCTTCATTAGCGGATTACACACACTGTCACCACGGTAACAAATGTCTTGCTGTCTGGTTGCCGGGCGCCCGTCATGTATAATGAATGTGGCGGGGTGTTTGTCAGAATGTAATGTAATTACAGCTAGATGAAGTTTGCCTTAAGTGGTTGACTTGTCTGCATGTGGCTCCCTGACAGAGCGCAGAATAAACAAGCAAACATCCTTTCTTCAGAACTTTATCTCTACCCGCATCTTACTTTTTTTCTCTTAATGCTGTGATTTAGAAATGTGGGATTAGCCTATAGGACTGTGGTCACACCGGGTATGGGACCTGGCCTGATGGATGGATGGATGGATGGATGCAGGGAGGGAGAGGTGGGATGGATTAGACAGTATGTAATTTTAGAGATGGTGTAGATTTACACCGTGATGCTGCTGGCTGCATTAGCAACTGAAGCCTGTCGATAAGCCTTCCTCTCTCTCAGTGCACACGCACACACACTCGCACACACACACACACACACACACACACACGCGCACACACGCGCAGTGAAACGGCACGGCCAGGGTGGAGTTGTCAGTAATGGGGGCCAGAGTTGGATGGGGAGGGGGGTGCTGGGATCGGGGACGGGGGCTGTTTGTGTTCTCTTGATCTGTTGATTTCCACTGCTGCAAATTTGAAATGTGCCAAAATCGCATCTATTATTTACTGCCAATTTGCTCTTTTTAAAACCGACTGCCCCCCCCACCCCCTCCGTCCTCCTCTTCCACTTCCTCGGCTCGCCATTCTGCCGCTGCTACCCTGATAATCATACACACATTTTTTATTAATTCACAGATAACAAGCTCAGAGTTCTTCCTCTGTACTTGGAAATGATTATTATGACTGCCAACAGTGAGGTGACAGGATTGGTTAACCTCTTTCTGGTGTGAAGGCAAACACACACACAAACACACACACACAACACTTCAGTCTTACAGGTTACTTACTTTTTTTGAATAACACGCCTCTTTTGTGTCATTGAGATCCATTTATAATCAATTCCACAACTGAAAATAAAACCCAATAAGAAAATTCCAATTAGAACATTTATTTATTAATCCTTTTTTATCAAGATAAAAACTGTACAATGACAATATATCGTATGTTTAAACTGAGAATTTTTTTGTAAATATACAAAATGACATATTCCTAATTCTTGATTTGATAGATTCTATATTAATAAATTATATATACAGTGTTGCGGCTGTTTTGGTATCGCAGTTGCAAATACAATTCAGTTGGTTTCAGTTTCTTCACTGTAAATTTATTCTTTTTTTTTTTTTGAAAAAGGAAATTGTTTTAGAAGGTTCATTTAAGCACGCTTGAATAGAGTTCCGTCTCCCCTGCTTGTGTTTATGTGTATGTATTTTTCCATGGATGTGTTTGTGTGCAAAGAAAAAAAAAAAAGAGAAAATGTTCTTTTTTATTAAATGACGATTTGTGTCTGCGCTTTATTTACAGTGGGTGAAATGTGTTGTTGTGTTGCAGGGACGCCGCGAACATCAAAGGCAGATTAGAACATCTGGTAAGTTGTATTTGACAACCCCCTTGCACACACACTCACACACACACACACACACACATACACACAGACAGACACACAAACACACTTTGATATCTGCATTCCTAATGAAACCTCCGGAATTGGAGCTGAATACCTGCAGCTAGCAGGCAGGGAGAGAGAGACAGAGAAAACAGGAATGGAGGGAGGGTAGTGTCCCCCCTAGGGCCCGGTCCACCTTTCATATTATTGTTTCATTTATCCCCAATTCTACCCTTACACACACAGGTTATTCACTCCCTCATTTTTTGCATTTATTTGTGGATATTTAAAGGATTTTTGCAGGTCTGCATACCTGTTTGCACACGGATGCATAAAAGGAGACTACATTTTTATTTTTTTCACCACAGCCACCCTCCCTTCCTCTCCCTTTTCTGCCAGCATGGGGCCTTTCCTCAGTCTTCTCCCATCCATGAATCGAGGGCCTGCTGGAAACACTCTCCCGGGACAGCCTTGAAAATTTAATGGCCAACGTTTCCAGCGTTTCTCTTGCTACTCGCTTTAATACGGGGTCAGAGTGCCGTGCAACAAAGTGAAAAGGTTCTCTTTCCTCTTTTTGGGTGGGAAGGAACTGAGGTTTGATGTGCCCCATATTCCAGGGGATGAATTATAGACAGGGGTCAGCGAGGGTCCCGGCTCTCTGTGGATGTCACATGCCCTCCCTCCCTCGCCTCCCTGCATACTAAAGCTTGAGCTCCCAGCACCTTACGCAAATGACCCCCCCCCGCCCCACCACGCGCTACGCAAATGACCCTGAATATGCCACACAAATGACTAACCTCGAAATTCAAGCAGTTCGCTGGAACTCTTCACTTGAATGAGAAGCAGATCATATAAAGTTGACCGATTTTTATGTCATGAAGCTCAGTCGTAGAATTGTATCTTAAAGGGCCAGTTCAGATTCTTTGAAGTAGCAGGTACTCATCCAGAGTCAGTGGAGAAGCCAATCTGATCCATCCATATAGGAGCATGGAAGCTAACCAGTGTATAGCTGTGGGTGAGGGCAACGGCATAATGTGTTTTAGCCATGTTGAAAATGGCTTGCCAAAAAAACCCAACAACATCAGTTTAAGTGTATGCTTTATTTACAATATATTCACAAGTTAACCTTGCCGCCAGACAGCCTTTCCAGCACAGAATTGAAGACGTTATCTGCGCTCTCCTCCAAATCACCAGACTGATTTGGAGGAGAGCACAAAATATTAACTTACTTGCACGCAGGAATTGCTGGTCAAACTCTGCCTCAGTCAGTTAGTTTGTTTGTTATGTTGTGTGACTTTGGTGTTTTAAATGCTTGGTTCAGATTCACCAAAGTCACATAGTAAAACAAACAATAGTTGTGCCTTCATCAACAAATTATATGCATATTTTAAAGATATGCATGAAAAAAGCTTGATGGAAAGGCAAATTCTATAAAACTTTGGAAAATGCTACACTGCTGGTTGATGACGAGCTGGCATAAAACAACAATTTATCCCAATCCTGAAGACAACTCTTTTCTTCTTCTACTACCAAGCCAACAGCAGTACATCACACTGCCATCTTCTGACCAAAGTATGTTGGTATGTTGTATTTTTTTAATGTGATATTTAAAATTTAGCTTCAAAATTTGCTTTGACTAGAATGTAAACATGACTTATCTGATTGAGGCAGGATAGTGGCCTATATGTTTCACTGTGCCAAAGCAGCACTGTTTGGTGACAGTGGTCTCCAAAACCACTCACCCATCCACTAATCCACTGCTCCCTACTTTTTCGTTCCACCGCGGGAGTTTTTGAGTGCACTATGTAGTCCACGGACATTACAATCAAGAGTTCAGGCACTAAAATAAAATGACGGACATTAAATATAGTGCAGGATATAGTAATGGTCTGGTTCGGCTTTGGAGCCGTCTACGGGTAGGTCTGGAGGTGTGATTGATGGTGGTACTCCATAAAAGGGGGTGTGAATTATTCAAGAGAAGATTACATGCATAAACAGCATTAATCAATATGTGTATTGGCAGTTACATCTTGGCAAACATTAGGTAGTGTGCGTCTCATGTTGAGATGAGTCTTCTTCTTAAAGGCAAGTGGAGGAATGCAAACTCATTTCCATAAGATGGAAGTGATACCGGGTCAGTATGTACTGTAGATAAATATATGTACTGTTTGAATATGCACAGATTTTTTTCCCGGTTTTAACACTAATATCTGGGTAAAGTTACCTTGAATTGTATATATTTATATCATGCTGTCACTTTATACTAATTCACTGAAGTTTATACAATATTGCAACCCAGGTTGTGTTTGACACAGTCATGTCCCAGCCGTGATTGGCACATGTGAGTGTATTTGTCTTCATGTTTCCTGGCAGGGGTTAGTGCAGCTAGTTGGCATGTTGTCTTTGTATAGTTTTGCACTAGACGGGCCTATCGGAGCAGATTATCACATGTTTGCATTTGATTCTACGTCTTTATCGGGATCAGCTCAGAGTCCAACATGAACACATTTACACAAATGAGAGACACGCAGAAACACACATTGGTATGTTTGCGAGTGCATTTTTTTTGTATATATGTGTCTCGGGGAATTTGAATACCTGAATACTAAGTGTTTGAATTTATGGGTGTGTTTGTGCTTATAGGGAGATTGCACCCCAGTAGTCAGCTGCCTGCAGAGCGCAAGACTCTGATTACGATTCGGGACAGAGAACTGTAAATAACGGCGCTCGTCTCCCTCTGAGGGAGAGTTGCAGGGCTGTTCGAAAATGCTGTTTCCCGCTATACCTCACACATATATCCCTGTAGATCTCTAAACAGGCATTTATGACTCTCTGTTGATGTACTGCTCTTAAGATTAGTGCATCAAACATATTGACACTCATCATGGTGTCGCCAAGCTCCAGTCATATTATCCTTTCAAGTAGCTACCTTGGACCCGGTCTATCAAGGGATGTCTTTTTTATTTTTTATTTAGAATAATTACATATTTAAATAATTAGAAGTAGGTGTCAGAAACCGTTGTTTACCCTAACAAAAACATATTTGTAATATTTTTCACACTGATGTGACAATCAAATGATTGGTGCGCTTGATTTTTCCTGATGAATACTAACGTTTCCTCCTCCTCTTAAGTAACCAGTATGAGTGAATGAGCGGTGTGGTAATTAGGTGGCCAATTAAGATTTATGTGGTCTGAGGTTTGTTTTATTGTTCATGTTTGTTTTGTTTTCGTATTTCAGCAGATTGACTGAACGCGATCAGTAGCGATTCAGAGAAAAAGAGTGAAGTTAATTGCTCCCAGTGCTCTGTGTTGGGTTTTGTTTTTTTTTGTACACACACACACACAAACACAAACACGCGTGCACAAGTTTGAGTTGGACGAGTCCTTGCTCTGGGAGAAATGGAGCGATAGTGAAAGAGGTGGCCTACAGCAGCTAATCAGTCCAGCTTCTCAGAGCGGAGGAGAAGAAAGCCAGCAGCTCGATCAATACATGAGGAATCAGCCTCATCAGGATTACTGGCTCAATCAGCAGCTGTACACATCATTCTACCGCACACACTGCCCGGGGACGGATAGGACGAGAGAGGGGCGGCGGAACAACAAGAACGAGAACATGTCTTGTTTTGTCAGACCAGAACCCAGCTATTCATGGTTAAATATGATATAAAAGCAGGAATTGTTTTAATATTAAGAGGCAGTTTTTGGCCATTTTTTGCATTAAATATTGCCTTAATGAGTAATGGATTATCATGGCAGTTAAAGAATATCTTTTATTGATCCGCTAATTGTGGATCAGCTCTAAACGACAAAGTGTTTCACAGGGAGGTGTTTCTTTCATGTGAGAGTGTATCGAGGGGTCAGCAGACTGCTGTACACATGGCTTTCTTCAGGGACGGCTGATGTCGCCGCAGTGTCCCTTGGCGAGTTGAAGAGTTTACCGAGGCAAATAGCCTCGTTGGCCTACTGACAGACAGGCAACAGCAGCTGAAGTCGGGACAGCACGCTCACACACCAAGAATGTGACAAAAATACGGCGGCGAGTTGACTTTGAGCCATCTTTAGTATTAAATTCATGAAGTTGACGAGAGTTCAGAGCTCAGAATGATATATTATGCTCCCTTTTCTTTATTCTGCGTCTTTAATTGTCTCATTATACACTTTCCCTTTATCTCTCACTGTATCTCTCTCTTTGTATTTCTTTGTCTCTGTCTGTCTTTCTTCCACTCTAATATGATTGTATAGGATAAAGAGGTGAAACGGCTCACAGATAGATTCCGTGCAGATAAAGGAGGGAAGGAGGGGGGGTTGGGGGTGTTGATAATCTGCAAACAGATTTCCATGCTTATTACACTAATGATTTCATGATATTTGATGTGGCGGCGGGGGGTGTGGAGGATGTGGAGGGGGTGGGGTGGTCTCTTTCTCTCTCTCATCTCGACGGCGCGGCTAAATGATGGAGTAATTTGAGTGACCTCTGACTCGGGGCAGGCCCAGACGTAATTGCATGTCATTCTGGCGTGGAAGGAGGGGAAGAAGAAGGAGAAGAGGAGGGGTCGGGGTGCTGATGGTGGTGGTGGTGGTGGTGGGGCTTCACAAAATACAAAGTATCCCCTCGTCTGTCTCTCCTTTCTTGCATATCACTTTCTTTTCTTCCTGTCTCCTTTTCATGTGTCCCCATCACCGTCTCGCTCTCCGCGTCGGCGCCCGTCTCACCACGGCTCGCTGCTCGAGTGTTTCCAAAAAACAGCCCCCCCCCCTCCCAAACAAAAGAAAGATTGCATTAATTTTCAAATGATGATATTACATTAAGCGCGGAGATCTCATATATCAAAACGTGAGAACTACTCCCTTACTGTATGTGCTTCATCTTAATGGTATCGCTGGATGTCAAGGGCATGGAGGAAATTAAATCGGAAAGTGCAGATAGACCAAAGAAGATATTATCTCTGGATGATTGCAGTTTTGATAGGTATTCCAGTGAATTTCATTTTCTCCGGATGGGGAGAAGATGAGTTAGCCTGCACATTTGCTCATTTTTCTTCTACATGATTTATGTGAGTTGAGTATAAAACTCCCCCCCCCCCCCCCCCATTCGCCTTCCCCTTTTATCGGGAACACATACATGCATGCGCACCCACACACACACACACACACAAATGCACATGGAGTAGTAAATTACTGCCTTTGAGTTGTGTCTCGGCTGGGGCAGTTTATGTATGTATGTGTACTTCTTGTATGTGGGCAAACGTGGGGTTTTGTGTGGTTGTATGCACGTGCATGTTTTGGTGTGTGTGTGTGTGTGTGCGTGTGTGTTTGTATGAACACACGCGCCCGAGATAGCAGCAGAGCCATCAGCGGGAATGATTCCAGGGAGACGGGGGAGTGTCATTACTCAGACTTGTTTACATTCTAAATACGTAATGAAATCTTGTTGGTAATAATGACGGGAATAAAAGTTTGGGAAATTGTAAAAGTGGTGAAGTTTGAGAAATGAGCCCCGGCCTGTGAAATAGCATTTGGGGGCAGGAAACGACATTATTATGCAGTGCTCCTGCCTGCCTGAGACATGAAGATGAACTGCTGGCGGGCCATAAAATGCTGTTAGCCCTAGCCTGAAGTATGGCACATTGTAAAAGAGCCCTGATCCCATATTGCCATTATATATAAAAGTATAGCCATACACAACATTATTTTTCATATAAGATGAGCTCAGATACAGTGGCCCAGGCCCCCCAAATACATACACTGATAGGCAGATTTTTTTCCCCCTCCTTATAAAATATATAAATAAACATATTGCCATGGAACCCATCTCTGCCCTGATCTTATAGACCTCGATATTAAAAACAGAAATATTGCATTTTCTAGGGGCTCTGTTTTCCCCTGTCCTCTTTTGGGTATGGGATATATGTGTGTGTTTGTGTGGGGGGGAGGCGGAGAGGAGGAAGAGGAGATGAGGAGGAAGCCCGAGCGGAATGCAACGAATGAAAGAAAATGGAAACAGATGAAGACTTTAAAAATATAATGAGATGAATATTGAGCATATCAACTCCAGCATGAAGAGAGTTAGAGGGAGTGTATATTGAAACTGTTTATTGACAGATATTAAGGTTACAATGGTGCACTTAAGATTAATGTTACAGTAGATGGACTCAAGATGGTGTTTTGGAGACATTTGGAACTGTTGGGTTTGTTTACTCAAGCCCATCTTTCATGATTATATTTGTTCATACAGATTATTTACTTTTTGTTTCGGAGGAAAAAGCAGTTGGCATGAGAGAGGCTCTTAGCTTTTCATGGATTTCTTCAGATTGTCTTACATTTGACTTTGAAACTTTTTTCTCTCTGGTCCAAATTCACCCAATTTTAAAGTATGACTTATCTCCCAGCTCTGTGTGGCACCTTCTTATCCAGCTTTTTCCAACTTACTGGCACTTCTTTCTGGATTATTTCCATGTCTGTACTGCAATTTATGTGTTGACCTTGAGCGCTTAGTTTAGTCTTAGTTGAGTCTTATCAGAATGTAATCTCAAACTGTTACAGCAGGAGGGTAAAAAAAAAAAGTTTTCAGAGCCTGGATCTTAGGTAAATTTACATCAGATAAAGGACACAAAGATGTACACACCAATTTATTCTTCTGGATTTGTTGTGCTTCACACGAGTAATAGACATTCACCATTTTGAGAAATTGCATGTAATGTGGCTGATGTCTGCACTGTGAAAACTTTCATGACCCCTAAAACTAACAGTCTTCAGTGATATGTGGCCAAGTATGTAAAAATAAAATGTTTTATAGTGACACAAAATCATTTTTGTTATTGAGTATCTGGCATCCCTGTTTTCAGTGGAAATTAACTTGGAGGTTATTAAGCTCGGAACAATTCCACTCAGTCACTGAGCAGTGGATGAGTATGTGGTCACTCAACTAATATGGCTTCTAATCTTTTGATCATATTAATATTCATAGGCATGTTTCAATTGGGGTGGCAACACTTGATTTTTGTCATTATCAATAAATCTGCAGACTTTTTTTCTTTAATTTGTTTGCTCTATAATATGTCCAAAACAATAGAGAAAATTGTCCATCCGGGCTTCTCAAAGACAAAAAATATATAATTTTTTTTGTTTAATATAATATAAATAATAATATGAAAGAGGCTGAAAACATCATTTTCTGCCACTTGTGCATGAAAAAGTCACGATTAATAGATTCTTAAAATAATCAATTGATGAATGCAGGTCCATGAGGAGTTAATAGCTAACATATATCCATCTTGTTTTCCGGGTTAATCTTCCTAAAACGTTGGTAATATAAAAAAAAAAAGAAAAAAATTCAAAAGGATCTTTTCTCCCCTTTAAAAGTTCTTGTCCATAGCAGCAAACACATCTCATGTTGTGAGGCTGTGACGGAGATGAGATGAGCTGCCTGGCTCTCCTCCTCCAGCTGCCTGGGAGATGAAGCTTCACTGTGTCGGCCCATTCTGCAGCTCCACTCATCAGGAAGACCAGCAGAGCTTCACTCTGATTGTCTGGCCTGCCCTTCCATTACCTCATTGTCCCGCCCTCTCCCCCTGGTCTCCTCCTCACTTCCTCACCTTTTGCTCAAGCCTCACATGAGCCTTGAAGTGAATACGGTACATCGAGTTAATAATTACTGCAAAAATTAAGAGTCAGGAGAGGATGTAACTAAACGTGTTGCTGGTCTGCCTGCGAGGGTGGTTGTTTGCTGCTTTTGGAAAATGATTTAAAATAAAAATCTTTGTACTCATTCATAAACCAATTCCAGTTTTTTTTTGGGATGATAAAGGGGGTTAATCATTTACTGGGAAAGTGGTCTGACCATCTGACCACAATCTGGCCAGATACGGCCGGTCTGACCCTTGTGCTTCCTCTTTCTGACATTTATTCATCTCCTGAACCACCAAATTTTGCTTTGTTTAGTCGGCCTCAGGCCCAATAACAACAATAATACTCGTGCCTTGGTCCAGAGCACGAGTACAAATTGATGAAATTTCCTGCGTGCCGTACCTCATTATACACAGGGTAGCATTGTTTTTACCAAGCCGAGTGAGGGTTATTTATTTTTCTAATGGCACATGTTTATTTTTGACTAATGGGACAGACGGTGGGCATTAAGGCTCAGCTAAGCGTGTCTCAGTGTGTCTGTCGTCGCTGTGGTGAGGTAAGGGAACAAGCTGGAGGCCTGCCGTGAGCACGCAGGACTTCCTGTCACCGTTAGAGTTAGACGCAGTGAAGTGGGTGTGAGTGCTTGCAGTAATATCCCAACAATAGTAGATTCTTTTTTGGCAGCTGCTTTAAAGGGAGGAAGTTTGTTAAAAAGGGCATTCCTTTACACCTCAATAGAGAGAGGAACATGCATCACATCTGTATGTTAATAACATCTGTACTGTATGTGCTATATTCACACCAATACAAGCATTCAGAAAGGTCTTCCGTAAAAATGAAAAATGAAATATGTTTTAACAATTACTGGAGTTCACATTTTGCATCCAGTGTGGTTGATGGCATGTCATATGAAGCACTTCTTTCCGACCTATAAGATGGGCATGGTTCAGTCAGTTACACACTTGTCTCTCCTTTGCATGTCAAACCATATTTCACAATAAGAGCCTCTACATTTCTGTATTCTATAACCTCCTCTCTTGATGACTCTGCTCGGGGGTGTCAGTATCTGGACACTTCCATGTACATATTTTTCTTCTTCGTCATCTTTTAATTTCTTACTCCTCTCTCTGCTCTGAGCTCTGAAAAAAACAAAAGCAACTTTGTCCTTCCGTCCTGTCTTTTGTCCCCCTCTGTCTGTTTTCCCCCTCTCCTCACAGTGTGATAATCTAAAGCCCCTGTAAGGAAAGCGCTGCTCATTTCCAACACACACTCCCACCTTACTCCTTCACACACACACACACACACACACACACAGTCCTTCCCTCTGTGTCTCATGTTTGTTTGTGTGAGTCGGAAAGGCGCAGTTCTAATTGAGGGGCGAAGCCACTTCAGATGCAGCGGGTGCCTCTTTCCCAGTGGGGGGAACACAGATCTGCCTCTGGGGAGCACAATTAACGCCTTTTTATTGTTTACTAATGAATTACACACAGAGGAAGCGGGCATGCATGTGTGAATTAGAGAGAAAAATAGGGAGTTTGTTGGGAAGCAAAACATGCAGCCTTGTGTGTGTGTGTGTGTGTGTAGTTGTGTGTGCTCGAGATCATTATGTTTGTTTAGTTGTGAGTTGACTTCAGAATATCTTTTACATCACTTGGTAATTTGATATTAATTAGCCTGTTTCAGCCTTCATTTAGGTCTTAAGGCAAAAAGCACGCTTTTCCTGAGCTTTCCCTTTTTCTCTCTCTCTTTTATTCCTGAGTTTATTTAACTCTATAAACTCCAAGCAGTTTCTAGGCTTTTTTTCCGTTTCGTTTAGTGTTTTGCTCTTGTCACATTTTACCCACTGGGGCCTTGTTTTTCACTGCAGTTTATGTCCTGTGCTATATAGATGCAGCACAATCATGGCTCCAATAACATCTTTGGAAGTGTCTAAAAGTGTTTCTCATATTGAGGGAAGAAAATGGGGATCCACATCTTATACATATTTAACTATTTCCAATTTTCCAACAAGCTGTGTAGAATAAAGTGACTTTATAGAAATTTAAAATTTTGATTTGGTTATTTTCCTAAAGGAAGCGTTAGTCATGCATGAATTGTTCAAAAATAGTCAGAAAACATTTTTCAGTGTCAATAAATGGTGTCATTTTTTGTGATTTAAACTAAACAAACAAATGCATTTCAGACCCACCAGTAGGTCAAGGACTTCATAGGGTTTAATAGTAAAACAACTTCTGGGATGCTTTTTACCAAAACTTTTAAGCATGTGACATTCCTTTGGACACAGGCCAACCAGTGATGTTAAAGCAGGTGATTTTCTCTTTATACCGTGATGGGAAGTCACGTCTTTCACATAGATAATTTGGCTCATAACAACAGCAAGTTGCGTAAAAGTTTCAACAAGGACAGACAGTTCAGCAGCAGTTTTTCTATGCTGTGTGATTCAGCATTGTATTACCCACAGCTGGCAGGAGTGTGTGTCAATGAGTGTGTGTGTGTACACTGAGGATGCATGGACTTACAGATGCCTTAAGGCCAATGTAAACAAATGCTAATGTAATTACCGAGGGAGGCGTTGTAATAAACTGTAACTAAGATGATTGCACAGCACACAATGATCAGGTTAGTTAAGCTGTGATGTGTTATTGCTTTAAATGACTGGTTGTAGCGAGACTGATTCCTGCGTCGGTCTAATTGTTCAGCAGGCTAAACCCCGCGCCGTTTAACTGGGTTCAAATCCTGCTCGGCACTTTTATTTTACGGCATGTAATCCTTCCCTTTTGCTGTAAAAGAAGATGCCAAAAAAAATAGGCAAGGAAAAATGGCTGAATTTTGCCCTAATCACTTCTTCATGAGCGGGAATAGGAAGTGTGTGTGTGTACACGTCTGTGTGTGGGTGAAGGCCTCAAGTGTTCCTCCTCTTCTCCGCCATAATAGTGATTAGTAATTTCAGCTGTCGAGGGGTGCCAGTCAGTGTGAGCATGATCCACTATGTCACCTGCTACAGGGGCTGCGCGCGCGCACACACACACACACACACTTGCACACGCACGCATCCATGTTGCATTAAGTGTGCGTCGGTCTGTCTGCAGTGCCTTGATATGCGTTCCATCTAGAATACAGCACCCTGACACAGCTACATTAAAGGGGGTCATTATATTTCCCTGGCTGCCACCGAAAAGTGACGTTTTTATAAAGTGACAAGTTTACAGTTTGATAAATCAGATTTTTTGCTGTGGGTGGGGTGGAGAAGCTGGGAGAAGGAAGGGAAGAGGAAGAGCCGGGTTAGTCTGTGAAGGAGGGGGAGGTGGAGGGAGGAGGAAGCGCTGCCTGTCAGCGACGCCCCGGCCCTGTCGTCTAAATGATGCTCCCAGGCAGCGGATTCAGATCCCATCCCCATTAGCATTTAATTTCTCTCTAATCCTACACACAGTCTCCACCGCTGCATGGTAACGAGGGCCGCTGTGCCACGGCAGCACCGGAGAAAAAAAAAAAAAAACCTCAGAGAGCAATCTGTGGCGTGCTCGCCTTTTACAGCTCCGTGCCCTGTCGTAGCCATCATTCTTCCTTGACAATTAAGACCCTCAAATCTAATAGCAGTGATATTGGAATTACAACAAGAACCTTTTGAGGGCATGTCAGGAAAAAGGGCTGCACCTCCCAATACAGCTGTCAAAGCAAAAGGCCCTCCCCCCGTTCATGCCCGCTAAGCGTTTCTGATACACACACACACACACACACACACACGATGGGATGGGGAATATGTTGAGTCTTTGGCTGTGATCTCTGTAAAATGTGCTCTCTGTGCCCTCTTATCCAACTCTCCAAAGACTTGTTACAGCAGCTTTTGTTTTCTCTCTTCTCCTCTCACTCTCTCTCTTTGTCTCTAAATTTCTCTTCATCTCTTCCTCATTGATTCTCCCTGGTGTGTCAGAGATGTTGTTGCTTTCTGTATTTTCACCGGCAGGTTTTTGATTTTTCTTTTTTTTAATACGGATTATTAGGCTAGTAGATTGTGGAAGTTGTCTCTTGGTGCTCCGTGAGGACAGTTTAGGGGGACATTCACTATAATGGCCCCAGTTAAAGATTATCACGGGTGAAATATACTTTGGCCTCAGGGACATGAAGGTTTTAGAGCTAGATTACATAAAGTTGTGTTCGGCTTGATGTCTTGTTATGAACTGGGCTCTGCACTGCCTGATGTGTCCGCAAGTAGCATACTGAGCTCTTCTGCAGTAGAATGAGACAATCTTTGTTAGAATCAATTAAGATATTATATTATAATTTTTCACTAACTGTCTGTTCCTCTTCTGCAGACTCCATCAGAGCAGGCAAAAGTCCGAATGCACATGGTCTTGCAGGCTGCAGGTAAGTGAATGATGATTCTGTTTCTGTCTTTTTTTTTTTTGTCTTTTTGGTTACAGCGTGGTTCAGAACTATGCAGTTATTCATAACATACTCCTGTGATATAACCTTAGGCCTATGCAGTATCACAAATGTGTATTTTTGGTGGTATATTCGGAGATTTAGTGCATTTTTATGTTTTCTTATTACTTATATAGATGACTGGAAGCGTGTCCACTTTTGTACCATGTAGACATTCAGTGCAAGTATAACAGCCTAACAAGGCCTTAAGGGGCATCCACAGCAAGAAGAATAACTGTAAATATATTGTTTTAAAAGTTGTTTTAATTCAAGTGAGTGCTGCATCTAAAACCACCAAGATCACACTCAGAGCCATTTGATGAGGAAGAGAAACACTGTCAATTATCTGAATTTTAACAGGACGTCACAGTCAAAGGGATAGTTTTTTTTTTAAATGCTATGAAAAAGAAGGACATCTGCTTTAGTGCTACTGTTTGCAGAAAGAAAACGTTCATCAGATTGGACGCTCACATCGTTTATAGTAATTTTTTTCGCTCTTGCCGGGTCTTTAAACTACATTTGTTCTGAGCCTGAGGTCATCAGACTCCTGCTACACAATGTGCCCAATCTGTTGAAATGTTGTTGTGTTTAACCTGGTTCATATAGTTACTAAAGTATTTTTGAAGCCCCACCAAACCAGTGTTGCTGAAACTGAGCTTGCATTGACCCACAGTTTCATATATGCACACTCCACTGCAGACCTGGATGGGTATCATACTTGTTTTCCCACACACAGACTCAAAGCACCCCTCCCCATGCGCACACACACACACACACACACAGACAAATGCATACACACACACACACACTCCTGCTTGGCTCTGAGTGCTTCTGGGCCCATATTCACTGCAGCTTAATTTCAAACACTCCTCCCAGTACATAAGTCATATATGTCACCATGCACGCGGTGTATATATTCCAGTGTGTATTCGAGGGGTAGAGTTGCGAGCCAGATGTGACAGGCAGAGATTGACTGTGGAGAAAGATGTCTTCATGTTTACAGTCATGCACACACACATACACGGGCCCAGCACTTCAGAACAGGGCTCTAATTTCACCACAGGAAATATATGAAAGAAGCAGGCATCTATACATCATCTATAAAGCACCCAGCAGCCGCACACTTACCTCACTTAAAGATCTGCCTCTCTGTAAGCCACAGAACAACACTGCAGTCCCTTCTGTGCTGTTACTGATTTCAAACTTAGTGACGCATATACTACATCCTTCTTTAAATCACCTCTACATAGTTTACACAGAGGAATTTGGGATATAACTTCTGTTTCCCTCGCTCAGTTATGATGTGCATTGTATAACGCACTCCCTGCCCTGCCACCTCAAGGCTAATGTTGCACTAATGGTGGTGAAGCATCATAAAACCGAGCATGTGGCTTTGAGTGCAGCGGGCCAGACTGGTGCAGACGCAGGCTACGGGCCAGACGCGGGACTGCAGGAGAGGGTTTAATGCACTGGACAGGCCTCTGGTTTTCCTCTCCTTCCTGGAGGCTTCTAGAAGAACAGGTTTATGGCTCAGTCAAAGATTGTCTTCACCAGAGAGCCCACTCTGGCCTGGATCAGGCCTTCAGGTGCCTGTGATCGTATTGCTCATAACGATCTAGAGTAAAATCTGGACGGGCCTCAGATTTTAACTTGATAAAACAGTTTATGTTCGGTCTTTTGGCTTATATATAATTCTTCTTCTTCTTTTCCTCTGTTTTGTGGTTAACTGTTGAGTGCCCTTGCCTATTTGAATAACTTTTCTATAACAAATATTATGAATCTTCAGCGTCTTCTTATCTAGCCAGCCAAATCTTCTAAATTCATACATTTTTTTCTTATTCTCTCCGTTTCGTTTCCTCTCGTCCCTCTCTGTCTATTTGTCCTCCTGCGCTCCGTCTTACTGTCTTTGTTCCAGTGTTGTTAGCGGACAGAGGGAGATAGGGATGGAAAGAGGGAGGGATGGAGGGAGAGGAGGAAGCAGCAGATGTTGGGAGGTTGTGTGAATGTTAATGTCCTGACGTAGCCGTGGAGCTTAAGCCTCCTCCTCCTCCTCCTCCTCCTCCTCCTCCTCCTTCCCTCCGTTCCTCTCAGAGCGCCCGCCAGGCTTTCTCTCTCGGGGTCTCCTGACATCCTTAAAGCCCGTGGCTCTCCTCTCCTCTCCTCTTCTCTGCTCTCCTCCACCTCTTTCTCTCCCATCCCCTCCCTCCCTCCTGCCTTTTGTCCGTCTATGGACTCTCTCTAGTCAGTAGAGAGCAGATCATCCCATGGCTAAAGCGGCTCAGGCCTTTGTGTTGGGGGGCTCTGTGGACCTGTAATGAGCCCCCTCGGCTGGCCCGCTGGCCTGCTTAGCGCTCACTGGGGGCTTTGAGAGAGAGAGAGTGTGTGTGTGTGTGTGTGTGTGTGTGTGTGTGTGTGTGTGTGTGTGTGTGTGTGTGTGTGTGTG
>JAOWBC010001387.1:14000068-14026479 GCA_028566105.1 Hypoplectrus providencianus | reverse complement strand
GAGGGGGTGGGGGGGTGTTCAGAGGGTCCAAAGAGAGAGAGAGGAAGCGACAGAAAGTGTTCATCCCAGATTAAATGTTTTATGCCATTGCAGGCTGAGCAGACGGAGGCATGATTATGCGCCGTATGAACATCCCAATGAATCTTCCTCTCGCACTTGAAAAGTATTTCATACACATGTTTAATGAATTTCTCCCCCCTCATTATTACATTTACTCTTTCCACTGGAAAGCAACAAATTGGCAACAAATCTGTGCAAAATGCTTCAACAGTGAGCGATTGCTTCCCCCGGGGGATGAAATGTGGAGATGGATCAGGGAATGGGGCTGATTTACAGGTAAGGGTTAAAACGTCGGCAGGGCAGATGAAGATCTGACGTTAATGGAAGGAGGGACTGTCTGTTTCGTGTATAGCCGTGCTGCCATTAAAGTCTAAAGGAATTTTTAAGTGAAATTTTGAAATGTTGCATTGAAGGAACTGTGAATTAGAGACATTTCCATCAACTGGTTTAGAGCAAATAAACGGAGCTGCATGAACATATTTTTGGCACAAGATGGCAGAGTAATGTATTACTGTAGTCTAATGTTGATAATTGGACACATTTGGCCACCCTCAGGTGAAATGGAGAGAAATCTTTGGATTCAATCGGGCAAAATTTTTTAAAATGTTTTTGAGAAGTTGGGTGTTTCCATCAAGCTATTCGTAAGCGAACCAAAATGTGCATTGGGATAAGTTGATTGAAACATGACTTATGTCTGTCTTCAGAATTTCTAGACAACTCTTCATATGATTGCCTTAAAATATTTCAGGTGTATTGCTTATGGTTATGTGGAGGCACTTTTTTTATTTGTGCATTTGGCGTACAGTTTGAGATATACGTTCGAGACTGGGTTTCAGTGCAAAGACTGTTGGTAGGTAAGACAGGTGAACCCTGTGTCTGTAATGTCAGTCAGTCATCACAGGTGCACATTACATATATGTGTTTTGTCCTATGGCCTACTGATGACAGCCTTTGTATTTGAGTATTGTTAACAGGGTGTCTTAAAAATCAAATGTGTCACACACCTGCTCTGTCAGAGATGGTAGGCGGAGCTAATGCAGCATATTTACTCTTAAGCAGAGCACTGCTACTACTTTTTTTTCCAGTTAGTGCTAGTGTTGCATCAAACAAAAATACTTTTAACCCCCTGAATAATAAATCGTCACATACTACACCCTCCTTTTATAAGCCTGATTCATTAGCATGTGTGAGGCACGTGCCTACGCGTGTGCGTGTGTACTCTCATGGGGCTGAATGGTTAACTTCGACATGCCAAGGCACATACTGTACTGACTCCAATGGGTTTGAACAGCATGTGTTTTATTCCTGCCACACCAACAACCTTTCAAAGTGAATGTTAGTTTGAATTAGATTAGTGTGGGTCATTTTTCCTCCTAACTCAGAGACGCAGGAATAAACGCAGCACGGCTGATAAACATTTAGACACCTGTCGTCTCCAATCTCACGTTCCGGGCCTCAGGAACAGATGGAAGTCATGAGTTGTTTCAAACTTCTAATGGAGTCCTAATTTCGTACAGATTGCGCTGTTACCCTGCCCCAACTAACACACACACACACACACACACACACACTCAGCTTATTAGTTCTCTGTTCTCCCTCCTGTCACAGGCTTCTGTCTCCCACTCCCAATTTCCTGCTTCCTTTTTTCAGTCTTTCTCCACCCTGCGAGTCTTTAGACTTACACTATTGACAAATCCGGCTTGTAAAAAGAAGTAAACAAGCCTCCATTACTGCAGTGGTAAAGCCGGGCATTAACTCTAGGATGTCTGTAAAGTATTTTACTTTTTAATGGCTTTGGACAAAAAATAAGTCCATGAGAACATGCCGAACATGCAGTCAACAAAGGCAGGAAAGATACAGGTTAGATCTGACCTTTAAACTGAATTAATACATTCAGTCAATCTTTAATAGTCAGATGTCTTTCCAACGGGTTGCTTATGTTTGGTATTGTCAGCTGCACCATTAAGAGAGTTTATTTTAATACTACTTTATTCCAATAACAGTCCATTCAGGGACACTAAAGGCCTATAAGCCTGTGTTTTCTTTAGGAAATTCAACTTTTACACTTTAGTATGTTTCAGATTTTGTCTGATTGAAATGAAGAAGAAAAAGACAGCATGGATTGCAGGACTATTGATTTGTAATCATAAGTTAGCAAATAACTGCATAGGAGCAAGGAGCTGCATAGTGTACAACAGCTTAACACAAAATCTGTGACTTGAAAAAATAAATAATAAATGATAAGATAAAATAAATATAATACAATTCTAGTATTTTTTTCTTCTTCATTCTCAAAAATAGAGAATTTTGTCCAGAAAAAAAGTCAAAATGCAGCAAAAACACAAACGTAGAGCTTTAAAGAGCATGCCAAACCAACAAGCGGCAATATAACTCTCACCCTTGGACAGGCTAGCCTGGAAAAAAGCTACCATCAGAAGACTACCATGCTGCTGTGTAGTAGGTGTGCTGTTGTTGAATATTATTCATGTAAGAAGTCCTCTTCACAAGGACTATTTTAGCCACTTGTCCCTAGAAATTTCCCCAAAAGTCCTTTTCCATATCACTAACTGAAGTTAGCTTAGGGCCAAAACATAAAAATAAATGTATGTTATTAAAAATATCCATATATGTATGGACTAAGCTTCACGCTGCTATGCGGTCACTTCCACCCAACACATACTGTATTCTTTGTCCTTTTGTCCCCCGTCTCTCTTCCCTTACAGTGTCCCTACATGTCTTTTTTCATCCTGGCATCACACATGCTGTCCACACTCAGACATAACAACTCTAACAGCCCTCCTCTGTGTGGCGCAGAGGGCTGATGACAGAGACATCCACCTACGCTCATTCAAAAGGGCGGCTCTGCCACATTATTTACAGTAGGCCACACACACATTTATACCCATCTGATTTGTCCAAAATGCCGCACCCAACACTTTCTTCCTCTCCTGCATCCCTCAGTCCAAACCTAGTGTTTCCAATAGAGGAGTGAAGAGAAATAAACAGTTAATTAATCCTCCATTGGCCCGGTCTTGCATATTTCTGCCTAATTAGTAAACCAGGCAATAAGGGGCCCCTGGGCACCGGTCTCCTCCCAACCAGGGCCCCGTCTCCCAGACCAGAACTCCAGCTGCGTGTTTAAGGAGAAATAAATATCAGAAAGTACATTGCTCCTCTTTCATCTCCTCATGCTGAGAAGTCGGGAATGACTGTGGGAGAATTAATGTTCATTTAATTTCCCTTCTTTCTTCTGCTCATATATTTGGATTCTTCAGGTATTTCTTGTCTCTCCGTGTTTCCCTCACTCTCTCGCTCTCTCTCATATACACACACACGGAACAGGGCCTTTTTCATAGCCACTACATCTGCAGGACACATGTTCACTAAGTGTACATTTGTGAGAGCGTCTGCGCACCATAAATTAGTGCGCGTCAGCTTAAAAGAAAGATATTCGGGCCTGTATCTGCTGATGGTGAAAGTATGTTTTTCTGATGTCCCGAACATTATTTCTTGTTACCAAAGGCTAATCTGTCTCTCTCAGTTTGATTCATGCTTTTTAGAGTCAACGGGCGAAACCAAAGCCAGCCCAGGCTGCAGAGATTGATGCGATCAGCTCTGTTCATACTCAGAATAAACCTGTCTTGATCTGCAGCTTTGCAAACACGTTTTCGCTATCTAGAGGCCGGATCCAGGCTCCACAAGTGGCCCAGCAGTAATAGTGACAGTCACATACCTGAAAGGTCACAACTGCTATGGGTTGTCTAATAAACTGCTGAAGTGATCCCTGTCTAAGGAAAGTTTCTTAAATGCCAAGAAGGAAGTAAATCTTTTATATAAGTGAAAAATGGCCTTGCTTACTGCTGGATTATTCATTTCATACAATGTTTTGTTTTAAATGACCTTCATCAGGGATTTATTCAATACAGCATTTTGCATTAAACAACTATAATCACATCTTCAACAATTTTTCATGTCAGTTGCTAAGTGCTGCCCTTCACTGTCAGGTGTTCACTTGGGTTTCTTTCCAGTACTTTAAAGCAAGGAGGAAAGAGAGTTTAGTCACAGTCATTTATAAAATGCAAATGCCATTTTATTTGTTGGGGTGCACTCTTTCAAGTGTTGGTGATATAATCAACTGCAATTAAGCACGTTTGATAATAAAGCAAGTCTGGATTTTTACAATATCATAAGGAAGCATTCTCCTGCTTTTGGAAGTTTTGTTGTGGCAAAAAAAGTAGAAATACGGTGTTTATGATACATGTACATAATTAGCAGATGATTGACTTCCGTTAACCATTCCAAATGCTCACTTTTAAGCCAGTTGGATTGTATCCAACTGCTGATTGTAACATTTTCCCACCAAAACAGAAAAATGGTGCCTCGTTTTGAAAGTAAACACAAACTTGTTTGTGTTTGTTTCATTCCATCATCAAATTGGTTAATCTGTTAGGAATTTTCAATCCAGTCTTACAGAATTAGTTTGTTGTGTTATTTTGTTGTTTTGTTACCCACTTTATACTGCTTTTCCATAAAAGTTTCACAATAAGCTCTACCTTCATTTTGCATTTGGACATTCCTACTGATCCTGCTCATCATGTTGTTTCTCCCAGTAGAGAATCTCCACCTCTTGTGTCCTCTTTATATCAGCCTCTCTGTATGTATCTGTCTGTGATCTACCTGAAATGTATCTGAGATTAGTTGAGCTGCAGTCGTGAATTAGATGTGTTATCTTGTTTCCAATCATGACAAACCTTTTAATCCCCCATTCTGCCTTAAAACCTTCCAGGATTTCGCAGAAGCAGGCATGACCTTTGACCTTTAGTAGATAGACTTTATGTACTTACAAAAAGCTTATGGGGGTCTTGATGGCTCCTGCCGGGACCAGCTCACCAACAGTGAGACACAGATGAGTCGTGACACACGGTAACAAGGGGATCCTCAGTTTGGATAAAATGTACAGCATGTTTGACAAGTGGTAGAGGTGAGGGGAAGAGAATTAGTATGTGTATGTGTGTGTTGGGGGTGGGGGGGGTCTCCAGATCAGGACTAATCGGTGGGATCAGCCGCAGTGAAAAGGCTAGTCGTTATTCTGAATTGGCCGGGATATGTGGTTATATGATAGAGAGCGAGGGTTTAAATCCCTCAGCCGGCATTGTTGGGCCGTTTATACAAGCTGGCTTTTCTCCTCACACACACACACGCACACACACACATACCAGTATGAGAGCAAGGATGAGCATTGATGATAAATGTATAATCCCCACACACACACACACACACACCATTAAACCCAGTGGATTACAGTTTGGGGAATTACGGCAGGGATTTCTGTTGTCTCTCTTTCTGTCTTGCTCTTTCCTCTCCTCCTCTGCTTTCACTGCCCTCGCTTGTCAACAGCCCCACTTGGCCCGGGCTGCCAATCCACAGCTTTGATGAGGCAGTGTCAGCTATTTGTTTGGCCAAGCACAAATGGATCTCTGAATAGAAAGAGTGTATGACAGAGAAAGAGAGAGAAAAGCTGAAGGAGAAGGAGAATGGCCGTCCTGGCAAGTGATAATATTGAGAAATAATCTGCCACCTTCTTCCTCCTCTCCTCCCTCTTTCTGTTGTCTCTCTCACAGGTCTCTCTCTCTCTCCATTCTTAACTCTCGTCTCTCGCCCTTTATCTCCTAAACACAGACTGTGCCAGTGTCGGCTTGCAGCTGATTACCGGTGTAATCACTCACATTTTAGATGATCTGATAGGAGAAAAGGCCTCCAAATCATCTTAACACCCCCCTGAACTCCTTCTCCTGAAGACGGTGGCCAACAACAACTACTTTATTTTTGTCCTCAATATTTTCTTCTTAAACAGTAGGCCAGAAAATTCCCTCAGAAAAGCCCCGTTAAAACAATGCCTGGGTAAGCCCATTCTGCCAATATCCGCTGCTTATTTCAGAGTAATGTAAGCTCTGGATTTGTCAGTGTAAGTAGATTGGGGCACAATGTAAGTACAAGTGGAGTTGATGTAGCTAACTTTGTACTAAGTGGCAGCTTGCTGTGTCTTAGTGAGCGCTGCTCTGTGCCTTTGTAGAGTTTTTAGAGCTTTCAGTAACAAACCGGCTGCAATTGCAGGAGTGATGTACCTGTAGGTTGTTTTGTTTACTGGTGATTATGTTTGTGCATTCAGCTATTGTTTTTTGATACCAAGAGCAAACAGTTCTTATGGTGAAAAACTTTTTTGTGTTGTTAGAGTCACACAGATGCTTTTGGAAATGAAACCAAGACCAACACCCCCTTAAACCTTACACTGTTTACTGCAAACACTTCCCTCACACCAATTACGTTGCGATGGTATTTGATCCAACATAGTGCAAAGATTGTCTATCTAACTAGTACTGCCAAGGTATTCATTTTTGGTTCATACTTTGTTTCCCCCCCCCCGTTTGCCTCACAAAGCCATCACTGATTTCATTTTGCTTAATTTGCTACTAGTGAGGTACAGCAGGCTTTTACTTTGGTAGTTCAGTGTCCTTTGGCATTCACCAGAATCACTTGCAGCTAATTGGATCACACATAGAATCAAAGGTTTATTGCCACCTTTCACTTACAAGGAACTTGTCCTAAAGTTTGATAAATGCAATAAACTGGCTGCAGCAGTCATCACACATATTATACATGCTTATGATGAAGCAATCCTGTTCATGCGTATTTACAGATGTCCAAATATAGCAGGTTGCTGGTTATGTCTAGTCGCCTTCATCTCCTTGTTTGCAAGCAGGAATGAGATATTTAACTCCTATCTGGAGTGGTTCAGATGAAGTACAGCAGCTGAATGTTACTTTAGGTTGCTTTTAGCTGCGAGAAGGCAAAATTCCTCCTCGTAGTTCGAATATTGGTCCTTTCCAGTATTCTGTATTCTTTCCAGTAATCCTGTTGTAACTGTAAATGTTGGATTAAGAATATATAGATAAATCAATTATGCTCAATTTATGCTTAATTAATTAGTAATTAAAATTGGTAATCAGTGATGATCAGAACAAGCCCCTTTCATGGCAAGTTTTATTTAATTGTCCTAATTAAGTTGATATCCGAAAAGTATCTGGCCATGTAAACATAATCACTGCTCTGAAAAGCACCACAATTTTTCTTTTGAATGCTTTCGTGTGTCTTTGTGTATGTGTGTGCGTATCTGTGTGTGTATGTGTGTGTGTTGCAGCTTAGGAACTGTTAATTACACATGAAGGGGTCCCCTAGCAGCAGGCCGGGGAGCCCTAAGGGGCCAGTGGTGAGGCTGGTGGGGATGAGGGGGAACAGATTACGGCGGTCTCGGGGCACCAATAGATGGCCAGATGAACCAGCAGGGGCCCCTTTCTTTTATTCATTCCCCCAGTGGACCCCTCCACAGGTCCTGGACATGAGGCCCACTCACATTAGGCCAGGACTGCATTATAAAACGGTTATTTTTGTGTCAAACATTTTGTTAAAATAGTTGTTTTAATTAAGCAAATGAAACACAAAAAGTAAACAGGTTGAATGGCTTTGCATTGACCTATAGGGCACAATATCTGCAAATATGGTTTTGTATGCTGCTGAGAACAACGAGATCATGTGTGTGTGTGCATTATATAAGTCCTGTAACATACTACTGTATGGTCCTAATGAGGGGTGTACGTGTGTGTGTCCAAGGGTGATAATCCCGTCTCCCCTCTGCGGAGCCCCAGTGAATCCCCCACTAAGCCACTTCATTTACTTTGATCCAGTTTTGGGGGGCAGTTTAATTTCCCATAATGCCATTGATCAATGATTTCTTTTCAACGCTGATGTAATTAGTGTTTTAAGCCAGTTTTGCGCTCCCATCACGCTCTGTTTTGGGGATGGGGGGGTTTAAATAAAGATCAATATCAGCTCACACGGAGGGTTCCATGAACACAAACAGGGATGTGTGTGTGTGTGTGTGTGTGTGTGTGTGCGCGTGTGCGTGTGTGCGTTTGTGTGTGCGTGTGCGCATAGTGGTGGTAGTTATATAAACTGAAAAACACAAATCTTATCCATTACTCTGCCTTTTCTCCCAAGCTACACCAGTTGGTGCAGTTTAAATAACTGTGAAAATTAACAGTCACAACAATTAAAATCCTCCCCTAAACAATTGCCACTCTTATGCATAATTCATCAAATTTATATATAGGTCTGCTATTATCCTATTAAGAAAGGGTTGTTTTTATTAATTAACTTGATTAAGTGGTAAGCTTTAGCAGGGTGGCCTGATTGCAAATGGTCAAATGATTAATAAAGGCCTCCGTCGGTGTCCTCCCTGAGGTTCGAGTGCTATTAGCTCCTCTGTTCAAATGAGTTAAACCTTGATTTTACAACCATAATGCAAACTACTCAGCTGGTGAGGAGGATTATAGCCAAACCGTATTGCATGAAGCATTGCTGCATTTCATTTTGCTTGTCGACTGCACTGAAGTTGCATTGATGTTTGCGGGTGTCTGAGGTTGAGTTGATTAACTTGGTTTGTGGACTGTGATGCAACAGGGGAAATCATGGCTCAAATGTCTGGCGAGAAGGGCGTTCAGAGAGCGAGGGCCTCCTCCAAGGCATGCCCCATCCCACAATGTTAACGTTCCCACTTGAGGGGGTGTTTTTGTGAATTTTCCCAGTTTGAAACTTGCGTTTCAGATAGTTCTGATACAACATGAATGCAGCACAAATGCATAAACAGCAAGCATTATATTCTGAGTGATTTTTTTTTTTTAGTCAGTTTGAACATTAAATGTTGTCTTTGCACAGTGTTCTGTTATATATTTATATCAGATGATAAGCAAATGATAGCATTTGGTTTATTTACATGTGAGAAAACTTCCCAACATTTTTGGAATCTGGCTTACACTGTTTAAGGACACTGTGAAAAAACAGTAAAAAGTTCTTATGTAACAACATGAATCAGCAAAATCTGTGTAATTATAAACATTCATGTTTGACGTTGACGAAAAAACTTTTCCTTGTCTCAGAAAAAAAAGTTTTCTGCTTTGTGATGCTGCATTTACCTGCTAATCCCAGAGGGTTTTTAAATAGTTATTTAGCTTAAGTGGAAGAGTTTTTTCTATCCATACAGAAACTTTCTTTGGTTTATTACAGGTCAACACATTTGGAGATACATATTTAACAACAGACAATAACAGACATCTAATGTAGAAAGTAGCACAAAAATGAATAACTTTTATCAAGTAAAAGTATCCTGAATGTGTAAATGCACTGGATGTTGTGACTTTATTTCTTTTGTGCTGCTGTTTGCTGAGCTCACTGTCAGACACAACTTTACAGTTTCCTGGTGCACTTTAAAGCCAATGTGCATGTTTGTTGTTAAAAGTCTTGTCCAGTGTGAATTATAGAGCTGTCCACTCGAGACGACTCCCAGAGCCCCACACTTGTCATTTGGTGGGCAGGTGTGACCTCCTCCTCACTCTGCAACAAAGACAGAGACTACTGGATAAATACAGGCCTATGTGTGTGTGTGTGTGTGTGTGTGTGTGTGTGTGTGTGTGTGTGTGCGTGTGTGTGTGTGTGTCTGCTGTGTTCAGGCACACGCAAGCTCCGGCCACGTCTCTAAACTTCAGGACATAGCTCCATTAAGGCATTTAACTGGAAGCACAATGACCTAGCATTAAGTTGATTGCTTTAGTTTGTGCTGATTAAATGTTAAACATAATTAAATAAGATGTTCATGATTTAAAAACTGTGCGCTGCATAGCAAAGAAAGACCTTTCTCATTTAGATATTCATCACAGAGTTTTGCATCATTGTTGTAAAAACATCACCAGCTGTCTGCAATTTGTTAGAAAGAGATAAATCCATTGGCCTTCAGTTTTAATAACCAGTTTTGGGAAATCCATCTAGATTTAAAATTTAACATGATGCAATGTTAAGCTCAACTAAGATAGATTTGTGCCTTGGATGCCAGAGCATGATCATGCCAGAAAATAAATAAATAAATCGGTAAAATAGTTTGGCAGCAGACTTTCTGGCTTCAACTAATGATTAATTTCATTATCGGATAATCTAGCAAGAACATTTTCTTTTAATTAGCTCTCGTACTTTGGGCTCCAAAATGCCAGAATGCACTGAGAAATGTAATAAAAATCCAAGGTGACATGTTCAGATTGCTTTTTTTGTTCAACTGAACGTCCAAAAAACAAAAAAAAAACTGTTCAGTAGCTATAAAATAGGACAAAGAAAAACAGCATATATTTGCTTTGGAGAAGCTGGAGCCTGTAAATGTTTGGTATATTTGCTATAAAAGCTTGACTCATTAATTATCCACTTGAATGAGAAGATAATCATGAAATCAACTGTTTCTGAAGTGAGTGATTGGTAATTCCAGCTCAGCATGCAGAAGCTGTTGCACTGTTGTCATTATTTCAGACTTGAGGGATGATTCTCTGAGATCCAACATGTACACTCCCTCCTGGCACCTCCCTGACAGCGACCTTGTGGTCATTACTGACCAGTAGCCTTGTCTCTCATTTACCTGACTTTCTTTTGAACTAAGCCCATCCTGCAGGGCTTACACGCTTGTGTGGAAGGCCAGAGCCTGAAATTACCTGCAGACCTTCTGCCAAAGCCCGGCCAGGTAGTCATTACTGGAAAAGCCTTCGAGTTCTTCACCCTTTTGAAGTGTGTCAGTACTTAGAGAGATAACAATGCCAGCGCCCTTTGACCTCATCTGGGCCTTCAGTCGATAGTGTGTGTGTGCGGACTTCCCTGTTTCCATTTGGCTGACCGATCTTTAAAGTTGCTCACTGGTCTGGTTACAGCCAGGGGATGAGGCTGGGCATTGAGTAGTTTCAAATGGAACCAAACTAAGCCTATATGCAAACAAAACCAAGGGAATTAGGGGAACTAAGCTGGCCTGTTCACAGTAACTCCTCGGCCAACGCTGAACCGAAGAAGAAGAGAAAGTGATGGAGAGGAGGGAGGGCAGTGAATGAGTGAGGCTTTCTGAATTCTCATGAAGGGCCTGTTCTTTTAATTGTGTTGAACGAAACAACAGGGGCTAAGTAATGGGGTTTTAAAGTGAAGCACATTTGGATAGATTGTGTAACGCCCTGTGTGGGTGTGAGGCGGGGAGCAGGAGAGGAGAGAGAGGGAGAGAGACACCGAGGGCGAGTGGGCGGTATTGTGTGGCAAGAACAAAAGGCGAAAGTTGGCAAACGGAGGCACCCACTGAAAAGCCTGGAACCAAACTGGCCGGCTAATTACTGACATGCATTGTCAAGGAGGAGGAAACACAACAAAACCGGGATAAAGATTAATTTTATACCTCATCCTCCTCGCTGTCAGACACACAGAAACAAATCCTGTAAATTGAAAAAGAAAAAAAAAGCGAGGCAAGCAGATAGAGGTAGAGGGGATCACAGGGATAAAGCTATGGGAGTGTAACAGTACAAAGCAGTGCTCGTAAAGCTTCCTTTATTGTGTCAATCCCTGCTCTCAAACACACGCTATAGACTTGTCTTTACGTTTCTGAGCTGTCTCCTCAGACTCTCCCGAAGAAAAGTAAAGAGTTTAAGACTGTTTATGAAATGAAAAGGGAACATAAATAGGGCAGGAGTGCACGTAAAGTTGCTGCCAGTGTTCATATTTTTAGGTCAGTTATAAAAAGAAAAAGAGTCTCATAAAGTGGCAAAGGTTGCAGTAACGTCCAGAATAATATATAGACGCTGCAGTTAGGAAACGCAGAGGTCAAGATCTTGAGTGGGTTGTAATGCAGTGATATGTTGGAGAATAATTTACCAAGCGGGATAAAGAGAGGAAAGGTGGGGATGAGTGCGAGGATTATTAATAGTGGTGTCTTTTGGAGAGCGGGCTAACATCTCCTGACATGTATGCTCTGCATCCAGCTCTTTCAGACTTTGGTCTGCCATTTTTCTCATTCTTTGCTCCTCTTTTTATTTCTCTGTTCCATTTTGACAAGTGTTTTGAGAAAAAAAAAAAAAAAAAAAAAATCACGCTTGTCATCCCCAAACTACGCCAGGCTGGTTTTCTTTTTCCCTTTTTTTTTTATTACCATGGAGATTTCACGAGCGTACATCGGCGATTTGGAGATGAAAGGGGTGGAATCATCCCGATTCCTGCCCTGCCACTGAGCCGCTCAAACTCCCTGACAAAGCTGTCAGACTACATTTTGGCTCCAACTGCCAGAGTAAACTTGCTCTGCCATTTACAATCAACAAGAGGCAGCGCAAAGTCCCGCTCCAGCCCGTGTCAGAACCCTGCAACTGCTCCCCTTTTCAGAAGCATTAAAGTGTATTTTTTCTCTCTTCACAGTATGTCTGTCTGCTTATATTTCTGTTTTTTTTCTCCTTTCTTTCTTTATTTCTTTCCGTCTCTGCCGTGTGTCCTGGATCCACACATATAAGAAAACTGTGAGGAGGTTGATTGGAATTCTCAGTCGTACTTGTTGGATGCCTTTTTTATGTTAATGGTTTACCTGTCAATTAACTATTGGTAGAGTAATATATTCTATACCTCCATCTGTCTATAAATTATAATTTTGGTTTGAATCTTGAAGAAAAGGGCTGTGGAGCAGCATCCCTTGTTATCCAGTAAAACTCTTCAATAAGCGACTATTTTAAACAGATCATCGGGTCATAGGTCATAATGCAAAAACGAAAAAAAAGAAAATAAGGGGTCTGGTTATTAACAATTTGAATGACCCTATAAATCTTCACCTCTCATTCAAATTCAGGGGGGGACACTTCTATGAGTCAAAGCAGTTGTTTTAAAAAGAGCAAAGTTTGTCTTCTATATTTATATATAAGTATGTCATGTTCAATGATGATGGTACTTGTGAACTTGTGATTTTCTATTCTCTCATTAATTCCTTTGTGAGGCATATTACAGTCCACTTTAGGGGTTTCAGAAAATATTGATTCACTTCGGTATTGCATCATATTTTGTGATACTACGTCAATTCTCAAAAACACTATAATTTAAATTAAAAAGTTACATACAATGATGAGTTACAACAGAAAGTCACGTTTTTAGTTTGTATATTGAGACATTGTATACAACCTTATAACACTACTTTCTGCTATAGATCTCTCTACTGATTGCAATTTTAAGAAAAAGTTTTCTACGTGGATTTAATACATTGTGGCAGTTAAACGTAAAATTAGATTAAAATATCACAATATACCTTGTCTACAGCATTCCAATATATTGAATCATATGATTTGTATCGTATCGCCACAGTCTGTGAGGACACAGGGAGGTTTGCGAGGGACAACACACACATGATGAGAGAGAGGGGGAGAGAGGGAGGATGCTTGGCTCCTCTCCAGCAGTGGTGCTCCTGGTGTGAGAGGAGGAACAGTTTCCATTCTCTGGCTGGGCTTTCATGTAGAGACGCCCAGGAGAGAATGAAAGAGAGAGATGCACAGAGGTGAGAGGGTGCAATGAGATGTTTACGAGGAAACATTTTCGCTTTGCTGCAGGTTTACCAGCAGTCTTTGAAATACAGCTTTAAGGATTAAATCGATGAATTAATCTGCATAAAATGAATTTGCAACCGTTCTGAACATTGAATATTTGTCTCAGTCTGTTTCCAGCTTCACAAATTGTTGGATTTTGAAGTTTTCTGTGTCAAACTGATGGTCAACCAAATATCTTTGGGTTGTAGACTGTTGGTCTAGTAAAGAAATAAATAACAACAGGCTTTTTTTTTTTTTTTTTTTTTTTTTAATATTTATAGAAATTTTATTAAAAAAAGATTCTGAAAATAATTGGCCGGTCAATCTATAGTGCTAATATACAGCCCAATTTAGCAATTCTGAAGAGTATTTCATTGTTTCATTTCAAGTACATGTTTTAGTACTTGATTGCAGTGATTATGTAAAAAAATTGCCTGATTTAATGATTCCTGTTGGATTTTAACACTTGTTGTGAGTCCACCCTTGATGCAGCCATCACCGCTCTACTAGTGCTGTCTGATTTGAGCGTGTGTTTGGATGCGTGACGGATCCTGTTTGTGCACCTGCACCATGGTCACTCTCATTGCTTTGAAATCAACCACTTTTATTAACTTGATTGTTTCCCCGCTGAAGCCGACACCTCGACCATTACAAAGAGCAAATTCCTGCACCTGTCCCGTTTCTCCTGCCTCGCTCAGCCCAGCCCGTACCGTCAGCTCGGCCGGGTCTCAGCGTGGCCCAGCTCGGCTCGGAATGAAACGTCCATAATCTCTGTGCCGGCATGTTAATTTTCAAGTCAAAGGGGCAGCTCCCTTTTCATCACGGCGGAGGCTGTGGAATATTCAGCGCGCTGCAGATGTTCATGAATAATGTCTGTGGCCAAACCCCTGGCTGAGGCTGGGGGAGGAGGGATAGGGGGATGAGGGAGAGGAGGAGGGAAGGGGGTATGGGGAGGCAGTGAGGCCAGATGAATTACACGTAGGGGGGATCTGACAGGCGGCGTGGAGCTTTGTGATCATTCCAAAGTTCTAATAATCTCTCTCACCTTCTCCATCTCCCCAGTAATGAAAGAGAATAGGTGATTGCACCCCGGGCTATGTTCCCCGCGTAATGACTCCTCCAAAGGCACAGAGCCGCCAAGGAAAAATGAACTTTGAATGAGCGGCGAATTGGCTCTGACAGAGTGATAGACCGTGACACAGATTCTGTAGCAAAACAGACGTAGTGCTAATTGATTATCAATATTTTAAGCAAAGTGATGAAAATAAGCATTAAGAGATGAGAAAGAGGGAAGAGAGAAGGGAGTGCACAACACTACCTTCAAGGGGGGGGGGCTGTCATTTGTACAATCTCCCTCACTCTTTCTCCCCCCTCCCCTGCTCTTTTCCTCCTCCTGCGGCCAGGCTGTCTCCCCCGTCTCCCCCATTTCTGTCTCCCCGGTGCCACTCTCAGCCTGCCTCCACCCTCCCTCGTGCATCCCGTCTTTCTGTTTCCCTTCATCATTTCTCGTGAGTTGACGTTTTCGAGTTAATTGCCAAATATGTCCCTGAACTTGTATTAATTTTGTAACGCTTTGCTTTATTTATTTCTTCGCTCTCACCTGCTTTTAATGTTCCTCCTGAACCTTGTTATCAGGCCTAGCGTTAGTCACCTTGTCCCTCAGAGTGTGCAATTTTAGAGTTCAATCACGTATTCATTTTTTTTTTTTTCTTTAAGAAAGAAAAGAAATCAAACACTTTATTCAACCGCATTGTCAGCAATGGCGGGCTCTCTACAGAATTTGTAAAAAGATATCAAGTAAAATGAATACAGTCTTTTGGAGAAGTATTACATGCACATGAACACATACACACTCAGCATTCATAAAGTCCACACCAAAGAGCAGGCAGGGACCACCAAGTTTGTGTGTCTATTCTGCAGTGTGTGTTTGTTCCTGTAATGTGGTCAGTTGTGCTGAGCCCTATTGACGCTGCCAGGGTCCCGGCTCTCCTGCCTTTCTTTTCTAAGTGGCCGCCCTCCTGAACCTCCTTGTGTCAGCACTGCGATTAGCGGCTCCAGTTTACCTTTCATGTGCGGGGGTCCTGATAGACTTAGCCCCATCTCCCCCACCAGCACCGCCGCCACCACCACTGCTGCACACATGAGACACACACACTCAGTGGTGTGCCATCACAATGGCATCCAACAGGCATTCAGCGGGGGAACCAGAGCCTATTCTCCACCATTCAACCACACGCTCAAGTGCATTCACTCTGGAATAGACGAGCAGATACACACACATGCGCGCACACACACACACACACACACACACACACACACACACACACACACACACACAGACACACACTAGGCGTGAATATTTGAAATTGCAGCACATCTATAACTAATTTTTACAGACTACGTTTTGTAATTGTGGCCTAAAATTGAGTGTTTTTACTGGAAAATATTCATGAATGTGTGCAACCTTCTTGTTTAATTTTGTGTGTATGTTTAACTATATAAGATGAGGTATTATCTTAGATTTAGGATATAGTAATTGGAGCAAATTTGAGCAAAATATTAAATGTTATGCTTATACTCAACTACATTTAGCTGCCAACTTTAGACATTTAACATGTCAAGATTTAACATAGAAAACTAAGATATCAGAAGATTTTTGTTTTTATTAAACCTTATAACAGTATATGAATTAGTCAAAATTATAATTAAATGCTTTTTATGTAAATACATCAATAATAATTTATTTGGAATATATGTATGACAATCTGAGTGGGGCCATTCTGTATAATAAGTACTTTTATTTTGATACTTTTAGTCAAGTAAGTTTTGAATGCAGGACTTGTAGTGGAGTAATTTGAGGTCCCAATACTGCTTTCACCACTGCATATAATGCATGTCGAGGCCGCTGTAGCAGCTCGATGGAGAATACCGGCTTAACTGTCCACTCTCACCATGCAACCAGCTGTGAAACGTGAAGTAATAGAGAGTTAAGAATCAGAGAAAGCAGAATGACAGCTGGCAGAGAGATCTCAGATTTGGTGGAAATACATGTGGTACAAAGGGCATGTGAGGGGTGTTTGACCTTCTGCTCTTCTGTTCCAACACTTCTGGCTTTGGTTTTTATCAGTCGGCGTCATTGTAATAATGTGAGAAAAAACTTCTCTCCCTTTTGCAGATGTCCTCATCACTTTAACATAACATTCCTTTTCAAACAAATGCCTCCAGACATTCACAAACAGTTCATTGCTTCGAAAAATGAAAATTGATATGTCTACTTCGCATCCTTAACAAGTGAGAGTCGACTTTTCCTGCCACCAGAGACGGCTACTGCTGCCAGTCCGAGTGCAAAGTAACAGATAATTCTGAAGCCATACAATGTTAAATCTCTTGTGTAAATACAGTATTGAGTGATCATTTTCAAAGAGAAATGCCCAAACTTTCTAACTGTATTTATTTATCTTTTATGTTTAGTTGTGACTGGTAGCCTGGCATTAATGGCCAATTGTGGGCTGATCCTATAGTTATAGCAGGCAACAAGGGATTTGTCTGTAAATGGGGTAGCACCAAACACACAGACCTGTTCAAAGGTTTAAAGACAGAAAAGGATGCAACAAAGCAGGGGATTGTTGAAAGTCAAGGGAAAAGAAAACAGAGGAGAAGAGAAGGACATAAATGAGATAAAAGAAGAAAAAATGAAGAAGCATAAGAAAGAGGCCGTGGCATGTGGAGACATGACAGGGTTGAAGTTGAGGGTGAGATGTCATTCAGAGGCCCCAGGATGCTTAATATTTTACTGTGTGATCCCTGCATTATGGATTTGATCTGATTGCCCTCTCAAGACCTCTGTTACGCACTTCCCCGCTCATCTCAGTGAAGTTCTCATGGCGGAACTTTTGTATTTATCTAAAAGGCATTCCTGCCCTCCCAGCATACCAAGAACACAACTGTGTTTTTACTTCTAATACACATTAATTTAACGGCTTGCTACATATGATATTTCCATACTGGGCTTTCAGGGTTGAACTCTGTGTGACCCAGTGGCTCTATCACAGAAGCTTTGTTGTTTGCATTACTCCTCAGGCTTCTGTATGTTTGTGTATGTGCGAGGTGCTCTAATGCTTTGTGTGAATATCTGGACATCCGTGTGTGTTCCTCAGGTGTGTTTAGGCGTGCATGTGTGTGCCAGCCCATGGCAGTGCACTGTCCTCAGAGTAACATCCCTCTCTGATCTCCCTGACCGCTGGAGGCCTCTGCTCCTCCCCACCTTCTCTGCAGTTTTCCTCGCCATTCCAGGGTCCGGGGCCTCCATCTCTCTGAGCGCACAGAGTCAGGGGATACGCTTTCGCCCTTGGGTCTAAAGGGGAGGTTGGGATTGCTTGGCCCGAGCCACCCACATGCATCAGGAAGACCCCACTGCTCAGCTCCTTATTGCCCCACTTGAAACCTGTACTCAACCCCAGACCTCCTGTGCAAGGTTTTGCCCAAAGGAAATAAGACACAGACCTCAGTGCGTTTTCTGAAGCCGAGTGTTTTATGCCTCAGAGGGATTATTGGACTGATGTTTCCTTATTCTTCTCTCACACTTTAAACTGATTTTGTTTTTTTAGAGACAGGACAAACAACTCATGGAACCTGCCTAATTGAATCGCTTCAGCTGGGACAATTTGACACTTGAAGTTATTGGGTTGTCCTCTATCGGTCAAGTATGATTAGTAACTGGTCATTAGGGTCTGGATCTAAAAAGAAGTGTTCAAACGGTTGTTTTGTTTTATCTCCATGGGGATAAGCTTTTAGTTTTCTCTCATAAGATAAGATTTTCCTTTATAAGTCCCACAACGGTGAAATTTCCAGTGGATCAACAGCTGAGAAACTAGTATTTATTAACATTTGAGACATGTTAAAACATAAAGCATATGAACAATTTTAAACAAACAAATATAAATTAAAACTGTAGTCACATCTTTGCTATCACAAAAATGATGAACAGATTAGAAAAGCAGCTAACTAATATAATTATCACCAATAAATCTGCAGAATACTTACTTTGATTCATCAATTCATTGATGGTTTTGGACAATATTAGAAAGTCAAAGATGCTTCAAAGATCCCAAGGTGATGGCAAGGGGATCGTCTCACAGATATTCACTTTTTGTATAAAATGTCTTTTGCAGTTTTACAGTACAAGTATAGTGACTTTGGCCACTGGTGAAAACTCAATTAAAATGTTTGTATGTGCAGAAACAGGTTTTCCTTTGAGTCACAGCTGAGACCTCCAGGGCTAAATAAGTGCAGTTCCTTGAATGACCACTAGAAGCTGGCTCCAAAGCGAGTTAATCCCCCATAAACCCTATCTTAAAATGCTCAACTTTACAGCTGAAATGAACAAGTTTACATCCTGGCCCAAAAACAGTTTGGGTCAAATACTAATTTCCCATTAATGACAATTGTACAGAGGTGGATTGAAAAAGAGTTGAAGTTACATTATTATGGCATGGCAGCTTTCAATGACATGCTACTCACATGGTGTGTGCCGTTAAAGGTTGCATGATATGTTTTGGAGACCTTATATCCACTGAAATGCACAGTAGAGTGGAAGACATTTATATCCATGTGTGCGCTATGTGGGCCTTCCTGAGACACACTGTATATAAAATATGAATTGTATGAGTTTGTGTTTGTAGTTTGCAGAGAAAATGAACTCTGAGCACAGTTACCTCCTGTTTTTCCCATAAATAAGACAAATCTCTCCTTAATTCCTCACCTCTTTGAGTTTAACAGATGCAATCTCAGCATGATCACTGAGAAGGAAAATACAAACATGGAGCCCAGGTGTCGAGAGTAACAAGGCCGTTTTAAAAATTAATAGAACAAGTGTTGCATAAGCAAAACCCAAGAGTTTTGGATGTTGGTTCTGACATAGCGAGTGTAGGTGGGAAAAAGTCTCATTTCTTCACACATTTAGATGAATGATCCAAATTGTCCCTCTGATTTCATGTATAACATAGTGTGGAGTTTTTCTTTTTTTTTTTTTTTCTTTTTTTATCGAGCTCATCTGCTACAGTACTGTGTCAGCATGCACTCCTGGCAACTTGCATCTGGCTCCGTCATTTAGGCAATCACTCCTCTCTGAAGCATCCATAACACCACAGGAGTACAGGCCCTAATTGATGCACCCCCCCCCACCCAGCATCAGAATATAGCCGTGGTACAAAACAAAAGCTTTTCAGACGATTGCCGATGAATAATTGATTGATTTTGTAAGATATCTCTCTCTAATTGTTTAGTTTGTAAATATTTCATGGGTTGTCGTTAAATCAGCCTGATGACAGATGCAGAGGGCAGCCTGCGATAAAGATCATCCCGGCCTCCTGTCTTCTGCCTGAAGGAATTCACTCTTATGGCTGAGATTCATATACCATCACACTGCCAACACTTTCATGGCTGTTTTTTGTTGTTGTTGTTCTTGTTGTTGCCCAACACAAGTTGCACAATGTCAAACACAAACTGCTACTGTAATGCAGGCTCGCCCTTGAACCGTTTTATGCATTTCTGCTGCTAAATATTTAAATGACTTCATGTTGTATCTCTTCATGTCGGCCCATCCAATCAGCATGCAGCTATATTTGTGATATGGCTCCTGTCAAGTTATACTTTACAGCTACAAGGTCTAGATGAGCTGCTTCTGATGGACACACAGACAGACACCTGCATTTAAACACACACACACACACACATAAATGCAAGGCCTGGCTGGAGACTCCCCGCTTGTGTTGCCTGTGTGCTGTGCCACCTAGTGGAGGCTTTGGATGTTGCTTCTTCCGGTGATCCATGTAACCTCCACACCTGCTATACATTTCTATAGCAGTGGCTCTGTATTTTCTCAATCAGATCCTGTGTGTTCCTGTGTTGTGGTTGAACTTTTTTCACTCAAAGAAGCTTTCTGTGCATTTATCTTAAAATACACTGTGCAAGCATGTCAAGGGATATTTACGTGCTTAAATGCAGTTGTATTCATTGTGTAGCTTCTTACCATGAAAAAGCATTACGTGATCCCTGCCTTATCTATCACATACAGTGCATTTAATGTGATCCCGGGTTTGTTTGTGGAACCCTTTTAAGGGTTCGTGGAAGACTTTTATGACTCAAACCAACATTTATACATCCTGCTTTCAGGGCTCAGCTTCTATATTTTTGCAGTATTAACAGGTTGTTGTATAACACAAAAGTGGTTTATTATCCTGATCATTTTAACTCAGAGAAAAAAATCTAAACATGAAGTGCTCCTTGTTGGTGGAGCACCAGTGCTGTAGAGCTGTTATAAGCAAATGGAGCAAAGTCGAACTTCTGCTTTGTCCTACATACATTTATGTAATTGATATTGGAAAACAAATTGCATTGGAATATCTTTGTCCAGGCTGACTTTATAATCACTGATGTAGTTGTTTAAAAACATGGTCGCTTAATCATAACACATTTTTTAATTGAGCTTTCATCCATTAATCTATATTTGCCTTTCTTTGAATGTTTAATGTTTCTTTTGTAATTTAGTCATATTGAATATGAAATATTTGTATTGCAATGAGTCCATCTTTGCTTCGTTGCATTTCATCCCTTCACAGCAGCACAGTGCCACTCTACTGTTCACTGTAATAGTGATGCTGCAGCAGTGCATCGCTCTGCACGACTGTTCGGTCGTCTGTTTGTCTGCCCAGCAGTTTTCTGTCTGTCTTCCTGCCTGTCTGTCATGTCTTCCCACCTGTCAGGCCTGTTATGTGTCAGCCAGTGTGCCTACCTGTCTGTCCTCCAGCCCCATTGTGTTCTTATGTTTCTTTGTCTCGTCTTTCTGCCTGTCAGGGCCGTTCATCGTCTGCGTGCCTACAGGTCCGTTTGTCTGTCTGCCTGCCGTCCGACCTGTCTGTCTCTTATTTATTTATTTATTGTCTTATCTGTCTCTCTGGTATTCAGCGTTGGTCGGAGGCCCGGCTGTTGAGCTTCACTGTAAAGTGCTCGGCTGATTGGAAGGGACATTTTTCCAATGGCGCTGCGCTGCCTCTAATATTCTGTTTGTCGTTGGGTGTGAGGCTGATTTATCACGCCTCCTCTCCTGCTGACATTCAGATTCACTTTGATTGGCGGCTGGACCGGAATGACACCCACCACTACCAGCACGGCTAACATCCCTGCCGCTCTCACACACATGCACAAACACAGGCAAATGTGATGTTCTGCACGCTCGCAGTCAGGTATGGGGTGGATATGAATATGCCTATTACGCCAACACATACCCGCTTACATTTAGACATGAAGACGTGCACTCGCATACATATACTCACTCATAAACTCGCACACAGACTAAGTGGATAACTGTTGGGTTGACCTCTGTCTTCAGCATTGCTAGTTTGTAAGTGTTGTATTGAGTTTATTGAACAACGTGGGCAGACTGCTGCTCTTCTGTTGTTCTCTCACCTCACGAACTCTATAATATGGCAGCCTTTCTCGCTTCTAATACTTACTGTACCCGGCCTAAGGCCCAAGCTACCACACTCCTGTGCTGAATAACATCTCTCCGCTTCTTTTTCTCACCCTCTGTCCCTCCCTTCTCCCCCTCCAATCCCTCCTTAATAACTCTATAACTCACCTCAGCCTTAGATTTAATTGCTTATCTGTGTGTAAACGTATTAACCCTGTGCTGTATCTGTTTTGCTGCCGTCCCGGGGGCCCGACAAGCCTCTCTGACTGCCGTGCCTTACATCCAATGAATAGTCCTTCTCTGAGTGGTAATAGGGAATCAGCATCGTAGCAGCAAGCATTGGCGGCGTGTAAGAGATAAATCAGATTGGGGGTCTTGCTTTGCCAGTTTATTGAATCTAAATTGCGTGCGCGCGTGGCCCCCGCCGGCCCTACACGGCCCATCCATCTCCCGGCTGATAATGGAGCGGGCCCGATTCCACCTGGTGGGAGCATTATTACATTTCCCCTCTAACGAGACCCAGCTAATCCTGCCAAGGGAGGAGGACAGGAGAGAAGAGAGAGGAGGAGAGAAGAGAATAGGAGAAGAGAGGAGTGCGGGAGGATGTTGGGGGAGGAGGAGAAGAAAGGAGAAGAGAAGAAGGGAGGAGAAGTGATAGAAGAGGAGATTCTGTAAAGAAGAAATTGCTAACATCCTGGCAGCCTGCCTCTTCCTCCCACTCTCCCTCTTTCTCTCTTTCTCACTTTCTTCCCCTCTGTTGCTGTGCATAAAACATCTTCTAGCGCCATCAGAGCTACATGGCCCCTGGGCCCCTGAGCTGCAATTACACTCATAATCACAATGCGATTTCACTGACGCTCGCCGCCCCTTCCTGCTGCCATCCCTCCTCTTTCCCTCCGCCCCTGCAGCCAAGACTGAACGAAGTCTAAATGAAGTGAAAGGCCGCTCCTCTCCCCAACACCCGGCCGTTTATTACCCGCTTTAATAAAAGTCCATCACAGAATTATCCTACAATGAACTGGAGCCACTAAGTTGCCAAGAAATATACTTCCAATAAGAGGCCTCCGCGCACAGACATGCCTATATTTCTCGACGGGTGCAGCTGCGAGGCTTCATTCTTTTTACATACAACTGTAATGTTAACAGGCTTTTCATGATCGTGCAGAAAAGTCTCTTGCTGTAATGTATTTTTTTGTAGTTTTTCTTTTTTTTTTTTTAAAGCAGCGCTCTTTATTGATGTAATTAAATCGTATCCCTGGCTCAGCGCTCAGGCCTACTTTCATTGTTTTGAGGGGGCAGAAGCCCCGTGAGGCAGTGCACTGATGAGAGATGGATAAACAGTTTGATTTGCTGCTATCGCCCCCAGGCACAGTGTACTGGAGAGATGAGCAAGAGAAGGAAGAGAAGGCATAAAAAAAATAAAAAAAAAACAGGGAGGGGTGGGAGAGGGCAAAACAGAAGGAGAGAAGAGAGAGCGAGAGGATAAGAGAACCTGTTGGGGGAGGGATGAAGGGATAGAGGTGGAGGATAAACATGCAAACAAAAAGAGGCGACAAATCACTCCTGTTGTTTGTGTGCTCATGTTTGTGTGCGCGGCAGGAAAGGCTTTTTCTCTTATTTCTGCTTGTTTGTCTGTTCCCCCTCGCTGTCAGTTCTTCCTTTTTCCTACATGGCCCCCATCTATGTGCCTATCTCCCTTTTCCCCTTTTTCTCCCCCCTCCTCTTTCTCCCCCCTCCCTCTTCACCTCCCTCCCCGCTCCATCACACCACCAATACCGCTCCGTCTCCTACCTGCCTCTCGCTAGCCCCGAGCAAAGAGGGAACTGAAGAACACAGAGAGGAGTTCACTCACACAAAACACACACAGGTGCACGCACACAAATACACATCTGTGCATACAAACAAGAGAAAGTCATGAGTGTAGATGCTAAGAGATGCAGCCCGTGTTTTGGCTTTTGGCACACATAAAACTTCCTAAATGATGACCGCGTTAACTAAGAGAAATAGATTGGTGGCTGCTGATTTGGTTAGGCATTCTCCCACACACACACAAACACACACACACACACACACACACACTAGCTGAGGGAGGTAGAGGAAGGTTCAGTCATCCATGTAGAGTCATTGTTAGTAAAGATGCGGAACCTCCAGATTTAACCAGCCGTAACAGCAGTGTGACGGTTCTTTGTCTACGCCAATTACTGAACAAAAACAGCAGCGCAGTCACAGAGAGACGAACACAACCCATGGCCTCCTGCATCCAAACACACACACTCATACACACACATAGGTGATGTATGTGTTGTGCTTTTATGTAACATGCTTGCAAAGTCTGACACACAATCAGACATAAAAAACGAGGAGGGTATACACAAAAACACTCATGCAGGCATCCAAAGTGGTGCAATAAAGCACATTCGGACACCCACAGCTAAACACAAACATTCTGTAAGCGCTCACAAACACTTACACCCACTCTTATATTATATTAACTTCCCCAAAACAGTGCACGGCTCTCATTCTCTTCCTCCCCCTTCTCTCTCTTTTCTGCTCGCTCTCTTCTCTCCCTTTTTTTTTTTTTCTCAAAGTTTAAACTCATTAAGTGTAATGATATTGGAGACTCAATTTTACATAGCTCACTCATCAACCAAGTGAGATAGCAATAAAGGCGAATGGCTCCGCCGAGGCCTTAACGCTGCAAAATAAATGATGCGCCGCAACGGAAATGTAATTAATTTAGAGGCAGTATTGATAGTCCTGCCATACACGGCATTATATTTTTTAATGTGGCTTAACATCTTGATTATTCAGGGGGAAAGGCGGAGGAAAAGGGAGCCGAGACAACACGGCTTAAGATGAGAGATGCTTAAAATGCCCTGACGAGTGTTTACTCCCGCAGCCTCACTTTCTCTTAAGCTTTTCATTATGCCGAGACGATAAACACCTCTCAGGAAGCCTCGCTGACTTTTACAGGGGTAGGGAGGCAAAGCAGAGAAGGGTGCTGTCTGGTAGAGGAATGGAGACGAGGACATTATTCATATTTTTGTTGATGTTTTCAGGCTTGATGTTGATCCAATGATGTGTTCTTTAGTAATTTTCTGAATTGTGATGATTATCAAAGCACGGTCTCTCTTACAGACAAAATGAGTGCCTTCTGCGTACAAATGTGTGTATTTTCGAAGTTAAAAAAGGTCAATTAATTTGTTTTTATTTTATTTTTAGTACAACTATCTAATCATAAATCAAATTATAATTAATTCCACAATATCTCAATGCATCTTTAGAATTGCTGCTAATAATTTCCATAATAAAACAAGTAAGATATTCCTGAAGTTCTGCTTTGCACCTAATGCTGCGTCTGTTGTTTTTTTTTTTGTTTTTTTTTCCAGCTAAGACGGACGAGGTGCTGAAGGCCAAAGTAGCAAAGAGAGAGGAGGAGGCCCGAAAGAAACAAGAGGAAGGTGAGTTATATTTGTGTCCGTTACAGATCCAGCATGAGGAATTTGGCAGCAACACTAAAACCAATTGTGGCTGTTATAAAAAACAAAAGCATCGAATGAACCAGTAAACGTCACAAAAAAGGAAATATTAAAGTTGTTGGCAAGGTAACAGTTGAAACAAAATTATCCGAGTGAGCCTTTTTTTATGTTTTGTTCTCCATCAAATAGCCGTTGATATTATCTTGAGGATGTGGGAAGAAGTTTTTTAAGGCTGTGAAACAGCTGTTACTAATAAGCTTGTTTATCTTGTTTAGCATGTTTATCTCATAAAAAACTAAAGGCAAACTTGCTATGTGCAATTAAAGTTTTATAAAGTTTCCATGTCATGAATGTGCAACAGCAAAAAAAAACCTCTATGTTCAAGTTTACCGTGTCACATACTGCAGTATTTTTGAGGTCGATGCCGTCTCTGCAACGTCAGTGATGTCACACATTTACACACATCTAATAAATCCACATTTACAGATTAAAGAAAGCGCCCTCCTCTTGTAAACAGGAATTCTTCCTTCACAGTTCTTTGCAAAACACGAACAACTCGCTGATGCTGATTGCACTCCTTAGTTTTTATTAAGACAGCTGTAATCTACATAAAGATGCATAGGCAGAAATGTGCTTAGCATTGCAGGCAGTAAATTTATCCTGCCAACCTGAACTCCCCCCTCCACATACTACCACCAACATAGGACACACACAAAGATGGACTCAGTACACATTCAAATAAAGTCAAGAGTAATTTTCAGTGGATGCGCTGGCAGTAATAAAAGTCCTTAGATGGAATAATGACCCTGGTCCCTGCTCTGACCAGACCATGACATACATGAGAATATTAAGTCTGCTGTTATCAACCATCACTGTGTGTGTTTGTGTGTGTGTGTGTGTGTGTGTGTGTGTGTGTGTGTGTGTGTGTGTGTGTGTGTGTGTGTGTGT
>JAOWBC010001387.1:13987390-13999968 GCA_028566105.1 Hypoplectrus providencianus | reverse complement strand
TGTGTGTGTGTGTGTGTGTGTGTGTGTGTGTGTGTGTGTGTGTGTGTGTGTGTGTGTGTGTGTGTGTGTATATGCACACAAAGTGTCGGTGTGTAGTAGCATAATTTGTTCTCGCGTGGGTGTTTTTATATCGCTGGATTCTCTCACTCTCTCTCTCCACTCTTTTTTTGTGCATCTAGCAGGCATGGTAGTGTGACCTTTAAAGTTAGCTGACCTTTTAGCCAAATGAAAGTCCAGCCATCAGAAACTAATTAGCCCTGCACTCTTGCTTTGGTCCCCCAGTTCTGGGAAGAATTTATTCCGTCTTTCTCTATTTCACCCTGTTTTGTTTTTTTGTTTTTTCTTCCAGACTTTTTCCACTATTCTCACATTATTCATTTTTTTCTTGGTGATATCGCTCCGTCTGTCTGTTTTCCCCTCCTCCTTTCTGTCTCACATCTCTTTGTTCCCACCTCCATTTGTCCTCATCAGCCATTTCCACCTCTCTCCTGCCCTCTTCTCTGTGTCTTTCTTACTCTTTTCCTCCTCCTGCTTCTCCCTTCTCTGTGTGGAAGCATTGCCAAAGTGGTGACTAAGTGCCTCGCTCGGGGCAACAGAGCAAGTCTCCCAATCAAATAGCTTTCTTAAGCTAAGTTCACACTGCACTGTTGCCTCTTTTTGGATTCAGTTGACTGTTTTGCTCAAAGCTCCCTCATCCCTCACTCCCAACTGTTCGTTCTGTGTGAAATAAGGTGTTGTGCTTGATTGTGTAGTGGAGCGGTGCAGCACAGCATGCTGTGCAGGCACTGCCTCCGAGGACGATCATTTTATTCCTTTCCCTGCACGGGGACACATGAAGCGAGATCAGAGAAGCTCGACAAAGTGGCCCTGATGACTCGCCCTTGCCTTGGTAGCAAAGGAAGCCAGTGGCAGCGTCACAAATACACACAAGCGCACATCGACACACATACTCACACAAGCAGAGTCAGCCAGCTCCATCCTCTCCTGCCCTTCCTCCCAGCACAACTATAATGGAGGAGGTGGGCCACTGCTGCTGCTAAACAGCAGATCACCAGGGGTCTCCTTATTCCCCGCAGGGCCTCTTAGAGGTCAACACAACTAGAAAGTTTACACTTGAACCGTTAAGTCAACTGAAATGAGAAAACCTTTAAAGAGAGTGGAGGGGAGAAGTGAAGAACACTACCACCTACACTCCTCGTTCATAAATAGATTCACGTCCTAGACTGGCAATGCGTTTGAGTTAGTTTAGCCCTAATCGAACCACCGAGATCTGATTCATGTGAATGCTATGATATGCAAGCTATTATTGTAGCGAACTGTGGCTGCATTCTGCAGAGCCCTGCGAGAATAGAGGGGTTTCTATCAGCAGGGTTTACTGAGAGAGAGAAAGGAGAGGATCAATAACTGACCCTGTGGTCATCAGTTAACAAAGTAGTCTCCACTTAAAAAGAGTGTTTGGCTCTCTGGTTAAGGGCAGCCAGATGATGCTAGTGGTTGAAAAAGGAAACAAGTGATATGAAAGGGTGTGAGAATGAGAGGGGTGCATGGTTCCTTTGTTAGCTGCATGCCTTGTTTAGGCTATTAAAGCTGAGAGATGCTGTTTGTGTGCCCAGGAGGCTTTTAGCTAACATAGTGTGTCCAGCTATAATAAGATGGACTGACTGCTAGTGGAACAGTCTGTTTGTGTGGACTGTTCTGTCAGCTGGCACTTTACTGAAGGCAGCATAGAACCAGAGTCAGTGTGCGTGGAGGTTCTGCATGCAGGGCGATAAATAAACCAACAGTATCAAAACACCAGCGTTACACTTATACCGTCCTAAACTAACATACCTGTGCATTGTGTTTTATTACTATTATTTAACTCATATTGAACTTTCCTTTTTCTGATTCAGTTTTTTTATTTAGTTTATCAATATATAAACAACATAATGCAGCACAAGACAACATCTTACAGTAAATCAATTAAGAAGAGTAAGAAAAAAAAGAACATGCTTGACAGATAGACAGGTTTGAATGTCATATATGACAGTTCTTAAATTCCTTTAATTTTAAAAAGCAGCTGGTGCCAATAAATGTTATTTGATAATGTTTATGATAAAAGAACGAAATTATAGTAACCACTCTTCAAGATGATGATGCTGATTAATTTTTCTGTTGATCCACTATCAATGTGGAATTGGAATTAGAAGAATTACTCATAAAGTGGTTAAAAGTTTTGTACGCATACCCCACCTGATCTGTTTATTTTTTTTTCTTTGTTGTAAAGATAATACAGGAAGCAGCTATTACCATTCTAGCTTTAATCTCTATTTAAATAATAATGCTCAGCCCCTGTATTTTCATTTAGTATTTTATTTATGTATAACAGAATAATTTCAGTGAAAAGGTTTTGACATATTGTTTATTTCCATCTTGAAACAACAAAGTTTGTTGTTTAGAAATCAAGACCTGTATCACAAAGAGTTGTATCCATAAGAACCAATAACTGCCTTGGGTTTCTGGTTAGCTAAAGTTATGGAGAAAGGTAACACATCAAGCATTTTACAAGATAATTGATGACAAGTGCTTGATAACCTTAATTTGTTTTCACACACACTCATGCTGCTTCAAAAGGCCTCAAACACAAACACACAGACACACACTCTGATGTGAAATTTGGGTCCTGTGCCCTGACAGAAACATCTTTTCATTTGTGCAGCCACTCTCCAACACACAGAATTATGTAGATATGGATTGGACACTAGCCTATAGCCTGCGGATGGTATTTTAGCCCTTATGCTGCTCTGTCCCCATTAACTCAAACCACCAGCAGATTGGGAGATCATATATTTTAATGAGACGTATAATAGCTCTTTAACCCATATCATTAGGGGAATATATACCTACCGTTTGCTCTTTTGGCAGTTAAACGAAAGGACTGTTTCCCTAATTACGCGGTGTGTAGGACAGGTCACGGGTTGGGTGTGTACCTGTGTGTGTGTGTCTGTGTTCAGGAATTATATGACCATTAAATATTCAGCCGCAGACCCCCTCATGCCTGCTCGCACCCCCCCCTTCACTTCCTCGACCTAGCATCCATTAACGCCTCATCACCGTTTAACTAGCTCTGTTGTCAATCACCACAGGGCCTCGGCTGAAACAGAAAATGTCTGGATTTGGTTTCTTTCCCTCAACATATAGAAAAAAAAAAGGGAGAGTGAGCACATCCTTGCAGGCTGCAGGATCCCTTCGTTAAATCAGTGTAAGTGAAATATCGTTAAGGGTGCATGAGCTCCCATCATCACTTGTTTGAAATGATACTTCTCTTGTTAGGTGTGATTACACGCTCTACTAAACAATTTGTCAGTCAGCTAAAATTTCCGCTCTGCATGCAGGCGTCTGCATGCAATACCGGTGTGGGTGTGTGCGTCCATAATAAACGATGTGATCCCTTTTCTAATTGAAAATAATAACTAATCCACGGATAACAAGCTCTTGTATAATCCAAAGCCATATCCCTTTAGCTGTGGCCTATCTCGGCTGTAATAAAAGACAGGAAATGAGAGGCAAGTGAGAGTGGTGGCTTGGACATTGACGCTTAATGTAATCTGCCTTGAAATCAAATTATTTGACCTGGAAAGCCTAACAATACAAAACTCCTGCCGGGCTGCTGTTAAATATTTAGCACGTGCCTGTCATGAATACAAATGGTGCGCAAATTAGAATCTACAGGCGCGTGACCCCCATATCACACCCCGGGAGCACAGGGGGGCTGGCTCTGCTTTAAATGTTTTAATTACCGGGGCCATGGTGTGGCGTGCCACGCTACGTCGGTGAGCAGCAACGGCGCTGCTCAGACTGCCACTTGAAGGACAAGCGGTGAAATTCATCCGCTGGTAAACACGAGTGATCTGGTGTCCGTGATCTCATCACATTAACTAAAACATGAGGATTCAATAAGGAGAGTGTCTGAATTATACCAAGCTATAATTATAGTTCCCAGCATCCTCTCTCAGGGTCGAGCATTCTACTTTTTTTTAAACTGTATTCTTTCTCCCCTCCCGGCTATGTGATCTACCTCAGGGCTCCAGGGAGGCACTGTATTGCTCTTGTGCACTCTGCACTGAAGAAAGATCTGTCTCAGTGATTTTGATGTAAGAAAATCTGGTTTGTATCGATTCGGTATTGATTAGTGGAGTTAGCCTCATCTCCTGTCGTTACTTCAGATAAATGGCCTTATTTGTTGTGTTATTATGTTCAACACAATCATGCCAGGAACAGTCAGAGGAATATTGAACCGACACTTCATTGGCTTTATGGGTTCTATTTGTTCCAGGAATTAAAGGATGTTTTCCGCCCGTATAGCTCTGCAGAGAAAGTGTAAAAGAGAGCACATTGACAATCAATTACACCTTCGCTTTAAAGGTCTGTTTCAAACGCAGTCTTACAGAAGGACGTCCCACACTTATTTCCGATTTTTGTCCTGCCTAAATAATGATTGATTTAGAGATGAATAGTGCCACACACTCAGTCTAGCCATCTCTCTTTTTTATTTTCTCCTCTCTCCTCCCAATTCATTCAGGTTTGTGGTTCCCCCCACGTTGAAATGATTAGTTATGCAAGGCTTGTAAGCACTGAATCAGAGTTATGGTCCCCGGGGAAATAAATTTGGCAGAAAATCAGTGTGAGAAGATTTAATTATCACGAGGAGACCTTTTTTCCTTGCCTTGGCCCACTGAAGCCCAAACTCCTCTCCTCACTCTCTCTCTCTCTCTCTCTCTCTCTCTCTCTCTCTCCCCCTCTCTCATGCTATGTTCAGCTCCACACACTGCAGCCAAAAAAACCCTGGCGTGCAGCATGGACGCCAGGCTTCCTTCTCCTCCCAATTTGTTTCATTGCACGGTGATAAGCCAAGCAATTACTGCTTTATTGATTTTTCATCACTGCAAATTTAAAGTTGATTTCCCCCCTCCTACCTCTTGCTTCCCCTTTCCTCCCTCGGAGATGGCTCGGCAAGGTGATTAGGTGACCTCCTGTCCTAAACGGGTGGACGCGCATGCCGAATTCTGCTAACCCCACACGACCCGTTGTTGTCCCGGGGTAATGGGATGCTGATGCTTCCCGCTGCGGCTGTCACTTCTGCAGCTATGGAGCCTATAGCTTAATCATTTCTATAAAGATATCTATGGAATGACATGTTTGACCCGATAGCAGCCCGGCTATCTCTGCTGTAGGCCAGATTACACAGAGATTGGCCATGCAAGCTTCCAACCCGTGTTCATTTAGGTCAAGTGGACGGATGATTGACAGCGCCCTTTTAAACTCTGTGATTGGTAATCGTTTCTTGGGTCACCCTTATCAATTAACCTGCTACCAGGAGGCCCATGTGTGTTCAGCAACCTGGCTTGAGTCACCAGGCTGATTTATTTTCCAGATTTCCAGTCCATACCATTCAGATAGCATCACATAAACTGCTTTAAAATTAGATACTGCTAAAATTAGTTTTGATTTAATTCTTGTTGTGCTACACAATTTATTTGTATATATATATTTTTTTTTTACAGTTAATCTTAACATGTAATTTTATTGAGTTTTACTCTCTAAATATTCCACTGTCTCTCTCTAAATAACATGGCTTTTAGGATACTAAAGGTGGAGTATTGGCTTGCCGCTCTAACTGAAAACATTCCCAGTTTGGGACTCATTGGGAATGTGACTTACACACACACTCATATATGTCTGGACATGATCATACACAGCAGTAGTGTAGTTGGTGCAGTCTAACAGGGTGGTCAGACTGCTGTGATTAGACACACCCGCAGACTGTTGCAGGTCAAAGTGCTGGCATCCTGGGTGGCTGTGGCCATGTGGTGGCCCCCGCAAGGTTTGTCATTAGACATCAGAGGTCACTTAAAAGTATGTGCGTGTGTGTGTGTGTTAGGGGGGCAGTGGTATTCGCTTGTGTGTCTTTTTTAAATGTGGTGTGTGTGACGAGTGTGTTGTTGAAATGCTTGAAATGAGGTTGACTGTGTCTGTGTTTTAAAGGTTTTTGTTGGCATTTTACTGTGTCATTGCACTTTTTGCACCACTTTGTTAAAGAAAGCCTACATATGGGCCCTTACACTGCATGCAACTGTCAGTATTGTTACCAAGGAGTGACACATTGGACTGGATCTATAAATGTGTTTCTGTAAATATTCCTGACAAACTGGGCATCTCTTTGATCATCATTAACTCAACCTTGCAGTGTTCAGATCAGATGGTTTTACTAAGCAAGAGTTTCAGCCAAATTTGTTATAGTCAACTGTACTTCAGGTTAAAGCCTTGTGGCTTTCTTGATTTCCGTTTGCTATCCTGTGCTCAACAGAAATGTTTTTGTTTGGTTTTTCATTTGTCTTGTTGGCAGAGGGTTAGAAATGTACTTGCTTAAAGACAATTTTTACTGGCCTGTATGCAAATTGTTATATTTATTAGCGGTTATGAAATAACAATGATGGAGCCATGTGAGGGAGATGCTGTTGGGTCTTATTATTGAGCTACAGCAGCCATTAAAAAAAGCTAAATGTGTGAACACCTTCTTCCAGGATGAATGAAATACTCCTACAACCTGTTTATTTCTACTTTGTGTGTCCATTTTGTGTCTGACAGGCAGCATATTTGCAAACTAACAACAGAGTTGAGAAGGAAGTGAGACACCTTACCCCTTTGCTACTTTCATCATCAGCTCTGGGAAAAGTAACATTTACCTTTTTAAATTCTCACGTGCCATTTTACTACTTGCCCCCAGGCAATCATGCCGTACTTACTATTGAGCTCTTTTAAGTCTTATATAATTCTGGAAGGTTAGATCCCTGCCTGTTGCTGGTTGGGTCAATTTAGATTATACATTATTTGCTGTTAAAGGGTACATGAAGTTCATATAGGCAAACATTGCACTTATATTCTTCTGCAACTCATTCAGGGACAGTATGTGCATGTGACAATAGGACAGGTCCAGTGATCCCAGACTAGAAAAGAAGGAGTGTTTTGGTATAATTTGGTGAAGTTGGTTGTAGTTAGACAGGGTGGCAGTATGACATGCAGAGGGGAGGGGTCACTGCATGGAGCACTATGGTGTTTTCTTTGCCCTGCCTCAACTGTACAACTGACAGAAATCAAACATATCAGGACTGACTGGACATTATAGTCACACAACTACTCATGCATTTCTTTCCTGTAATTTAAAGCCATGAAGGATGATTTTGATTTACATGCAAATGATGATGTCACTGTTGTTATGTTATTTTTGCATCATTCCCTCCAATGAGGCAAAAGGCATAAGGAAAAAAAAAATGCATGTAATGTATTACCCAGTGCCAAGGTTATTAGTCTACAACTGAGGTCAGAGGAGGAGGAGGTGGGGGGCATTTGCCTAATTAATTACTACTCAGACACACTCACACACACACATGCACACACGGCCATGACCTTTACTAATATAGTTTGTAGCAGACCACACAAACAGGAGACTCTCTGTCCCTTTTCCTCTCTCACCAACACACACTCACACACACACACACACACACACACACACCCTGTCAGCAGCCAGCAGAGTGAAAAGGAGAATCAATTACAACCCGACTAAGGAGAAAGAGTCGGCTGCTTGATGGCTGCACGTCAGGAAGACTGTAGGTCACGAGGTGTGTGTGCCTGTTTGTGTGTTGACGTTCATGTATGTGAAAATCGAGCCCGTTTCCTGGATTCAGATTACATCATTTTCATTTTAAAGACCTTGCTCCAATTAAGTAATTAGCTGCGTGGTGTTTCTCTAATTATAGAGTTGTTCATAAAAGAGCTGCTGACCGGCCGGCGATCGAAAAATGGAGACCGCTGCACTTTTTCCCACACGCACACACTCAAACACACGCCTAGTTTAACATCAAGTTAATGCAGTCAAATGCGTGTTATTTCTGGTAAAGGCCAGGGAAGGGCTCTATATTCTAATCACACTAAAACAGCACTGTGCTCAATAAAGAGCTCCTCGAGTCTCACAGACAGACGGGCTGTTATTGTACTCCAGGTTGCTGAACTGTCAGGAGAGGGAGAGATGACTTTCAGGTAGCTATGTGCTGCTGTATTTGAACAATAGATTCCACTTTCTTTTAAAGTCTCTGTTGTTTTACAGTCGATGCAAACTGCCTTTTAGTTTTCTCTGTATAAAAAGTGTTTAATAAACCAGCCTTAACCAATGAGTACCTGCCTGAAGTGTCACAGTGATAAGTGAAGAATTCACTTATTCCCTAAAAAATGAGCATGGGATGTGTAGTTCTTAAGTCTAGGCTTTTAATCAAATTGTATTTTCAAATTACGATTGTGGCTTCTGGCAGTTAGTAGCATAATTGTGCATTATAAGCCTGTACTCCAACTCATTTGAAGTAATTTATTTTATCTATTTATTTGTTTTTGATTGTTATGATTACTTATGTACCCTCTATTACACATAGGTTTAGTACATCTCCACAGCCTACTTCATGGACTGTTGCTATTAGCTGTTACATAGTTGATTGATATTATTCTGATATTCTGATGTATGTATTTGATTGATTTATTTTTATCCTAATTTGAATGTTATAATTGTATAACATTATTTGTTATATAAATGTATATATATGTATATAATTATGTTTTTGGTTTAATTATTTTTTTTTAAATCAGCTTCAAATAGACATGGTTTATTTCTTAACTTCATTAAGTGCATGATGTTCCAATGTCATTTTAAGAAATGTCAGTATGGAGCAAAATAATTGTGACTCTAAGATTTGCCATATTCAGGCAGCCCTAATGGCTCTAGCAGCATACTGACACCATCTTTCATGAGAGGAAAAAAAACAAAATAACCCAGAGCAGAACTTTTTACTGTGTGAATTTGATAGAAAATAAAGAAAACAAAAATGAAAACAAAATGTTAGGAATGCCACCAGTCTCCTCTGGAGCCCGTCACCAGAGAAAGTGGCTGTGATCTTGAAGATCTCACCACTCAGCCTGTGAAAGCTTCACTATTTAATGAGATTCTGTGATGCTGCCCAGGCACAGGACATCGGCTAACACTCATACTGCTCTCTTTCTCTCCCTCCCACACACACACACACACACACACACACAAGGAAACACACCCACCTGGTTTTGGTTAGCCCTCTATGTTTGCAGTTAGCACCGTGCAGTCAGGTCAGCAGGAGCAGTCAGGTCTTAGCTAGGATTTCAGATAAATAGCTGACTTTTATGCTGTAAATATACAGTAGATGCTTTTAAGCTTTGTTTGAACGAGTTTCCCAAAAGGTAGACCCTTGTTTTTGGCAATGAATGCATTATTTATACCCGTGATAGCGATAGGTACAGTGTCAACAATGCAACAATAAACATGTCATCCCTGATGAATGGTAAATTCTCCATCGGAGCCAATAACAAGTAAATACTATATGTTACCTTGCTTTGAGCTGAAATGAAAACAGTGCATTTGAAAGCTGGAATGTCATAGGATTTGTGTAATTTTCCCCAAAAAATGCCTCATCAAAGTCTCATAAGTTATGTCTGAGGTTTGCGTGGCACTTAAATGAGCAAACAAACACTGCAGAGAGTCCTCAGATGACTCAGTGCAGTTTTGATGGCATAATCACACAATTGCAAGCATCATAATTTCTTATAAATACAGTCTGCTGCCTCAGATATAATGCATGATAAATAGATGTATGGATGGAGGGATAGACTGGGGCCAATTTAGTGTCCCTCCCCATGATTTCATTACGGGTGCAGACAGAACAAGGCTAAACACATGCATTTAATTGTAGTAGCACAATTTCTTCGCACAGATGTGGAAACTATTCAGTCGAGATGTTGAACCAGGGTCAGTTAAGGAGAGGAAGTTGGTAGGATAGATGAGCAGAATGGGGTTGAATGACAGAAGAGAGAGAAGTGGAGAGAGGGGAGGGATGAGCAAAGATGTGGAAGGAGATAGCCGAGCACAGCGCGTGGCTGCCATGTCATCCTGTCATTAGCAGGTTGTTTGGGTCTTTAATTCATCATTCAGACCTTTATTGACTGGAGAGTGGGAGATCACTATCACTGGGAGACACAAGAAGAGCGCTTGTGTGTGTGTGTTTGTGTGACACTCAGTCACCAGCTGCTCTTCATTTCCTGATGCCAAATAGATATCACATAAGATATAACATAAACATATCACTTGCCATTATCTGCTAAGGTCAAATAATGCTCATGATACATTATGCAGAAAAAGTCCTCATGTATTTCTATAAGTTCCAGAGAACTTCTAGACCATGAAAGTCGCAGTACCAGAACTTTAAGAGTAATTCCTGTGAAATTGCATAATTCTTGATACCTCATTTGAATCCACAGTAAAAAAAAACAAAAAAAAACTGAATTGTAATGATATGTAATACATGTACATATAAAATGTATTGGTAAAATCATTTTAACTGAAGGATAACATCTTTGGACACTGAAAATTAATCTGGATGTCTGCCTTTGAGGTTCTTAGCTAAGTTGAAATTGTTTCTTCCTTTTGTCTGTAAAGTTTGATGGCACCGTTTCCATACTGGTTTTTGCAAATGTATTGTTAATCCTTGCAACAAAGGCAAAGTTTTTCTCACATACTGCCTTTCTTTTCTACGACTCACTGTCGACCTGACTACCAATAACAGAGGTTTAAGCGAGACAACTGCATAAGTGATGTGAGACAGGCCCCTGATGGCTCTGACAGGACGGCAAACTCCACAGAGGCCAGTTGACACTACGATAACAAGGTGACCACCATTGGGGATCACTCAGCCTGTGTATGTATTTGTGGATGAAGGTGCATTGTTGGGAGACAGGGGTTCTGGGGACGAGGCCTTTTTGGAGATGGGGGGTGGAGTTAATATATGAGTGACTGTGCGTATTATGTGCATGCAAGGTCTCATGGGAACACGCATTAGACGGGCTTAGCCACCTGCTCTGTCATTGGACATCTCCGCGCTTCTCGCACACACACTTACAAACACATACATACATCTATGCATGCTCCTCAGGGACGCACACGGGACATCTGGCTCTGCCTGTCAGAATTTCCCGTCGTTTTTGCGTGACCTGTTGACCCCGGCAGCCACAGGCGTCATACAGGCATCAGCGACACATGTTGTCATTGTTGCAACGCCACCATTGTTGGTTTGCTGTTGATCTGTGCAGAAGAGAAGAAACTCATGAGGCTTCAGCTGTTTCTAATGTTTGTTTTTTGTTTTTTTTTGCTAGTTTGGTTGTTTGTCTTACTCCTGCCCCTGGGTTGCTGATCTCTATTTATCTGCTCTTGTAAAGCACATCTTCTCTCTTTCTCTCTTTGAATGTATCCGTCTCCTTTACTCATTGAGGTCCCATTTTTTTCACTGCTTAAAGCTGCAGGGTATTAGTTATGCAAATATTGACGTGCAGCTTTGGCCTGCTAGCTATCAATTGAAATCAGCAAATCGATGGGCCTAATAGCTGCTCATTAGCCACTTGATGCATTTCCAGGGCTAACATCAGATCCTGTCAGCGGCACCTAATCAATAGAGTCTAAAAGTATTACCTAACCAAGGCCCACACCAGACACCTTTTTAATAACACAAGTTGGCTTTCTGTGTGGAAGTCGAGGTCTGACTCGAAGGCTCTGGGCCGAAGTAGGACAAGCTTAAACTTCTCTGTCATATCAACAAAATATCTCATTAGCAGCAACATTCCCAGACACCCAGCAGACACATTAGGTTTCTTAATTTATTTGTTTTAGTAACGGCGTAATGGAAATCCTCCTCCGCGCAGCAGAAATGTCTCACAGATAGTCATTTGGTGGAGATAATGAAATCTCATCAGTTGGATTTTAATAAGTAACCTATTGTTTCATTTTTTTTTCTGTTGTTGTTCAGTCCAATTCCCAGGCATGCTTTGGAGCAGCCTGTTGTTTGGGCCTGGAGAATCGTACGGTAAAGACTTTGATGCAGCCAGGATGCTGCTGCTGAGAACAGGGCCAGACCGGAGCCCCTCTATCGCCCCTAGCACGCAGCCCTGCTAAGCTTAACTCAGCTGTTTGATGCCAAGCTCGGCGAGTGTGTGCCTGTGTGCGTGCATGCGTGTGTGTGTGTGTGTGTTTACCCAGCTCAGGGGTTACATAAACAAGAGCAGCTAGCCTACAGGTAAGACCCACAGGAGACCAGCCAGGAGAGAGAGAGAGAGATGGAGCGCCAGTCTCTTACCTTGGCATTCCCCCGGTGTTGTCGCCATTGCCGGAGCTGGATATTCACTAATGAAGGGCGAGCTGGAAAATGACTAAAGGAGATAGTAAACAAAGTTGCTGCACACACGCAAACACACACTGAATGCGCTCATACACGTGTGAGTGTGTTAATATAGTTAACTTTGGTGGAGGCAAGCAGCCGTGCATGTGTTTGTGTGCATCCCTGATGTATCTGGGGCTGCTGTAAAGAGATGGGGAGAATGTGGGCGGATGGGGTTTGGAGGCGGAGGCTGGCAGCGGGGCAGTTGGCCGCTGGTGCAGAGAGAGAAAGAGCGGGGAAGGGGATCGGAGGAGGGGTGGGGGT
>JAOWBC010001387.1:13955718-13977823 GCA_028566105.1 Hypoplectrus providencianus | reverse complement strand
TATATAGACATGACAAAGGTTTATCTTTCATAAATTAGATTCAGCTGATTCTTATTCATATTAATAGATCTGAGAAAAACCTTGCTCCAAAATGAAATCTCCTGGAAAGTCATGGCTATTTGAACGTTAGTGATAACTCAAGTGCTGGAGTAGACCGTGCAGTAGAGTTTACTCTGGTGTTCATGGCCTCAAAGAAGTTAAGCTAGAAATATGTTCTTAAGTTTTTTTTTAATGGGAGCTATATTTAAAATTTGTCTCAAAATGCTTTTCAAATTAAGATAGGTACACGTTAAAAAAAATGTCTGTGAAAGTTCATTCAGGTTAGGTGCATGGATGTTACTTTATTAAGATAGACTGGGATTTAAATAGAATAAAAATGCACATCAGGCTTTCTTAAACATTGATGTTACACATGTCTCTTTACCAAAAACCTGTGAAACTTGTGTTTTTAAAGTGAGTAAAGCAGCATCTGACGGATACAAATGAATGAGTCCCCCTGCCTGACTCATAAAAAAGTCAGTCAGGGTCACTCATTAAAAGTATTCTAACTTGGGTCCAAAAAAGCAACACTGATTCCTGAAACCAGGGCCTGATATGGAACTTTCTGTACATTTGTCTGTCCTGCAGTTGTTCATGGACAAGGAACGGGCTGAGGAGCTGTGGCACAGCAGATTGATCTCACTGCGTCAGGAGAGGCTCATGGGAAGTCCTGTGACCTGATGGACACCAGAAGATCCTATCTATTCCCTCTGCGGTTATCTGTCTTGTTTTGGGGCATCACAATGCTGTATGCTTCCACTAAAATGTCTTTTCTATTCAGAAAACTTGTGAAAACTTGAGCAAATGAACTGATTTAGGTCCTGATGTGTTTATCATTTTAGTAATGTAAATGTAATTCAGCTAAGCAGTCTGCTGTTCTTAATTTGTCTTCAGATAAAACAATGTGTTTTACTATGTGGATGTGGCATTTAATACATTTTGTGTTTTGTATTCAATTTGAAAAATAAAGATTGCTGTGATTTTTTGGGGTGTGTGAAACTAATAGAAATGTGTCTCTTCAGCAAAAACCTGTGACACTTTTGTTTATAAAGTGAGTAAGCAGCATCTACAGATAGAAACAGATGAAAGAGTCACCCTGCCATCCCTATTAAGAGTACCGTGACTCACCCTTAGGTCACCTTATCTCTTTGGTCTGCATCAGACATTGATATCGAACTAGAGTAGACTAGAACTTTCTCATCTGCCATAAACTTTGCCCTTTGTGTTTATTATTTATTTATATATATACTATTTGGAGAGATGTATGTTTATTTAAGGCTATGTCCCTTGCTCCAGCCGGGATTGAAGGCAGTGTGGAGTCAACACACAGGCCTATTTGTGGATCAGCCAGATGGTAAATCTATACTGAGTCTGGGACATGGTGTGTCAATCCCATACTCTGCAAATAGTCAGTGTTGTAATGAAATAATAAATAAGAATGTACAACATGATTTGTGAAGGAAGCAGATAAATTAAGCTCTGCTGTTAGTGAATGCTTACTTTGAGCGAGTGTTTGTGCCCTCCTCAAGTGTTCTCACACTCTACAGTGACAAATACAAAAATCTTTTATTGTAATGCTTAAAAAAAAAAAAAAACTTTTTGGGATTTCTCCTCCACATGTATTGGTTATATAAGTTACACAACACCTGTGACTGGATGTTACCTAACCACATGGCTAATTTTGTATTCACATGCAGAAGCAAGAGCAGGAAATGTTTTTGTTGTTGTTTAAGAAGAAATTTCTAGAATACTGTTGCCATGGCAGTCAGCCACAACATACTGCGCGCGGATAGAACCCATTCAAAGCCCCGAATAACCAACCAATCCGAGGGACGGGCTTGCATCACGTGGCCGGTGTCACAGTGAGTTTGGTTCTGAAACATATTCCATGTTACCTCCTCCATAGTAACATTACCAGGCCGAGCGGTGCAGCTGGGACACCTGTGGCGGATTAATTTTTGTTTACAACCTTAAAATCCGTGGAAATGTTTAACAGCAGTCTCAGGGAAATTGATGATGATCCGTTTTTCACGTGAGTAAATACACGTTTAAAACGGTATTGCAAACGGTATATTACATTTAACACATGCCGTGTTAAATGTTATATACTGTAGTTGTTTCTGCTAAAAATGGTTAGGCTCACAGTGATTCAGTTAAAATAAACTCCGAGGTAGTTAATCACATGGATGGATTAATAGCATTTAAAGTGGTATACTTATATTACAATGACAATATACTTATAATAATGACTTATAATAACTTATAATAATAATTAATAATGACAGAACGGAAGGAAACTTACTTACTGCCGTGGAAAATCAGATTTTTTATTATTTTGTTGAGCCAAGAAATTAGAAATTTTGGCCTAGTTTAACTCTTGAGAGTTAAATGCTGTGTAACGTTACCTTTGCTTTGGCGCTGCCATGTTATTGCCGCACAACTATAAACGCTAACTTACGTTAGCTCACACTGAATTGTAACGTTACTGTTGCAATTAAATGAAACTGTTACCGAGCAACAGCTTCTGTAAGGTGCAACTACTGCTGTTAGGACAAACACAGCCTTTTATGTCGCTGTAACTTTTTTATTTGTGCTAAATAAGTCAGCCAGGGGTTTTAATTTCTAAAGTAGTATATTGCCTGTTTATACACTTTACATATTTGTCCAGCTTTATACTTTGTACCATTCACACTAAAACTGTGTAGCAGAGTCACTTAGACCTATTGCATTGGTGCTGAGTTAGTGTGGCCACACTTGACCCGACTTCAACGCAGTGCAGTGTCAAGGTGGCTGAAATTATTTTAGGGGCGTATCTTATTTTCCTGTGTTGTGTTCATTGAAGAATATATCAGTATACCACCCCAAGTAGGTGTAGTTGGTAGAAGTTACTAAAATATTGGAATACCACATTATTTTTCTCTCTTCAGGAAACGTTGTCATCGTTTGCCGTAGTTTGTGTATTTGCTGATAATTTTATTATTGCATATTTGTACTCTCGATCTGTTTAATTCTTCTTCCTCTGGTTTTAGGGATCCTTTCCGGGCTCACCGGGAACATATGCGGCAGATGATGCGAAGCTTCTCAGAGCCATACGGCATGCCCATGATGCCCAGTATAATGGATGGAAGAAACCGTGGTCGTGGCATGGCAGAACATCCAAGCACATCCGTGGCACTGAGGGATGAACACAGGGTGAGAGCATGCATTTTACGAAGCAATCCACTTCCAAAAATAAGGGCTGTCTCTACTTGTGGACAAAAGTTAAATAATTAAACTCTATCCAGTGTTTTAGAGTATCCATACAAGTGTACAGGCACATGCCAGGCTTACATATATATATCTGTTGGGACAAAGGATGAAGCTTCTGCTTCAGCAGTTCACTCACACAATTGGCGTGATGACCCTCTGTGTTCACCACTCATGAGTGAAAAACCACAGAAGGTGAGAGTTTAGTGGAAGTGCAAAGTTTACTAAGGGTATAGTGGAAGCTGGCCACTGGCAGCGTAACTGGAGCACCACTCACTGAGGTATGGGGCCATGTGAGTCTCTGGTTTAGTGGAAGGGCAACCCCCTTGGCCTCTCTGGACAGTTATATCTTCCCCTGAGGAGCCCTATTTATAGGGCATTGTTCCACTGACACACTGCTTTCTTGCAAATACAGACTTCTTTAACACTCAACCCAATAGGACTCTGGAGATCTCTGCCTTGCTCCGCTGAGTATGCTGCTGTTGAAAATAACACTTTATTTGGATATTCGAGTTGACCAAGTTGTCGTAAATATAGTTTGTCCAATGTTTCCCCAGTAATTTTTGATTTCATATAATTCTGTTTTATGAACTTAGGATAAGAGTGTAACAGCTGTGCCCATTCAGTATTTGTAACAAGCATTTATTACCATTTTTGTAATAATATTTTGATGTGATTGAAAAAGGCAGACAAACATAGTTTTGGGTCCTCCCTGTTTATAGTGTACCCATTAACCTTTCCCTAAATCAGCCCCCATACTGCTTTTATATCCCAGATAAATCAAACTCAGTCCCTGTCACCTGTTTTAATCCCCCCGCCTCATGAGAGCCTGTATATTTATCCTTGATAATGACTTTCATCAGAAGCCTAGTCTCAATAGCCAGCAGCCTACTTTCTCTTTATTAGCATCATGCCATTAACTAGCTAATGCCAGCTGAGGAGGAGCTCTGAGAATTTGACTAATGATCTCAGTGACAGTGGGTGAAATGGAGCTACACTGCCAAATGTCAATCCAAACAAATTATTTAATCTAATATTAGGAGTAATGAATCGCTTTTGTATTTGTCTTAAATTTAGTGACTTTGATTGTTAACATGTTCTTTAATGAGTATAAAACACAGGCGATTGGCAGAGTATTTTTTTTTATTATCTTCTTAAGGAACAAGAGTATGTCATGGGTTCTACTGAGCTAGATCACAGTTTACAGCAATAGCAATTAGCACACTAATAATTTGTAAGGTCTCACTGTGATATCCAGAAGAACCAAGTGTAGGGATCCTTTCACACACAGACATTTAGATGGGAGATACTGACAAAGTTTTAAAATAAAACAATATTTCTATAGCCCCCCTATCCCTGGACGAATTTGCTAATTGTCACAAACAATAAATAGAGTGCATCCTGTCTGCTAAGCTACATGGAATTAAGGTTAACTGAATAACCATAAAGATCCACAGTTTTTATCACACAACTCCGCTCTCTAACTCCCACACACACTCATTGATCTGAAGATGAGGAGCAGTCTTGTGGTGCCCAGCAGTGGTCAGAGGGCTGAAGCTCTGGTGCTGTGTTATTGGCTTTGGAAAGGCATGTGTGCGGATGTCATGGACACTCTGTTTTCTCATTGTTGCTCTTTTGGTCCATCTGTTTGGCAGAACGTGCCTTGGCAGTGCAAGTGCATTAGCAGCTAGATGACAGACAGCTCATATTCATACTGCTCTCCAATATCACAGGCACAAATGTGCACTCAAAATTACATTCATAAACACACACATACAGTATTAAAACACAAACACAATTACACACAGTCACAGCATGCAAAGTAACACAGACAGGCTGGCTTCCAAACACAAGGAAATGCACACACACATTGGCCACATAATGCTGGAAGGCTCATATGTCTTGTATTAACTTGCTAAGCATTAGATTCCCAATGGGAAAATAAGCCCCGTCTTACCTTCCAAAACGGCTTTGAGTTCTCGTATTTCCCAATTTCTTGCCAATAACCACTACCTGGTTCATATCACCTTTCAAAGCATCAGGGCACTTGTGTATAAAAGTACTGTCGGATGATAGTCAAGCATCATTATTTACCTGAAAAGAATGTTCACTGAAGAAATATGATTTTTGATGTAACTATTGCCATACTAAAAGCAGAACCTTTAAAAAAAAAACCTAAGCCACAACAATAAAAGTTAGTGCCTCTTTATCTTCTATGTGGTCTTTTAGTTTTAAGAGCATACATTAACAACAGGCCTCCAACCCTCCTGATGATGCACTGCTTCCAAGGTGCTGTGCATTAACAGCACAGTTTCTCTTTTCCTTTTTAGTCTGAATCATATCTATAACATATGTCCCCTTTGGTGTAACTCATAGCTCCCTGAGGAGCAGCCTGCCTCAGAGGGCACAGTGGTAGTCCAGTATCAGATAGAGAGACACAGAAAAGAGAATGTCAATCTGCAGTAGTCCAGACAGCCTAAAATAATGTGTTAAAGACCTCTGGGTACGTTCCTTATCTTGCACCCTCAATCTCTCCTCTGCTCAACCCCGGTCTAAATATAATGCTGCTAGATATGTAACTGGCATTTATTAGTTCATAGATGCCACGCTGGGATAAAATTGGCTGTGAGGCTTCATAGATACTGGTCAGGAGCGTTTTACATCAGCTTGACATTTGAAAAGAGCTGAGAGTGCAGCCTTGGACTCTTTGACCCCCGTCAGATCCCCGTCCTGACTGGTCCGTCCAGCCTTCCTAGAATGAAGCTCAGTTTCAGTGTTAAACCCACGCTAATCTCTGGCAATGCGACCCAATTACACATGGAACACAAGTCATTCAACACCCCACTGATTACGCACAATACCCCTGTGCATCACACCCCAGAAAATACACACAGCCGCATAGCGACGGCTGTTGAGATGCTTATCCAGGGCTGTGGGGTCATAAACACCTGCGGTTTTGGCCCAGAGAACACAGGGTCTGTCTGAGGGCTGCAGGCTGCTCCCTGCCCATTCCCTGAAGGTTCACGGCCTTGAAGGGTTGTGTTTAAGGCCGGTGGGAGAGCACTGTGTAGCTGTGTGTCAAGGGCTTAGTGACCCATGTAAGACAACCTAACAGCTTACAGGCAACAACCTCAACAAACATGCAAAAAGTCCAGTGTGTGTGTAACACTGTGTGGAATAGGACTGGGTAGTTTGGCCTAAATCTCCAATCCTTATGTACGGATCATTTGATAACAACCAGTTCAGAACATGTTTTCTGGTAAATAATTAAATAAATAGTCTACATGAAGTTAAAAAAAAAAAACTTGACAATGAAATACTGAAGAGCATTTTCTGTTTTTGACATGACAATAAAAAAAGATATGGAAAGATAAAGATGCTGGACATTTTTACATATAATGTAAACAATATCTATCATAACATCACCCGAGTGTGGAACATAGTATATAAAACAATGCTCTGCTGGATGGCTAAACTGACATTGCTTTCATCCTCAGGATATGAGCCGCTCATTGCTTCCATTTGACAGCACGGTTAGTAGAGTACATTATTATATGAGTTTCTCATTTAAATCCGTATTTGTCAGGTGCATGCTGTATCACTACAACTGGCTGTACACATTACTTATTGGTGAGAAGCAGTCAGTAATGTGGTCACAGTGTGTCCTTTACATTCACCTGGAATTTACACCATTGTTCAAATCTAGGCACATGAGATCAAGTTATAATCCATCATCATAATTTTAGTGATAATTTTAACTCAAAGTATGGTTAAATCAGAATCCTTTGCTCTCTTTTTTACCTGTACTCAACCAACATTTCACCCTCAAAATGCACAGGCTATAAAAGTGTCCTGTAAGTATAGTTTAGTGTAAAGAAACATTCTGTTTACATACATATGATGTATGTTTTTGAGCATCAAGTTTAACTAAACTTCTAAAAACGATTATAAAGCACAAACAAACTGCTGCCACAGTAAAAAAAAAAAAAAAAAAAAAAGTTCATTTTAGTGGAAATACTGTGACCATTATGGGCATGACCAGTGACTTGCTTTTTGCTAAAAGTATAATGTAATGTTCTCCTCTACAGCATCTTCACCCTTGTTTGAGACTCAACATTGACAAGATAAAGATGACTAATTCATAAAGCTTCTTTTTCATTACAAGGGTGAAATTTTTTAATCACATGATCTAACATGACCATATTTGAGGTGTGCGTGGTGATTGATGGCATTTTACTGCATGACTTATTTTGAATGGTGTAGTGGATTTTTCCTGGGTCAAAATGAAAAAAAAGGTCAGACGTCAATAGTGAACTACAGATTTATATTTAGCTCATCAGAAAATTAATGTGAACATGCACTGGATCCTAAGAGCAAGGAAGAGTTTGTGAGATACTATCAGAATATAAGTTTTGGCATTTGTATAATAAAGACTCCAAATTCTGTCTACAAAAGAAATATTTGCATGCCTGACTTGGTTTGTAGTTTTATAATGAATGTCCCAAATGGTGACATAGTAAGAGGTGATAAAATGTGAATGCCCCAGTTACAGTGTCCCAGATGGCACACATGTAGGACACATTTAGCTCACTGTATTCTGCCTATGTGTGTTTGTACACATGATGGAGTTGTTTATGAGCTGATGATACCTAGCAACCATGTGGCATATGTGCTCAGACTTTCATCTCTTCTGTCCTCTGACTGTTCCTCTCCTTCTGTATCGGTGCAGGACATGTTTAGGAACCCTTTCGGCATGTTCGACAACATGATGTCCAACATGAGAAACAGGATGGAGGAGATGCACAGAAACTTTGTGAGTTCAGAGACTTCTCTTCCTTTTTGCTTTGCTGCTTTCCCAAACTGTTGTGAGACATAAACACTAGTTGCTTAACAGCTTGTTTGTGTGTCTCAGGAGAACGTGTCCACAGATTCAAACACCCACTCGTTCAGCTCCTCATCAGTTATGACGTATTCAAAGGTTGGAGACGAGCCTCCCAAGGTCTTCCAGGCGAGCTCAACGACGCGCCGTGCCCCTGGAGGGGTAAGCGACCCATTAGATGTGTTACTACATCATACCAAAGTACATTAGACCACAGTTCAGAATAATGGAGCTCAGAGGAATAAAACTGTGGAACACTCACCCACTCTGTCTCTCCTGAGTGATCATGGTGATGTCTTTGTCATGCAAACAAACTTTTCTCACAGAGACATATCAAGTCTCTGTGTCAGAAATAATTTTGGTTATCCAGCATTGTGTTAAACACTCCTACATATAATATAGCCCTCTACTTTCTTATTTCTCATGTATTTGACGAGTCAAACTGCCCAATGTCTGACATTATTTTAGTAATATGGGCAATAAAGATGCCAATCGTTTCAATTAATTGTGTGTCTTATGGACATAATAATGCTTTTTTTCCCAGATCAAGGAGACCCGGAAAGCAGTTAAAGACTCTGAGAGCGGTCTGGAGAAGATGGCCATAGGTCACCACATTCAGGACAGGGGACATGTTGTTGAGAAGAAATTTAACAACAAAACAGGACAAAAGGAGTTTAACCAGGACTTCCAGAATATGGATGAATGTATGTTTAAGTTATTTATCTCTTCTTGCTTATAGCGCTGCCACACATTTCATATTTGTTTAATTACTTAAAAATATAGCTGCATGAAGCAGAACTGTAGAGTTTTGTCAGTAGAATTATGTACCATCATTTACAGTGTGAAAACACATCATTAAGGTAGATGAACAGAAAGTGCATTGTCAGTTGCACATGTTGTTTTGTAAAGTTTATTGGTCTTGTTGAACAATATATTATTCCAGGTAAAGTGTCCACATATTTCATCAGTCCACTGACAGAATATTCACGAACATGTTCATGATCCCCCCCCCAGCCGAAGCACAGTCTTTTGACGATGAGTGGCAGCAGGAGGTGTCCAAGTTTCGGCCAGCTGGCCCAATGTCTCGTCTGGAAGAACCCAGACCCCGTGCTGTTCACCGGGCAGCCCTCACCGGGCCGAAGCAGGAGCACAGGTCAGTATTACACACTGACAGGCCACGGTCTAAATGACAAACAAGTGAGAGGTGCCTATAACATACTCTACGTTTTGTCAAATATGTTGCTATTGTGCTGTAAAACTGCAGTTAATTGAACATTTGAACTGTGATTCTTTACCGTGTTTTGTGTTTTCCACAGTGACCAATCAAAGGGCGCGTCTATGGGTAGAAGTAACATGAAAGACTCAGGCTCGACAAAACCGTGAGAAAATCCATTTGGGTGCTTATTAAAGTAATTTAAGCATTTCATAATTCACTCTTCATGCTCTGTATCCCCCCAAAACACACACACACACACCTACACACACACAGAGTTTTCATTACATATGATACTATTACATAGTATGTCACATTGTGTTGTTTTATGGGTTAGATTACTCCTCCCATCTCACTGTTGATATTTAGAATGTTATCACAGCTCAGACTTCAGAAAAAATAACGTAACATAATATCATAGTGGGGCACACATTACAAATCAGTAATGGGTAGTTTGTTGGCTATAGAGCATGCAAAACAAGCAGTGCATTGCTGACTCATGTTAATGTCAGTATGCATATATTATAGAAAACCACAATAATGTTCAAGGAAGAGGTAAAGGATACTAAAATGGTCATTAATATTTCCATGGAAGTAGTGGGACTTAAACAGATTAAATAAACTCATGTTAAGACATTGTTAGAAATTACATTACCGTGTATTTAAATTGTATGCACTTCTTGTGTCGTCAAAAATTGCACAACAGTCGAAGGACAAGTGATTTATGATTTGGCAGTAATTGAATCTATGCATGGTATTCTGATTATGCCATTAGTTTGTCACATGATTACAAAAAACAAACTTAGTCACTTACTGAAATACACCAGTGAACGTAGTCAATGTCTAAATCATCTTTTGTAATATATGATCTAGTACCTGATGCTCTAGATAAATGTATGTATAATATCTGCTGTAATCTTTGTAAAAAGAAAAACAATACTCTTCCCTTTTTATATATTACTTTGGTTTCTTGTTTTTCATCTGATGAATTTTATGCTGTACAGCACCATAGCTTGACACCTGGAATTTTCTCAATAATTAAAGCTTTGGTCTTGTATATTTTTTAAGCTTTAAAAGTAAGGTATGTGTCAACACAGGCAATTGTCTAAAAATAAAAAATATTATGATAAATCTGGTGTCTCAATTTACAAATGCTCAAAGAATGACTGTGACTTTCTATTTTGCTGTGGGCCTGCAGAGGGCATGAGAGTTTCTACTGTCATGAACCTCTTGTCGTGCCCGTTTGGTAGCTGGTGACCCCCCTGGTAGTATTTTTGGATCTAAGCACTTGTCAGTAGCTCAGATTGGTCTGAGATGTTACACAGCTGCAAGCCCAACAGGCTCCCCTCTCACATGCTTGCATATCAGACTTTATTAATCCCTGAGCTTCAACATACAGATACAGGAAGAGATCAAGGACCGGTATATTTCTCAACCAGGATCCACTTGTAATCTATGTTTCCTGTCTCCTGAGTAAATGCATGTAACATGGAATATGAGCCACGAAGGACAACATTTCAGGGTTATGTAGGTTGTGAATGGCATAAGAGGAATCAAACTTAAAAAATATATATATAAAAAATATTTGAAAGGGACTGCTTAAAACCCTCCTCTACCCCCCAAAAGTCATGTAAATCTTCTCAAATACTTCCAGTGTTCAGTAAAGCTTTACTGCTGACAAATAAGGAAAAATGGTCAAATTAAACTGCTTTTTTTAAATGCATGGTTTAACAAATAATGATTTCATTTACAACAGTTTATGCATCTACAACTGTTCTGTGTGGTTATGCCATCCTTTCCATCAGTTAAATATTGTGGAATAATGAGAAAACAGTATCAGTGCAAAGGTTTTAATATACAATACAAATAAGCTACAAAAAAAACTTGGGAATACCGAATTGGCAGTTACAACTCTGCCGCCACCTGCTGGTCATCTTAGCACATGACTGTTTGCAATATTTACACAGTGTTAACAAGGAACATAACTTCTACAAAAGTTGTAACCAAACATACAAAGTCTTCAGAAATTGAACAGAATATTGACCAAAGCTGTGATCTGAACTATGAATAAGTCCTTAATATTAAATCCATCATCCTTCTCAAAAAAGTCACGAGATGAAGGAAGAGTTGGGAAAGTTGTTCCAGGTTTACATGATTCCTTGAGGCTGTCCCTTTCCTGCGATCTTCTTGGAGCACTCCAGCAAAGCGTTGTGAATATCTTTAGCACAGGAGATCTGAGACTTGATCATGCCGAGGTACTGGGCATATGACATTGACTCTGTCTGCACCGTGTCTGGCTTGGTGGCTGTTGGGACCAGGTTTGGTGAATGTTTGGCACTGTCAATGCTCTGGGAGAGGCACTCGTATGCCAGCCGCTGCATGGAGGAGACAAAGTGTGAGTTGGGTGTGAAATTTAGTATACAAATTGTGTGAAACACACAACACATTGATTGCTATGTTGTTATGGTCTGATTATAGCTGGGTCTTGTTTAAAAAAAAAATAAAACAGCCGCTGCACTCAAGCTTAACTGTGTCATTTCACTTTATATTGTAAAAAGCTGTACATTTTAGACAAGCAAGCTGAATGCATAATAAACCCATCTGTTATGTGATTATAAACATTTTACACATCCTGTTAAAATGTAAAAAAACAAAAACAAAGATGAGTCATAATTTTTTCCTCTGTGAATGTGGCACATAATGTGAACAATTCAATTTAGAAACAAACTGAAATCCTTTAGAGGGGGGAATAAAAAATAAAGAACTTACAAAAACCTGGTTGCAAAAGTGTTCACCACCTCTTCTAACTGGGGAAGTGACTGTGTTAACCAATCGCATTCAAACTCAGGTTAAATAATAGTCAGTATACGCATGCCATAACCTACAGTGAATCTGATTCATCCCAAATAAAGTTGAGCTGTTATTTTAGGATTTTCCTAACATTTTCTGAGCTGCAATCAATAGTAAAAACCATGGTCTGCAGAGAACGCCCAAAGCATCAGAGGGATGTCATTTTTTAAAGGTATCAGTCAGGTGTAGGGTACAAAAGAATTTCCCAGGCATCAGCTATACCATGGAACAACGTGACGACAGTCATCATTACCCTGAACTGGATGTCCCTCCAAAAGTGATGAAAAGAGGAGTGGAAAACTGATCAGGGAGGCTGTCAATAGGCCTACAGCAACGTTAAAGGAGTTACTGGTTGTGTGCTACATGTGATTCTCATTCTCACAATCACTTTTCCACCAATGACTAGACACTTGTGGCGGCAAATAAACGCCGAGACAGATCAGTGTACTATAACATTATTAACAAATAAATAAAAAACGTTGTTCAGAGATTCAGTTTTAGTTTTCAATAGAGTTGAGGTCCTACCAAGCACAGTTCCAGCTGGTCGCAAAGGGCATAAAACTCCTCCAGGCTCTTGTCAAAACGCTGAACCGAGGTGTCGCTGCTTTTGCTAAGAAAAGACAGAAATAATAATAATAATAATAATAATAATAATAATAATAATAATAATAATAATAATAATAATAATAATAATTAGAAATATGGCGATGGAACATATTTTCTTTTATAAGAGCGTCAATTACTGCTGTGACGTTCCGATGGCCAGTCAACTTACATGCCGTTGTCAATTGTGGTGTTATGGGCCAAATTCAGAGATGCAATCTTCATTAAATTCTGAAAGTGGAAAAAAAAGTTCCAGGTTTAAAGAACACTCGTGCACATAATTGATTTGAACGAGGGCAGTTTGAGTGTGGACTATTGTATTGTTATGTGTGTTTTCGGTTTCAGCTTCTCTCTATATTCCGTTACCACATTTACCTGCAAACTCTCCTTCAGCTGCGGAATAAGCATCTTAAATCTGTGAACTGGGTCAAAGTCTTGCTGTTGGCTCAGCTGCTGCTGCTGTTGTTGCTGTAACGGAGTAGGCTGTTGTAGTCCGGGCTGAGACATAGGCCCGCCGGGCTGCTGCTGCTGAGACGCCATCTTGACCGGCTACTATACACAAGCCGGAAGAAGACGCTTAAAATATCCGGTTCGTCATTGCTTAAGAATAAAACAAATAAAATGCCGCCCCCACGCTTTGATTCATAGCCTATTGGAAGTGCTTAGACCCGCAGACTATCTACAAAACTTCTTTAAATATCGCGTTTCTACCACTTTGCAGTTATATTCAAAGTTTCTATTTTATTTTTATTTATTTATTTATTTTTACAGAGAATTATACTAAGATAAGATACATACTGGATTTATTGACTCACTTATTTATTTCTACTTTTTTATACAGTTTCTATAGCTTTGTATACCGATTATTTAGCTTGTGTGTTGTGTGTTCACTGCTTTGCATGGAATAATCATGCATTGTAATTACAAAACGATTACTTCTAATCCATTATACACACTGTACACTATATAAAATCACATTTTTGAATTTAACACATTTTATTGTCATCTTACCTTTTTTCAGGCGAGGATCTAACTAGTAGTTTACACTTAAAAAATCATTATGATATTTTTCTGTATTTGGAAAAAGAGCGGTCAAACTTTCGGTTGACTTTTAATTTGGAGATACTCAATGCTGAATTTGTATGTCGTTGTTGTTGTTGTTGTTGTTGTTGTTGTTGTTTTTACAACTTAGGTCTATTCATGGAATAGTTTAATGGTAAAATGCATTTACTCTTGAATTTTAAGGACTTTGATTGCACATGGTTATTGGTAATCCTGTAAGCATTGTCTTATTTTATGTAAAACAGAATTTGGTGGTCATTAACATGCTATTAAAAAAAGAAAAAAAGTATTTCATTGTTTGCGTGATTTTTAATTGCCGCGACTGCTAGATAAGGGTTGTTCGGTGGCGGTTTTATTATTGGTGTCTTGAAGGCAGCAGCGGCAGCAGCAGCAGCGTAGCAGTATCAGAGGAGGGAGGGCCCTGCACTCACTCTTCTCTGGCAGAAACCCCGTAGAGCAGCACAGCAGCGCCATTCGGTAACTGCAACAATATCCAAAATGGCAGGAGCTGATGGAGACGACTCTCTCTACCCTATCGCCGTTCTCATTGATGAACTGCGAAATGAGGACGTTCAGGTAATAACATTATTTTCGATTTTAATCGTCGTTCACTTAGTTCTGTAAAACGAGGCCATCTTGACGCATTTCTATTGCATATCCGACTACCAGCTAGCTAACTAGCATGTATTCGAGCTAACGATTCCGGCCGAGGCCTTTCAAGAATCTTCTGCCGGGCGCACCCTGCTTTGCCATCTCGCTGGTTCTCTGCCAGGATTTATGAATTTTAGATTACATCTGGCGTAGTAGTTCATGTGCTTTGAAGTTGACGATGGCCATATCCTGCGAAATGTAAAGGCAATGAAATAAGTTGTGTATGACAAGCTAACCAGGTCATTGAGCCGCTAGCGTTAACTCTTCGTATCGCAATATGTTAGCTAAGATTAGCAGCCACAGCAGAAGGGCGTTCAAGGCCCATTGTTATTCTTGTTAATCAGTGTGAAACATGTTGATTCATTAATCTTAGTTCATCACCTTTTTGAAATGCTACCTAATGATAGCTAGCCAGTTACCTCAAAAACAAGTGAAACTGAAGTACTATGCTAGTAAGTCCTAGTTCAGCGGGATATCGTAAGGCGTTACATTGATCATTGCGTGTGATTTAATGGACTTACACTTTATTGCGGACACTAATGACGTTTTTTTTGTACAGTTACGACTGAACAGCATCAAGAAGCTGTCAACTATTGCTCTGGCCCTTGGTGTTGAGAGGACTCGCACTGAACTCCTACCTTTCCTCACAGGTAATTATAGTCAATCATTCTACATATTAAAACACCTGATGTTTGACACAGCATACGGGACTTGTGTAATTATTACGAGATTGTCGCATGGAGCCCTGCTGACAGTGTTGTATTTTTAACCGCTCCAAGCAGTAGCCACAACTGTCAGTCACTGTTGTATTTTCAGACCTCAATGTTTTTGCTCACACGTTTTTTCCCAAACCTTGTAATCCATTAGACACCATTTATGATGAAGATGAGGTGCTCTTGGCCTTGGCTGAGCAGCTTGGAAATTTCACTATGTTGGTGGGCGGACCGGAGTACGTCCACTGTCTATTGGTAAGTCACTGGAAAATGGATTTAGATATTTGGCAGTGAATTTCAGACACGATGATAGTTTTTTTTTGTTTGTTTTATGACCTCGTTATTTGGTAGGAGAGTTGTTGTTTTTAAGCAATAACTGAAAGGCTGCAACCCTAGTTATGGAAATATGTTGAAACTGGACTCTACCTAAGTTACATGGACACTTTCAATCCTTGCCCATTTGTATTCTACATAGACAGTTAGGTCTTTCTAATCTCTACATAGACTATATTGCCTACATTTAGATCACCTAAACCAAAACATAGTGATTATCTATGAAGAGTATAAATATTTATGTCCTTGCTATTGTCCTGTCTTTTTTTTTTTTTTTTTTTTTTTTTTTTTTTATAAAATTAAGTACTAAGTATTACATGTACAGTGTCATGTTTCCTGCAACTTGAATAGTTGTAACTAGGGCTGGGCAAAAGGATTACTTTTGTAATCGTTTAATCTAGCGATTATTTTTTCGATGCATTGATTAATCTAACGATTAATTTTTCAATACAATTCAATTTTGATTTGATTATTTCCCCATTATTTGATTGATATGGTAGTTTACATATGCTAATGTATGTAACTCAATGGAAAAACACAAATTAATTCCAGTACATTTTTTTTATTGACCTCAGTTACCAAATTACAGAACAGCTGAAATTAAAAAACAGAAAGTAAAAATTTGAAAGTTTACCATCTTTGTAATCCGCACAAGCTGCTCCTGGATGTCATCTTTTGAGGTGCTGGTTCATAGCCGGCGTGTATTTATGATACGCCATTTCCATTTTACAAAGCTGACAAATAACCGAGTCGCTTCCTTTTACGGTAAAATATTCCCATACTTTAGAACTACGAGTTCGTTTTCTGCATTTATCACACGAACTTATATCGCTGCAACTCGCTGCCGCCATCTTTGTTTTGGTCTGGCAACGCACATTTTTTGCGTTGACGTAATTTTTGCGTAGGCGTAATCAATGACGTCGATGTGTCGTCCCAGCCCTAGTTGTAACATAACTTAATCTCATTCCTTCCTGACACACAGCCTCCCCTGGAGAGCCTAGCTACAGTTGAGGAGACAGTTGTCAGGGATAAAGCAGTGGAGTCCCTGCGGAAGATCTCTATGGAGCACTCTCCAAGTGACCTGGAAGTGCATTTTGAGCCTTTGGTCAAACGGCTGGCCGGTGGTGACTGGTTCACTTCTCGCACATCTGCCTGCGGCCTCTTTAGTGTCGCTTATACAAGAGTCAGCAAAACCGCCAAGGATGACATCCGTAGGTAAGTAAATCTTTATTCACAGTTGTGTCATGTATTACATTATATAAGGCATGTTATTTAATGCGTAGTAGAGGTGCTTGTTAATTGGCCTCTGACCATGTTTGGTTAGTGTTTTTTTTTTTCTGATAAATGCCTGTTTGTGGTTCTCTCTAGCCAATTTCGAAACTTGTGCTCAGATGACACTCCTATGGTGAGACGTGCTGCAGCTTCTAAACTGGGGGAGTTTGCCAAAGTCGTGGAGCTGGACTATGTAAAAAGTGACATAATTTCCCTCTTCACTGCTCTGGCCTCTGATGAGCAGGTATGAACCCATGACCTTCTTCCTCTCAACACAAACTGCTGATCTCTGTGTTCTGCATCCTTCCTGATTTTTAAACTTTGATGGCCAAACTGATCCATTACGTCTCTCCATCAGGACTCGGTGCGGCTGCTTGCAGTGGAGGCTTGTGTCAGCATTGCCACCCTGCTACCTCAGGAGGACCTTGAGACCCTGGTGATGCCAACCCTGCGCCAGGCAGCAGAAGACAAATCCTGGAGGGTTCGCTACATGGTGGCTGACAAGTTCTCTGAGGTAAGCAGCAGCAGCTGCTGGTTCCCATTTCGTTAATATTATGAGCCATGTTGGAAAGAGCTTGAGATTAAATAAACCAGAAAAAAAATCAGTCAATTGAGACTCTATGAATGCTTACGATGAAGCAATAGAACAATTATAAAACAATTGCAAAGAAGAGGATTGATAATCTGTTGATGATTAAAAGTCCTCTTAATAGCTATTGTTCTCCTTGGATTGGATTTTCTTAGGTCTTTTGTAGGTTTCTGTCATTTTATAATTTGTGTTAGTCAGTTTTGATCAACATTATGCCAGCTGTTGGGTACATTTATCTGGCAACAGCATATGTTGGTAGATTTTATGTCTGATGCATTATGTATGAAATTCAAGGTTTGAACATTCAGTTATCATTTAAAATTTCCCACAGCCACAAATTATTTAAGCACAAAAGCAAAATTAATATTCTGCTTCGAGAGTAAAATGATGGTACTTCAACATGTACAGGTCTTAAAGAAATTTTGAGTTTTCATTTTAATTGAATGTTTAGTGATTTACTGTCCATACACGTTCCCCTGAAGAAATTAGGATTTGGATATTGAACCTTTCTAACTCCAGTATTTAGTTTTAGGATTGTAATTATGCACAAAAGGTATGGTTCTCCTCTGTGGGGACTGAGGTAGTGATTATTTGGTAAAGTACTGGTTTGGAGTAATATAGAAGGGTGAGAAATGTACAAGGAATGTAAAACTAAAAGAAAAGCAGGTCTTATACTAAAATAATTAGCATAATAATTAAAACCTGTAAAGCACAGGAGTGTTTTCACCATGGGTCTATTTAAACCTTCAATGGAACCAATCCTTAGTATTGCATGCACGTGTATTGGTGTTTTCAATATGTTCAAATCCCATAAATTACAACAGTGGCACCAACAACCAGGACTTATTTTTACTTTCCACACTGTTATTTTGTAACTGCTCAGGAACCTTCAGGCAGATCTTCCAGCTGTTGCTTTTCATTTGAGATCACCATGGTGTGACTAATCCAAATGTTTTACTATCCTCAGCTCATATTGCAAACAGCGTACAGCAAGAGCTTTCCTGACCTAACTCACACTTGTGAATCTAGGTTCCATATTTCTGCATCAATCTGTACCCTGTGTGGCTGTGTAGCGGACCATGACCTAGAGACTGTGATAGTTGGGTACAAATAAACAAACCAACACAGTCCTACTTGCTATACCTTCAGGCTTGGTATTGGCACCAGAATTTGTCCATGATGCTATGCAGTTTCAAGCTGTTAATAAACTGCAAGTTTTTTTTTATGACACACTAAACTATTTAAAGTTGAAGTAACTTCATGTAGCTGTGTTTTTCTTCCCTATTATGTTTTACCAGGCTTTTGCAATGCATTTGCTTTTTTCAATTGTTCTTAATGAAATGATAACCAGCATTGTTACTTGATTGTTCATTGTAGTGATTCATTTGTATTAGCCGGTTTTACTCTTGATTCTCCACTAAAATGTATCCACATCCTTTGTATTAAAGCTTTCTCCACATGCACATTTGGATACTATGTCATGTTGATTTCTCTCTGCATATAGCTCCAAAAAGCCGTGGGACCAGAGATCACAAAGAACGATCTAGTCCCGGCCTTTCAGAATCTTCTGAAGGACTGTGAAGCTGAGGTCCGGGCTGCTGCAGCTAACAAAGTGAAAGGTCAGTGCACGAATGTGATTAATGCCTTCCTACCTGAAGGTATTTTATGGGTAATATTTAACATGTTCAGCTTCCTATCTAGTCTGTTTCATAATCTGTTGACCGTGTACTCATCTCCTTTTTATTAGAGTTCTGCGAGAATCTCCCAGAGGACAATCGTGAGCAAATAATTATGACTCACATTCTGCCCTGTGTCAAGGTAAGAAATAAACGCTTGTGTCTTGTGTCTGCCATAATGTGACTTTTGTCTGCTGCTTCACTTCTCAGTAGAGCAAAAAAAAACTTTGACTAGCTATAAACTGTAGAAATCACAAGAGGCTTATCTTATGATGGTTTGCCCCAAAGCGGACATGCAGACGTGTGGTTGTGATGTCTTCCTAAGTAAATACTGCTTAGTTTTTACAATTTTTTTTTTTTTTTTAATGTTATCCCTTAACCAAATAACTGATACCTCAGTTTAAAATTCTTTTTAACATTAGTCCAACAGTACAAGTAACAACCACAGTTTAATAATAGTCACCACATATACAGATATGAAACTAAAGTGTTATCTAAAAATAAAACAGATCAGTTTCATAGAAAAATGATGTGCTCATGACTAAGTACAGTAAGTTTAGTCAGAAGTCTGCTCTGTAAAATTTAATGCATATATATACTCCACAGTACTTTGTGCTTTCCCCCAGGTTGTGCTGAGGCTCTCTCTACAAGCTGTGTGTTGTTTGCCCTCATTGATTTTACCCAGATCTCAACAGTTGATGACTACAATATTTTAATTGACCAAAACTATATAAATAAGAACTAAGCTGTGAATATTGTTGAATAAGATTTTGGATGCATCAGCATATTTTAAATAAGCAGGAATAGACATATTTCCACTGTTCTAGTTTTATGACCTGTGTTTTAAGGACGCATGCCTAAGAAAAGCAGAGATTACCAGCAATAAAGTGTGCTTCTTATGTGGTTGGCTGTTGCAAAAGGCACAAAGACATTCTGTTCCCCAGTGCTGGTCAAATATTGAACAGCAGGTGGCACTATTGCTTTTGTTCAGCAATTAGTTTAGCAAGTGTTACTGATTTAAAAAAAAAAAAAAAAAACAAACCTATATATATCTATGGCAGCTTTTTTTTTAATTATTATTATTATTCTCTAATGGTTGTGCCAGTATTGGGCAACTTGCATGTTGCACTTGCGTGTGTGGTAAACATGTATGATTTAAGAAACATTCGCTTTGTTCTACACAAGGCAGGAGAAATTGACTCAATTGCAGGATAACCAGTAAATAAATGTAGTGGAAAGACTTGTACTCGTCCATAAATATTACTGCAGTAAGTTCCATTACATCATATTTTAAACATTATTTGGGGCATCCAACATTAGTTTACATAAATGTTCAAATACAGAAGTTGTACAGAATCATTCAAGATATAACTGTTAAATTTCAGTGTGGGGCAGCCGCTGCTTATGGTAAGCCCTGGTTTGATCAGTTATATCTTATGTAATCAGTGGGCATGACAGGATAATAGGTGATTTCTATGTCCCATAATTATATTATATGGTTACTGTCTAAATCATATTTTAATTTATTCCACCCACAGTCTTTAACAGAAATGACTGTTTGTCTGCAATTGTCTTCTTTGCTGCGTATTTACACACAAGTCGATTATAGCCTCCATCTGTAGTGTGTTGTGAATATGACCCAAAGAAGCAGTCTTGATGTTTATCTACGTACTTTCTGTCGTAACAGTTTGTTTGTGCTGATCTCTCCGTCTCCTCTGTGTCCCATGTCTGACCAGGAACTTGTTTCAGATACCAACCAACATGTGAAGTCAGCCCTGGCCTCCGTCATTATGGGCCTTTCAACCATCCTGGGCAAGGACAACACAATAGAGCACTTACTGCCTCTCTTCCTGGCTCAGCTCAAGGACGAGGTAAAGGAAATGCAGACTTCTAATCTTGGGCCTCGATTTCTCTTTAAGATTTCTAAAGCCAGCTGTGTAAAATATAAAAGGCAGTGCATAGTTTGGTAACATTCAAAAAGAAGGCATCCTGTGAAGCATCTGAGTTTGACCAACGTCTTGACCTTTAGAGATCACCATGTCTAAGACAGGTTAAAGCCACTTAGCTGCAGCCACCAGATGTACCTGGCTGGCACCTGGCTGGGTAGGAGGATGATTCATGCAGTTGGCAGCCAGACTGAGTGCTTAGAATTGGAAGAACGATTTGCTGCATCTAGAGGGAAGCAAAATGAAAAGCTGGACATGGTGCAGCTACATAAGTACATGCATATTGGTCGTATGTAAACAAGGGTGTTCATTTTAAGTGTACATTGAAAATTGAACAAACCCTTTCAGCAATCTTTACTTTTCATTTCAGCTATTTTTCTGTCAGGTTAAGACATACCTTTGAATAATTTGTTCCTTGAGTTTTTTTTCAGTGACAAAATTGAAAAGCAACATGTTTTGTCTGCATAAAGTTGCAACGGGCAGGGTTTTAGAGGAAGTATGTAAGACGACATTCATCAGCGATCGTATCATCAAGAACAACAATAACCCAGTCACATCTTGTCCTATGAATACATTTCCATGATAGACATTCACATATTGGGATAGGACAAGAATTTGGCAGGTTAAGCACAAATGTATATAAATGTTTTTGGATGGCGTAAGGCTGTCAGTTGCTCTACTGCTTCTTTAGTCCTATTTAAAGATGGCCCCATTTCATCACAGCAGGAACGCAAGACCAAGAGTGTCTAATTAGATTTATGTCCAAACTGACAGCTTTGACTTGCAAATTTCTATAATTCAAGGTGCCTAGGACAGTTAAAAGGGAGCAAGGTCGAGAACGTTCCACAGATATGTCATTCATTTAAAAGCTGTATTAATTCAAACGCTTAGGATGCCTTATCTGGCCATTTCTTTGTTCCCACTTTGCACAATGACATGACTCTTTGCAGAAACTCTAAACAGCTAAAGACCCTGACTCAGTGTTTCAGTAACAGGGGTGGCCACAGGTCTAACTAAAAAAAAAAAAAATATA
>JAOWBC010001387.1:13935962-13954636 GCA_028566105.1 Hypoplectrus providencianus | reverse complement strand
TTCCTCATCAGAATATACTAATTAAGTAAACAACACGATTAAGTTTATTATATTTTTAGGTTAAATAAAGTTGTGGCAAAGAGCTGAATTTTAAGTTAAATTTATGGGTAATAAGAATTATGAAAATATGTTGCAAATATAAATATATGTTGCTTTTATTTTGAAGGCAGTTGTAAAATGTTCTTGTTCTCGCTATATCATGATTCATATTTTGCGGCTTCGCTGTTTCGCAGATTTTTTTGTGCAGTTTTGCAGTTTTTTTGTATGTGTGCGCATTGTGATTCCCCTTCAGTCGAAAAAGAAAGTACAGAGGAGCGGAGTCGGGATAAGCATAGGCAAAAGTTTATCACGATAGCTGCTCTTGACCGGTGAGTGTCTCACTCAAATCGGTCCCCCTGGAAACGCATCATAAACAGTCCACTTGACACTCCGTGAAATACACGAGTCACAATGTGTCCAACCTCGTAGATTGATTATCAAAATTATTATTTTACAGTATTTCTAAAATCTATCATAGTTATTTGTAAGAAAACGTTTATTTTTTATTTCTTAAACAACAGCTTGGGCCTGGTTTTTGGTTTTTGGTCTTGCTGGACCATCAGGTATGTTGGCCCTTTGATTGTTTGCACTTCTTCGGAAGATGGAGAGTTTGACTTTTAATGAGACGACCTAATCAGATAAGACACCATAATCAAGCCTGACAATAAGGGATGACTGATCATTTCAAAAGCTCTTGCATTAGATGTGAAATATCTTAAAACTTTGTTATAAATCATGCTGCCATACGCTTAACTTGCTCATCACAACATTTTTTTTTCTGTCACAGTGCCCTGAGGTGCGTCTCAACATCATCTCCAACCTAGACTGTGTGAACGAGGTGATTGGCATCCGTCAGCTCTCACAGTCGCTGCTGCCGGCCATTGTGGAGCTGGCAGAGGACGCAAAGTGGAGGGTCCGCCTCGCTATCATAGAATACATGCCCCTGTTGGCAGGACAACTGGTGAGTCATGGAGTCTAAAAAACAAAGATGACATCCAAATAGAATATATTTTAAAGGTCTTTTTAATTGGTTCCAGAAATATTAGCAGTGTGCAGACAGACCTAATTTGACTCTGTGTCTGTCTTTTCTCAGGGAGTGGAATTCTTTGACGAGAAGCTTAACACTCTTTGCATGGCCTGGCTTATTGATCACGGTAAGACACTCTCACTGCCTAAAGTTGGTCAGGAATTGAACTACCGAATAAAAGCTTATTGTTTTGGACTTGACATAACATGTATGCTACCAATGGTTGCTTTAACAGTTGCTTTGATAAGGGGCCTTTTGGCAATAAAAATAATGTAATTTTTTTCTTATCAGTACCCAAAAAACAAATACTGAGGGCATAATCAAGACTTGTTGTTGATTATAGCCCAATTATAATGTCTGTCTTCCAGCCAAGTGTCTGTGCTGTGACAGAGGAGAGTAGCAGTCCTCTTATTTCATTATCAGGTCAAGGGTAAGCAGCATTCACTGACAAGACGATAGGACAGGGTTTGTTATTTTCATAAAAAAATTGCATATTTCTAAGAAGGTTACAGATTTAACTCTTGCTCGCTCTTTAGATGCAAACCATCAAATAAGCAAAATAAAAAGTATTTGTTGAATGCATAAACCTTGGTGTTGAGCTTAAAGAAGGCCAGGACAAATAGCCTCTGCTTTCTTACCCCAAAAGATGGTAAACAATATATTGCTGTGCAATGTTTTTGACAAGTTGTCATTAGAATTTGTGTCACTGGAGCCTGTATTTGTGTCACCATGGGACGGTTAAGCTACTCTATTGCTTTCCGTCATACTTTCTCTACATGTTATGTAACACTCAGATCAGCCTTGTTCTGTTTGGTCATAACCTGCAATTCATGCTGTGGATTTATTCTGTACTTCATAGAGTAAGAGATCACAGTAGGTCAATCCTTTGGTTAGTTTATATCTGAGCAAGTCTGCCCTGGATCTTTTCTCGAACCTGAGAGACAATCACCCGTATTTGTTTTCCCGGAAGAGCTATGTGCCCGCAAAGCTACACAACCTGCTGCATTTTATAACCAGGAACATTGTCTTTTGCATAAATGTTTTACTTGCAATATATAGTGTTCGCTTCACATCAAGTTTCCCAATTAGAGAGAGACACACACGATCACTATTGAGGACAAAGGGCCAACTGGGTTACATCATTGGAATGCTGCTGGTGTGAGTTTCCGTACATATGTGAGTGTGTGCGTGTTTGGCTGTGGCTGGGGTTAGGGCTGTGCCACCCTTACGTAAGCCCTTCAAAGAAAGACAGGACGGCAGAAATAAGCCCTAAATCTTTCCCTCACTCAAGACATCTTTCTGTATCATTCTAATGTTTCACATGACCAGGACTTCTGGTTTTTTTTTTATCTAACTTGAAAATTTATCACAGTGGATTTACCCAGCTACTGAGTAAAGTCAGTATTGACTTTTCATTGTATTAACACAGTATGTGAATTTATCTAGTTTAAATTAAGAGGAATGTGTGTATTTCTTGTCTTAAATATTTTCCCACTGCTGTTATCTGATAGAATTGACACTTGGCAGGTGTGTTGGTTAAGACCCAAGAAGATGCCTTTGTCAAGTGTAAGCTCTTATCTGTGAGACATTCAGCAATAGTAGTATGTAAAGTTAACACGGGGACTGAACAGTTAATCCAAATTTGCCCCATCCTCCATAGGGGACCTGTTTATTTTTAAGCTGTCTAATAATATGAGGTGTACAGCCAACTTTCTGCTGCTTGCTTCAGTACATTCAAGATCAGGTTAATAAAAGTGATACTCAAGTTGTTCTGTTGTAGCAAACATTTTATGCATCTGCACTTTCTGAAAGAATGATGTTTCTCTGAGAAATAGCCTGGCAGCAAAAACCCAGCAGTTAGGAAGTGAGGCATACACACAAGCATTGTTCTGTGACAAAACTATGTCATGGCAGGACCCTCTGCATTGGCTGTGCAGTTGTTTGGCTGAGCGGTTTCTGGAGAAGCCTGCACCTCTACAAAAAGCTTAAAACTTGTCTTTTATTGAACAGACACTTATTCATATAGCTTAATGCAATCTGATAAGCATATAGTGTATGATCTGGAAGGATGTTGGGCAACACCCAGGTGCTGTCAAGCAGTCAGGACCTAACCTATGCAGTCTTTTATCCACTATGAAGGCCCACAAATTGATGAAAATTAAGGGTGCTATTCACACAGAATGTTATAACTGTAATTTTTCAGTGTATGCCATCCGTGAGGCAGCCACCTGTAACCTCATGAAGCTGGTGGAAAAATTCGGAGCTGAGTGGGCCCAGAACACCATTGTGCCCAAAGTGTTGGGCATGGCCAATGACCCCAATTACCTCCACAGGATGACCACTTTATTCTGCATCAATGTGAGTCAACAGCTTAATCTTCCACTGACTTGCTCTCATCTTTAGGTTTTATCTCCATTTGTAAATGTTTACTGTCAATGACCATCTGTACAATGTGTCTCAGGCTTTGGCAGAGGCATGTGGCCAGGACATCACCACTAAGCAGATGCTGCCAGTGGTCCTCAAGATGTCCAATGACCAGGTGGCTAATGTCCGCTTCAACGTGGCCAAATCCCTTCAGAAGATTGGCCCCAGCCTCGATAGCACGTATGTTATTATTCTGTCATCTGATTCAGTCTCGACAGAGCAACATAAATGTGCGAGTACACTATCACATTGGTTTATCAGAAGTAAATCTGGTTCTGCCACTGGATGGCTGCACAAGAGCTCAATCTGCTCAGAAAACTTTGTTTATTGCTGAGTTTACCTGTTTTCTCTTCAAATATATTTCTTTGTACTGTTGACCCTGTGTTAGCCTCAATATGACTAAAAGAACTGAAATTAAGAACAAGCTTTGAGAAATTGACAAATGTTTGTCATCCCCTTTGTCCTCAAGTGCTCTTCAAACAGAGGTGAAGCCAGTGCTGGAGAAGCTGGCAACAGATACAGACATGGATGTCAAGTACTTTGCCCAGGAAGCTATCAGTGGTAAGCACTAACCACTTTTGTATCATTGCATGTAGACCTTAGATCACATGAATCTTATTTGACAAGTGTTTTCTCACCCTTACACAGTTCTGGCCCTAGCATAACCAACCCAACATGGCCAAACCAGAAAACCACCCAAGACAACAACGCAAACACTTTTACAAGATATTTATTGATGTTCAGGAACAACTGGTAAATGTATAGAGAAAGCTGTTAACAATTGTTTTATCCTTTTATTCCTCTTGTCTACTGTCCAGTGGTGGACAATGTCCAGGCATAGCACAGGCTTCTTCTTTAACTTCCTCCTTGCTGTAAATGGATGCTTTAACAAAAGGCAAAGTGATGAAATTGCATTTAGTGGTGCATGCTAACTAATGTGCTACTTGTACTAGCTAGGCATCGCTAACCAGAACCCCCCTCTCACATTCCTCCCCGTTACATCCTCTGCCATTGTTGTACTGTAGCCAAAGTGGATGCAGCTTACCACATGTCTATGTTCGCCACCTAGCACCTAGCGCTGTGCTAAATCTCTGTGCTGCTGCGCTTTTTTTTCTCCCAACGCTAGACACAAACTTTGAGCAGCAGATGGTACAGAAAGCTGTTTATTTTGCAGAGCTTCCTCCCAAACCAGCCCTCTCTTTTCCCTGAGTCACGGCTGCAGCTCTCCAGAGAAGTAATTGAAAAGTCTGTGCAGGTCTACCAGGCCTTCTTTCTTTTTTTCCCACCGGACCAAACCTGTTGTGTGTCCTTAATGCTTCACAGGGTTGTGCTCGACAAAGTTTTGACAAAGAAATAATGGGGTGTCCATTACTGCATGTAATCTGATGAACTCTCTCAATGGTTGCATGTGTTAATCAATCTCAAATAGTGTCCTTGCCATCTCCATCTACCAGGCTACCTTGCCCCTGTGCACTGTTTATTCTCTGCAGCAACACAGATTAAATTGGTCAAACATATTAGTTATCTCGGCCCTCTGTACAGGGACCAGTTCGGTCGTAAAGTGTTCATAATTGTCCCTCAAAAATCAGTGATTTTTGTTGATGTGCTAGGGTGGGAAGTAGCCATGTTGTGATTTCTGCAACATGTTCTCGGCATTGCCCTTAATCTTTGTGCCAACAACTTCAATAAGCAGTGGTGTTTTCTTTTAGTATGCCTGGATTAACAGATTTCGCCTGTCCTGTTCTTTTTCTGTGAGGGAAACTATTCCTTGGAAGTTCATGGGATGGTTAAACTAAATTGACAACAGCTATGATTGGCATGGGATTACCAAAACCTGGCAAAAAAAACCTTGTATCTGAGAGCCACCCAGTTTCCCCTTAAATCCATGCTATGTTCTCCACCATGCATGAGACTTAAAAGCAAATGTTCAGTGAACGTAAAGAGCTGACCAAGGATTCTTGCTTACAAATTTCTACGCAATGGAGAACAAGAGCATGCTTTCAAAGAAAGTGGGATGGGGGACATGGAGCATGTGTACGTAAGGCTGCATAATGTTTTATTATGGGGTGGGAGCTGGGGTGGTTATGGGCGGGTTGAATAAATGTATCGTCTGTGTTGATAAAAGAAACTTCTGTCTTTCCCTGAACTACTCCCGCTGTTCCCTTCTCCTCCCCCCCGCCCTCTCATTTTGTTCTTGAATAAACCTTGATTGTTGATTGTCCTGTATCACAAAGACTGTGCTTTTATTTTTATTTTGAATTCTCTCCACAATTGGGATGCTGTACTACTGTATTTTCATCTGAATAAAGTAACACAAAGGAAACGGAGTAGTTTGCTTTTATAACCAGTTCCTGCTCTGGCACATAAAGGCCTCTTGTCACTGTAACTGCTAATTTGCTGCATGATGGACAAGCAATGGGAAATTAGCACAACCACATAAGCTATCATGAAATTACTATTGAAATATAAAGTGCCTCTAAAAAGTTTACGCATTAGATCATTAACTAAGTTTGTTTTTCAACAAAATATGTTTTAACATTGCATATATACATTCCATGTAGTTTTGATACGAGATGGATGTTTGAAGTTGGAGTTGTTTCCTTGATGTCAAACTGCTGAGTCAGTGTCGTGTATGAGTGGCTGTGCCTAGAGCAGATGAAACTGATGAATCTTCAGTCAAATAAGATTGAACCAACGGAACTATTATTTGACGGGTATGGGCTTAGGACAAGTGTGCATTCTTTTAAGATGAAATCAGTTGAAATGTCGGTTATAAATATTACCCTTTTCATGCCAATTGTTGGCAAAATGCTCCTTTGGCACTTGGTGAAGAATCTCACCTCAGAGTTTCACCTCATCCACTTTTTTTTTTTTTTTTTTTTTCTCAAAAAAAAAAAAACCGCTCAACCTTCTCCAGCTAGAGACCTGGCAAAAGTTCTGGACTAGGCCACTCCAGAATTAAAGTTTGTATGAAAACCATTTCTGTGGAGCTATGGCTTTGCATTTGGGCTGTTTTTCCCACTGGTAAGTAAATGATCCCAGTCACAGTTCTCTACCAGACTGCAGCAGAGTTTCCTTGAGGATTTTTCTTCCTTTAATTGCATTCATTTTCTCTGCAATCTTCACAAGCCTTCCGGGGACCACTGCTGAGAAGCGTTCCCAAAGCAGGATGATGCCACCCCCAAGCTTCACAATCGGGGATGATGTGTTTCTGATGATGTGCTTTCAGCAAACATTGTGTTTATGCAATGGAAGACGAGCTCGGTTTTTGGTCTCGCTGGACCATCAAGTATGTTGAAGTTCATCAAAGTTGTTCAGTCTTTGAAAAAGACTGATTATATCCTCTGTGATTTCATGTTGAAAACCTGAAGTCCAAGATCACTAAACACTCTTTGTTGGCGTTATAACAACATCCTTTGGCGCATGAAGAATAGCTTCACCTCAAGAAAATCTGGTATTAATTTCACATGTTCCTCTTATATTTGGTCAGCTCTAACCTGGTCGACAGCTGCTGTGGAGATGAAAGTGCGGGTCCTGGGGGTTGTTGTGGCCACAGGGAACCGTGCAGAGTGGAGCAGGATCTGCAGCTGACACCTGCCCTCGCCCTGACTACTGCTGGGGAGAGCAGCCCTGCAAAATAAGGGCTGGTTTCAGAGAGAATATTTGTCTTTCTCAAGTAGTGTGAAAAACATGTTTACGTCTTGCTTTGGCACAAGTTGTCAAGGACTTAAAGCAACAGCGTCTTGGGCTGTACTTTATTTTTTTATTTTTTGCTACACGCAGCAGACATCGTCCTGTTAATTCCAAATGAGCAATCAACTGAGAGGATTAGTGCAATAAATCACATGGTGGAGATCTTTATGAGGATCTCAACCTCTCTTTTTTAATCTCTTCAAATCTCCCATCAGCCCTGCTCGGAGCCACGTTGCCCTCCCAATCCTCTGCCCAACCCTTTGACTGTATATACCTCATCACCAGAGCACATTATGCACATATACAGCGATGCACAGGTCAGCCCATCTGCTGTGTGTCAGCACATTCTGCCACAGCGAGACCACCTTGAGAGCTTTATGTGAAGAAGGAGGAGGATTGATGGATGATGGAACCTCTGAGACTGATTGCCAAACCATACTTTGTCTTTATTCTAAGAGGTGTTTTAGTTTTTGAAGCTGTGATCTAGATGCAGGAGGAGCATGCCAAAGCTTTGAACTCCATTTTTTTTCCTCCGACTGAAAATGTTCATTAAAACACGATTACTTGAGGGCGAGGGCTAATCCGTACCCCCTAAATCCACTTGAGTTCACGAGGCAGTAATGAAACAGCAGCAACCTATTTTTTTCTATTTAGATCCTGTTATTTGGGGGGATTTTCAGCAGCCAGAGCCCTTGACAGCGCTGAGAGTCCTGACGTCAATGCAGCTGCCTCCCAGGACTGTGTCATTTATAATGAAAGGAGTCAAGCAAAGCCCCCACACAGCACGGCACAGCACACACACACACACACACACACACAGTGAGGTCAGATACTCTCAGGATGACAAATGACAAACATCAGCCGGGAAGAAGAGGAGCACTGGCCCACTCATTTTCCTTAAGTCACCTTGTCACTCCAGCACCCCTCCTCTCTTTATTCTGCAGCACAGGTTTATAAAACCGTACAAACTCGAGATGATGTGACAGGAAACCTGATGATCGCTCAGCTGTAACAGAGTCTGCAGGAGCTGATTCTTCCAGCCACTACTGGGTCATCTGTACTGGGATTTCAGACTCTGTCCATCTGCTGGCCAGCATGTGTTCAGCTTGCATTTGGAGACACGGGATGGACGCCGAATAATGGGGGACACCAGTTTTAGTGCAGGATGACCTTCAGTGAAGAGCTGATTTTATATAAGAAGACACAAAGCAGAGCATTTCCATCAGCTCGAATGCAGCACTGAGCTTTGCATTTCTCAATATATTGTTTCATCCGTTGCAAAGTGAAGAAGGTGCCGCTTTGTGCAAAGGGTGAATTTTTTCCCCTCCTTTGCATTCACAGCTTGAGTATGTCTACCAGCCCTTTTTTATTTCTTACATTTATTTATTTATCTTGTGCAGCTCTAATCCTGAACAGTGCTGTGATCTCCTGCTCTAAAAAATACGCAGTAGGATGTTGTCATCCGCCCTCCTCCTGTTGTCATGGCAACCATTGATGTCATTACAGTATACTTTGGCCTGATGAGTGAATAGGCCTCCGATATTGTGATGTTTTATTGGGGAAAAATAGGAGAAGAAGATTACCACTGTCTGTCTGTCCTTATATCAGCTTTCTTTTCTCTCTCTCTTCCCCCAAGGGTGTCTGTGACAGACAGCAGGCTGAAGGTCTCAGTGGCACACAATGGCACTGAATACATACTATAAATAACTACATTTAACTGGAAAATGCAGCTATCTTTTAGGGAAATTTGCTGCTAGGTTGCACTTTTCAAATATAGAATGAAAGTGTGTCGACATACACGTTTTTTTTTTTCTTGTACCAGAGCAGGAGGTGTAAAACAGAGTCTCTTTTTTTATGCAGAGCATTTAAAAAGCCACTGTCTCGCAGCTCTTTCCACAGAGTCAAATTCACTTTGCATTCAAGGCAACAGATGCAAAATGTGAGGCTGTGCCGACTGAAATCTGATCAGTCTGAGTGTGAGCCATCCCGTGTTTCAGACTTATCAGTTTGGATCAGCAGTTCCAAACACTGTGCTGTGCATACGGTATGATCCCAGGAAAGAAGTGAGACTCTGGTTTCCATGAACAGACTGACCCCCTCCCCTTACCTACCTCTGGTGGTGTATTAGCTGGATTAGCTGTTCTGTCTGAGTGGCCTGATTGGATTGACGTGTTCTCTTTACGTGATCCTTTCCACACAACAGGGACAAACCTCTGCTCTCAAACTGCACCGACAAGTGCTTTTGTTTTCTGGCAGCATGCTTTGCTCCGAGTGCATCTACAGCCTGCAGTCTTCTTCTCACATGTGAGGCCGAGGTCAACCAATCAGAGATCGGCTCAGGACAGGCCCCCTTTAGCAGCATTTACTATCAGCACGGAAGTGTTTGAGGTTCATGTAGTTTGATAAGTATTGACAGGCGATCACCATGGAGATAAATGTGATGTCAGATCAGTGATGTCAGCCCCCGGTCAGCGCTTATCAGAGCCGATGAATTGTTCAGCCTCCTCCTCGTCCCTGTAAACACTGTGTGTGCAATCGTTCTGCAAAACGCTGCTGATGCTGAAATGAAGTTTGGAGGTGAAGGTGATAATTTGCTCTATTTAAAATGTTGTCTCATGGGCATTTAGTTTTGGTTTTCTTTGTTGTTTATCTGCCTGTTTATCTGAGGTGTCTGCTCCTTGTTGCTGCTGTTGGTTTACTTTTTGTTCCTGTGCAATAACCAGTAAAGCAACCCTAAAGAAACAACCAGTTGTTTGACACTCATTGTTCAAAGTTAGCGAAAGGTTAAAGGACTCAATGAATGAATGGTTTGTGGAACTGAATTAAAGGTAAAATACATGAGTTTTTGCCCCTGGGTGCTGTTGAAGGTTTATATGGCCACAAAGTGTGATAGAAAGCTCACATGCATATTATCAAACTTTTTTTTTTTTCATACAACTAACACTGACTGTCACCATCACTGTTTGAGGATGTTTTCTATAATTCAGACAAACTATGAAAATCACAAATAATCCCTTTTGAAATTTTGCAACTTTAGTGTATGAAAGCTTTGAAAAATCAAATCATGATTGAGGTATATGAAAGCCTTTCCTATGCTCTATTGTCACATAATGGCTTGATACCGTCCGTTACTAAAATGTGTTGTATAATTTGACATATTTTCTTGAGAATTGTGTTAAAATAGTGTTAAAAGAAATCCCTGCCCTTAGGTTTTGAAAAATAATAAAATGGTTATTATGGGTGCTGACATCATTGCATATGAATACAATTGAGCTCTTTGAGTCTCAGCTTTCTAGTGAGATCCAATTCATTCAATTCCAAAACTGTTTAGCGCAGAGAAATTGAAATACAATGTTTTTTAGAATAGGTTAAATATTAATTTTGCATCCAAAAGAGACTGGTTCCTGTTCCAAACTGCATGTTAATGGCATAATATGAGCATGTTTGAAAACGGAAGAGTTGAAGTATGCGATTTGGATATCTTGAGGTCAAAGGTTAAGGCACCTTTTTGACAATAATATGTTTTCCCTGTGCTAATATTAATCTCTGAATGTTATTACCCCGCTTCTTGACAAGCCAGCATCATATTGTTTATCATTGGCTGCTTAGTTTCTTATGACACAGTGTCTCCGCTGGCTTTGGAACTGAGAGACAGTTGTCCGAGGACGTGGGCGTCCCCGTGGAGTTTAATGTGATCTGACTTCAGAGAGGTGTTCTTTGTGTGTCAGGTCTTATTTGTGGGCTCATTTGATGCAAACAACTCAAACCTTTGTGATGTGGTGTGAATTCTCCTGCGGTGGGGTCAGAGGTGTCTGAATCACCGTTTTGTGTCTGCATGTTCATGTAAATTCTCATCTGCCAAAAACATTTCTTCCTTTGTCTTGTCAGCTGATTGCATTGTATACAGACATGACGCTTTAAATACTTCCTCCCGACCAATTATTCTGTCATCTCCTTTACATCTGGGACTGGAAATATGCCACATATGTGACTGGACTGCTGCAGCATTAACCCGTCATTAGAAGTTTGAGGTGGTAGGTGGAGACGCGGTGCAACAGAAGCAGTCCTGGAGCTCCTGATGGAGCGGCCGCCTCGGGAGCTTCAGCTCTGGTTAAAATGACTTCAGGTTCAGCTATGACTCAACAGTTTATATGAAGCACTTGCTGTGATTCATTTTTCCAGGTCATTAACCCACGCCTACACTATGCAACCCCTGGGCTATCAGCCGGCTGCAGTTTGTGGTTACAGGACAACTGGATTGTGTGGAGACGCCAGCAGAAAATACCTCAGTGCTGTGTTTCAATAATCAGTGTCCGCACAATGAGAAATAAAACACCCACAACATTTATATTCAATAAACCTTTTTTTTTTTTAATCTCAACAGCAAGTTAGCTTATGTGTGGTCAACATCAATGAAGGTAAATATAAAACTGGATTTCTATTGATAGATTGATGTTTTGTTTTATCAGCAGGAGGTGAAATTATGATACTTGGAAACACGTCCACTAGAATCTTCATGACTTTAGTCTTCAACTAGAGAAATATTGCTATAATACTTTTAAATGGCATACACTGATTGACCAACAAGAAAAAGCACAGTAGAGAAGCTGACAAAGAAGCTCCAAAAACTCCACACGGTGGGTCGTACAGGGAAACTTCTGAGGGACTTTGGTTTTGTACCTTTGTAAAACCTGGCTCTACTTATTTTTCCAAAAAAAAAAAAAAAAAAAGTAATCATAAGAAATTAAATGATAAAAAGGGTCAAACCAGAAATAATGTTGCTATTGAAAAATCTTAATTTAGATTGAAAATACGAAAAAGTAAAAGGCACACTGAACACTTTTTTTTTCACGTTCAACACAAAATTCACTCCGGTGCACCGAAGATTCACTACACCACTAATCTGTACAAAGAACGCTCGTCGTGACCGGACGCGCGTTACTCTTTCTTAGATTAAAATCAACAATCAGATAAAGTGTTGCCGTGTCTGGTCTTTCTTTGAAAGAAATTTCTTTTTGTGTCCATTATTGGTGGGGAAGAGAGAGGAGAAAGGTGTTTCCTACAGATTACGGTTGGTTTCATCTGCCAGGAAACCGCAGAGTGACACAAACCTTTTCCCACCTCCTCCTCTCGCGCTACATCTCTTCTCCCCCTTGTTGTCAAAGTGCTCCAGTATTTTACCCACAGATCCTCCTGTAGCTGTTCTAGCCTGACCATGGACAATATGAAAGCATACAATCATCAAAATATTCACTTAAAGGCAAAATCCACCCATGGACACTCTCACACTGCCATGTATGAACAATGCAAATGTTGAGAGTTTAATCTGCCTCACAGTCTAGTGCTCGTCTCTCTGAGGGACATTTCATGACCCACAAACTGGGTGTGAGCTTATGACTGTCATTAAAATGTGGGTGTATGACCGCATAGACATATCCAGTGTGTGTAAATGTGAGGGTGGAACTATTAACGCAGCCACAGGACCTGTTTTGCAACATGTCATGTGGCTGCAGTGCACTCGTGTCTTTCTGAGGCCATTGTTGCTGAGTTATTAGTATCACTGCTCTTTTGACTTTAAATGTCAGAGCTCGTTGGTGACTAAGCATTTGCTCTCAGATCCTGAGACTGAAACATGCTGTTTATTTGTATTCATGAGAGAAAGATCTGTGGATGATTATTACCAGGATTTAAAACAACTGAAAGACTGTGTTAGTCTGTCGAGCAGAATATTGATGAATTGAGCATCAATATTGATAGATAACTTTGGATAATGTGATCATTAGTCGGGGCCTTGATAAACTTGAGACAGTGTTAAAAGCGTTTTAGGTTGGATTTTTCCTTTAGGTCTTTCCCAGGACTGCAACCATGGTTGGTCCACACTGTCTAGCCTTCATTTAAGACCGTTAACTGCAACTATGGAGACTCAAACCTCCCCTGTATGTTAACAATCTGACTGAACTCTAATGCCACATCTCTATGGCATGAAACAGTGCTGCTCAACTCTACTCGCCCTTTTTTTGTTTTTCCATTTGCAGTAATTGTGGATAGTACCTGTAACTTTATGTGGTACCCACTCGAGTTTCAAAGCGTGCAGAGCCGATACTCTTGGTCGGAGAGGATTGGTATGGTTGCAACATGAGAAGCACAGCACCATACCAAGAAAAAAGTCAAACTAGCTCCCACAAATCTATTATTCAGTCGGCTGAGATTTTTGGACTCAACTTAATGTCAAAGCAGTTTAACACAGCGACATGAGGGGGATCAGCTGAGAAAACACAAAGGGCGTCCCACATCCCGTGGAAAACAGAGTAGAGAAAAAGGACCTGGTACCAATATTTGGGGTTAGTCGAGTCGAGCAGAGCCGTATCACGCGGTGGAAACGCAGCACAAGATATCCAGAATCCAGTCATCCGACTTAGAGCGACTGTCTGCTGAAAGCTAATCTGACAAACACTTTAACCAGCGACCACTGAAGGTCACGCAGTCTGGCAGATGGTCACAGTCCAATTATTCGCTGTCCTGTTATTCCAATGAATGAGTTCAAAAAAATCATCATCTGTCAGAGAAGATTCTTCTGCGCGCTTCAACTAGACTGAACACAGTCCAAGTGCTGTAAAAAGAGAAACGTCTCTCGTGCCATTGCTGGCCCGCTGTCAGTCAAAGAGCTTGGTCTTTGTCTCACAGCGGCACCAACGGCAGAAAGGGAAACATTCTTTCTTTTAATCTAATGCTGGGAATCTTTAAGGGATCAATATTATTATCATTATTATTATTATTATTATTATTTTTGACATGATTCATCATTAAAACAACACAGAGGCATGACTGGAGCATCGAGGATGTAAACCAGAGTTCATCTAAAAGCTACGACTGTGCTGAGAGGGGAGGCACAGGTTGTGGTATTTTGAGTGGAGACGTCAATACAGTGTTTGCCTTTTTCCGACAGATGATGCAGAAAAACTTTTGAAGTTTGAATTGTGCAAACAGACATAATCACACACATACAGCTGAAGGGGGGAGGGGATTATCTCCTGGTTACATCATCAGCTCGAGTGATGTCGCTGCTGACGACTCAGAGGTCCCTGGGAACCAATCAGAGTTGGCTGTACAGGTGAGGCTTCCGTTCATAATCCCTCGACATTAAGGATTAATAATATTGCTTCAGTATTGCCACAAAAATAGAATAATATCGACTGTCTAAAACACCGCTACTTCTCAACCAAACACACGTTAATTACATCAGCCCTCATTTATCAGGCAAACGCATGAGCACACAATTCAACTGTTAAACAGACGTGTGGCCAGTTCATCTGCAAATCTGCTAATTATCCTCATATTACTGAGTTTAATGAGATGAGGCAAGTGTGTGCAATCAGATGGAAAGGTGAAAAAAAAAGCAGTTCAGTAGTGTAAGAAATAAATCAGGATCAGTAGTTACAATTTATAAAAACACAAAAGAAAAGTCACATGACCTTCACAAAAGCCTGCAGCTACAGAATTGTGTTTTATCTATTATTTTCATCCATCATTACTAAAAAAACATAGCTTGAAAAGAGTGTAGCACTGTTAAAAGCCCCAGCTCAACAAATGGTGCAATTCTCCTCAACCTGGTGCTTCAGTCAGCATGTTCCAGGTATTTGTGTAGGCAAATGATAAAAAGTGACATGAATTTTGGAGAAGTATTGTACTGAAACCTGTGCACTTGTGAACATGGCCGTTGCGTTACTTAGTGTGTGAAAACATTTTTCTTAAATGGTCACAAAGCACTTTTAACACTTGAATCTGCGGTTATAACCATGGTACCGTGATAAATGAGGGCCATTATCTCTTGTTCAGTTGTTTTTTTATCTACTGAAATAAAAAAAAAATGCACAAAGTGTTTTGAGAACCAGTCTATTGTTGGTGGTGTCCTATTTTTAAATACAAAAAAACCCTGCCAGACATTGTCCTTATGGTTGTCTGACAGTCAGTCCTAAATTAGTTCACTTCCAAACCATTTCCAGGTGAAATGCTGCAGCCTCTGACTGCACGGCGCAGTCCTCGCAACGTCCGTGACGACACGTAGCCTCGCCAAGTCAGCGTGGCGAGGCCCGCGATGTGCCACATATCGGACCTGTTCCTGCCTCACAGAGCTGATGAGAACAGAAGAGGAAGGGAGAAAGGGAGGTAGGCGAAGGGAGGATCGTGGTAGAAAGGTTGTCTGAGGTTCATCACAACTAAGAAATGAAGTTTGTATTAGCCGTACAAAAATTAACACTTTTCCTTCCCTATTGCTACGCTTCTCCGCTTATATCTCCGTTCTCTCTGCTCTTAGTGCTGTGTCGGTTCTCATTGCTTAATACTGCTTTCTGCTTCTACCCACAGCCGGCTTTAGTTGACCAGTACGAAGCCATGCTGGGAGTCCACAGTCTCCATCATCTCACTGTCCAGGAGGGAGCCCTGCAGATCAGGCAGGCCCAGGCCGTCCGAGTGGCCCGGACCAGCCAAAACCCCAGCCATGGCTCCGGCCTCAGCCTCTCCGGGAGCAGGGGGGGGCAACAAGGCGGGGTCCAGGGGGAACTCATACTGCTCTGGGTGAAGCCCCTCAGTGGACGGCCCCAGGACCTGCTGCTCACAGCCTGCATGGTAGCTGAAGCCCAGCCCACTGGCAGAGGCTTCATGAGGCATGGGATGGTGCAGCTGGTGGTGGAGGTGAGTTCCTGGGGGCAGGTGTTGGGTGTAGTGGTGGTGGTGGTAGGGATCATAAACCAGGCCTTCGCCCGGTTCCATCAAGGGGCTCAGGCTATGAGGGTGGCTGAAGGGAGGCGAGGCCTGAGGGCTGCCCTGCTGCTGGGGCTGAGGCTGGTGGCCAGCTGGCATGGGGGGGCCCTGAGGGGAACTTTGAGATGCCGCCGGGTCCAGAGCAGGGCCGCCCGTCGGGTAGGATCCTTCAGCTATCTGCATCTGGTTGAAGTATGCCTGCAGCCCCATGCCCTGTGACTGCTGCAGGTACATCCTCTTCTGGTTCAGTCTGTGAGGAACGCAGTAGATCCCACTTAGATCGAGACAAAACTTTGAATCAACACAAGGACGAACAAGAAGCTTGCAAAAGATGCTGAATTCAAATATGGAATTTTCTGTATGTTTTGTTGATGTAGGGTTTGTTGAAGGTCACACACTCTGTTCACCAAACTGGGAGTTATGGAAGCTCTAATTGATACAACTCTCTGTAAACTCTCTCTAAAATAAAAAGGGGAAAAGAATCAGCTTCCTTATCATTAGAGGATGATTTGGAGTCTGAAATGTTTTTATCGTTATTGAATTAATGTTACATAAATACTGATAGTATACTGAAGTTTGGTTTGTCCAGTGACAGAAGAATGGCAAAAAGCGTGGATGAGATTGATTCATATGAAGGTACAGAAATAACTTTTAAGCTGACATATTTCTTTAATCAGAGTGAAAAAATGTTGCAGACATCAACTTCTACTACGGTAGGAGCTTAACAAAACAAAATAACCTCCCTACTAAAAAGAAATCAGCAAACACAAACTAAATGTCGTGACTAATGTGAAACAAAAAGGTCATTTATAAGACATTTATAAGTTTTATTCCTGATGCTTTTTAGTACCAACCAAACCTTTGGTTAATTTGCATATGCAAATGCTTTGTTTTGCTCTACATAGTCTGAAATGCAAGGTCACCACAGCTAACTGAAACTGAGACAAAAGCTCTGAAAAATGTCATAAAATGGAAATAAATAAAAATAGATGTGTGAAGCATGCATGTTCAGTGTGATTTACCTGTGTTCCTGCAGCTGTTGCTCTAAACTTCGAGTGTCCTTACAGAAAAGTTGGCAGCTAGCAGGACTGTTAGCCAAGACGTTGGCCTTTGGGGTAAAAGAGAGATTGGGACTGATGATTGTTGATTAACTCTTTATTGTATGCATGGCAAGTCTGATAATCCCCAGATTCATTTACAAAATCGCTGAATGTTTATGCAAAGAAGACATCTGACAGGTCTGTGTCAGGTATAAAATTACAAATAAATGGTAACAGTGTTGTAGGTGACTGTACCTGCAGTCTATGCGTGAGGTATTGTGTCTCTAAACTCTGTCTGCGGGACAGGAGAGGCGGCTGCGGCCCACCTTGGTATAAAGCTAGGCCCTCGTGCTGCTTGGATGCCTCACCCTTCAATCAGAAAAATGAAGCATTAGAACAAAGGTGTGTGCGCTCACGTTTTTGCATGCATGTGGACACTCGTCTCCCAGATCCCCCCTCCTGATGGCTAATAAAGCTGTGTCAGGGTCTGGGTGCTTCATCGTGCCGTCTAACTGGATTATCCATGCTGTCTCCTGCCCAAATGCCTGTGTGGTGACTGATCAGCCAGATGCCTTTCTCTAAATGGCACGTACCACAGGGATTACACAGTAGTTAAATGAAATGAAAGCAAATTAAAAGGATGATGGGGCCTGAGCATCATAACCAACAAGGAGCTGTGTTATTGCATTATGAGAGACGGGCAAAAGGAAAACAACTAGATCTTGTCTGCTTCTACGATTCGTGTTTATTGGTCTTTCTTTTTTTTCCAATCTGTCCCCAAATGGGTCCCCTTGCAGCTTGTCTATGAGTGAGTATCATTTTGTGTATACTTGTCTTTGTGTGATTGGAGTTTGGGCCTATTGAGTGCCAGTCACTACTATGGGTTAGTCTGACTGACTTCAACAATGGCTGCATTCACTTTGGCCTAGGCTCCAGGCCCCAGGGGGACGGGAGACAGTAAACAAGCCACAGTTGGCTGCCTCTCCTGGGGTTACACAACAGCTTGGGTGCCTGTTTTTTTTTTTGTTTTTTTTTTGTAATTCTGGGTAACATGGGGTGAGTCTAGTAGAGAGGCTGAGAATGGGTTTGGGAAGAGAACGATTTTCAGTGGATGTGTGTTTGTGTGATTATGCAGCGGGACTGACCTCCAGGAGGTTGTGCAAGTGGTGCTGTGGTCCCAGGGGGCCCATGACGGCCCCTTCCCCGGAGCCCATCTGCTCCACCAGCATCTGGGCCTTGTTCAGCTCCAGGATGCCCTTGGTCCTCGCCAAGTTCTGGAGGTGCTGTCGGAACGCGACCAGACCTGAAAGCACAAGCAGCCGCCCCACGATACAAAGTCAGTATTGATTCCTGCAGACGATCAGTGGAACAGCTTTTCATTTCATAACAGGACGGCGGATGCTCCCTCCTCACTGATGTTGGCAAACCGGCTGGCTGGTGAGCGCTTTTCATCGCACCGACTGACAATATGGCTGTATGTACGTCATTAGCCACTGTGTGTGTGTGTGTGTGTGTGTGTGTGTGTGTGTGTGTGTGTGTGTGTGTGTGTGTGCACAACAGTGAGGAGCGCTGATAAGACCCATCCAGTGGTGACGAGCTGTGGCTGTGAACGACAGGACCTGACTCACCGTGATGGTGGGAGTTATTTAAAACCAGAGTCAGCAGTCTGACGCAAAAAGAATCCACTGCAT
>JAOWBC010001387.1:13884703-13898890 GCA_028566105.1 Hypoplectrus providencianus | reverse complement strand
GGAAATGACATCAGTACATAATTAATGAGCTGTATGTGTGGAAGAAACTAGAATCATAATTAAATAACAACAAAACAAAACTGTTATTATCAATATATTTGATCAGACAGAAACAACTTGGTAAAATAAATCATCAAGATTGGCAGTACAGTAGTAAACCTTTTTAATTTCAGCAACGAGTTGGTCAAAACTTAAACAGAAATTAAAATTCAAATATTTCGTATGTATAGTACAAAACATAAATAATGCTTGCCTCATTGACAGTGATACCCAACCGAGCTATTTGAGTCGATGTCAGTATCAGATCGCTCAACCAACCCATTGCCAGTTGATGTCACAATTTGTTGCAGCAAAAGTTGAGCCAGGTCTATTGTTTACTGCCAGATGACCCTCACCTAGAGACCAGTTGAATCGAGCCGGGCTCATGTTTTATTTGCTCTGGCAGATATGTATTGCTTAATTCCCCTTCAGATAGATTTCCACCCAGCCTGGTGAGAGCCAATCAAAACATTTTATCTCATTTGTAACTGGCACAACTGTGGCTGACAGCTCATCTCACAGAACTCAAACTGTCAAACTAAGCAGTGTTGATCAAATATGAAACAACATTCAGTGGCTACTTTATATATATGTTGCCTCAAATGTTTTAGAAACATGTTAGTGTATGATTTTGCTGAAAATTGAGAAAGTCTGTGACCAGACCACCCCTTGAAATAAAAAATGAACATAGAGGTTCCAGACTTATACACATTTGCAAGTTAGTCTGAGGATGCCCAGCTAAAATGACCCTTAATTTCTCGTATGTGTATTCCTCCTGTGTCAATGCAGTGCTATATTTAAAACCTTCATAAGCAGCCTTATGTTTGGATTTTTTTTTTAGTCTGACATCTGCATTCAAGAAGATACCTGGTTTAATCCTATTTAACATTCTTGCAGTTAGCATTTACAGGTGTGGAAGAATGTGTTGATAAGTTTAACACTCTCCATTATCATCTCCCTACCGTCAGAACAGACAGGTTTTTAATTTGCTGTCAAGTCCTGTGAAGAAATTTAAATCTTTTAATGGCACTGCAGCTACAAGTCAAGACCTCTAGGGCATAACTTTTAAAATGGCTTGCCTGGTACGGGGATTAAAGGGTTCATAGCATGAAAAGACCTCAGCCAACTGATTACATTGTCAACAATACTAACAAACTCACAAATAAGACGTACTCTGCAGACACAAGGTCATTTGAGGACAATGATTTACAGGGGAATTAAGCTCATACATTAAGTAATGAGTGCAGATAGGCAGCACAATGCTGTGTTCAGAGATAGATAAATGTTGGACCCACTGAGCTGACAGACAGGACCGCGTGAGAATGGACCAGCACTATGTGAACCCACAAGCTGCAGTATGTACATAATGGGATGAATGGGTCAGTATAACACGCAGGAGCCATGAATAGAAAAAGTAGGTTATGCACACACAGGTACATCTATCTAGGAATATGCACATCTGATCTGCTTTTTCAGGTATCATTAAACCCTAGATTTCTTTACACACATGCTGCTGTGTAACATTTCTTTTGCCCTGGCAAATTCTCAAGGCAGCTGGCGTCACATAAAGTTGATAGCCCGCTTGTCAAGCTGACCTTGACCAATTAAACAAAACGCCATTGGCTCTCAGTGGTGACCAGCGTTCAGTGACCTCTACCAAAACCAGTGGGCTGAAAATCATCTACAACATGCATGATTTCATCCAACCTAAATACCACACCGGCTGAGGGAGAGGTGAAGCCACTTAGTGAAATCACCTGGTGTAGTGTTTGGCTGAATTTAAAACCTGCATTCACATAGCTGTTAGTGTTATACTCTTGCAGATTACCTGGCTAGACTAATGCTGCGCCACTTCACAGCCGTCAATAACCAGATTAACACGATAAGAGTCTTAAGAGCCATTTTCTTCCCTTGTTATTCATTAAACATACCATTGGGTCTCGTCTGGATGACGTAAATCTTTGTTTTTCTGTACAGCAGGATTTGCTCACGTTCAATGACAAACGGAGGCTCTGTGAGGTCGAAGATCAAAGTGTGCAACTGTGTTTTCCCAAGCCTATTTTTCTATCACTCCCTCTGTCCTCTTTACACACAGACTGGACACTCTTTGCATTAACTCCCTTTGTCTGTTTGCCATTACAATAGAAAGTCATGGCACTCAGTGTACCGGTCAAGAAAGGCTTCTCTGTACAGAGTTGACATAAAACTATTAGTCAGATAAGGCCAGTTCCTTCTGTGCTCGTGCTGCATCGTATGCAGTGTTGGTAATATCAAACCCTCCCCAAACTAAGTAAAGACCCCTAGAGCAGTGGCAGTGCAATGTTGTCTGCATGCATGCGTGCACGCTTTGCTTTCCAATTACAGAAAGCTCTGGCTGGCATATCCTGCTCCTCACAAAGCTCTCGGCACTGCTGGCACAAGAAAACACTAAATCACATCATTATTTGGATTACATAATGGGACCACCGACCCATGCTGCATGCCCCAGATATAGCGACGTTTACAGCAGCCAGACTCTTGAGCTGCTATCCTGTGTAGCACTGTCTGGGTCATTACCGAAAAGCAGTGCAGGTGTATGATGAGGTCTAGCGCAGAGAAAGAAAGCATGCATGTTTACAGTTTGTTTCCCAGCAGCACTGGTGGTCAAACCTCTTACTGGCAGTGATGTTGGCAGAAGGGGGGTGAACGTGCAAGGGAGTCGTTGCTCCTGGACCTGCAGGTATTCAAACACACCAGCTGTTGCTCGCGCTGGAGCAGCCAAGTAGCCCGGGCAGTTACCTGATCCAAGTTTTTATTAGTGCATGATGTGGACAGCATTTCGGTGTCCGCTGTGAATATCTAGGGTGTCAACTAGTGCATAAAAGTTATGTAACTCTGCCCAACAGTAGCCTAAGTTAGCTTTCGGGGCTAACTAGTTCACCGACAGACTCACCTCGGTCTTGGTTATGCGGTGTCGAGCCAGCTTCACGACAGCGAAATTGCCCTTTCCTAAAGTGCGCTCGATGTCGTAGAAGCCCACTCGGACCGGACCCCGGATCAGCGGTTTTTGGACACTGTCAGCCATGACCATGCTGTTCTAGATGGGACTGTTTGTGGAGGAGTAGGAGGTAGCCAGACGAGCAGGGGACACACGGGGGGCTCACGCGGGGCTGAGCAGCTACAGATAAAGACGAAAGGAAAACAAACCGCCCGCCGCCGCCGCTTCTGCTGCTGCTGCCGCCGCCGCCGCCGCTCGAAGCGTGTCCATTAAAAATAGACAAAGTTGATTTCTGTGTCGCCCTGCCAGCTTGAACGCCAATGTGGCGACACTCTCCTTGTCAGTGCGGCGATACGAAGCAGGCCATTTGCTGAACCCGCGGGGCTGTCACACCACGTTCTCCAATACAATAGAGCTATAATATTTCAGCTCGAGGTGCCTCTATCAGCTACACAGCACACGAGTTGACTTGCAAAGAGGCATCATGTTCTCTGGTTGACGTGTATTGACGTCAAAGCCATAGGGGTATTTGTACAGGGGGCGGGGCCACGAGGCCGCTCCACACTACAGTGCCAATTGGTTACCAAGACAACCAGACCCACCTCTTACGTCAACCGGTAAAATTGCTATTCTGAAATCTGTTTGCTTGCCTGCTTTGCTTGATTGCACGCATAGGTAACTTTGAAGTTTCGCCCTGCAGGTGTTTTTATGAGAGGCTGTGAGTTCAAAAGGCACGAAAGGGTTAAAAATATTCAAAATCAGCCCTAAACAGCACTTATCACTGAGCACCTACTTGCTCGTTGTAATGTGCTCTGAAAAATAAAATAAAATAAAATTGAATTAAAATAACGTGATTTAACATTGAAACATAAACAAAGCATAGCACGTATACTTTTCAGATATAAAACCTGGGAAAAAATGCAGTTGCTGCTGCAAACTCAAAACCTATAAGAATAAATAAAATTATATAATGTAACATGGCAGGACCTCATGATAAACTAGACATTTTATCAGCAACAAAGACACTTTGGTCAGCTACATAACAGCGCCATCTGTTGGTTAAAATGGGAAAATGAAAGTAAGGCTACACTGTTTTTAAGTACTGCAGTAGTGCCCTATTTGATATACTCTTTTAAACTTTTAGAATAATCAGATAATTTGATCGAGTAATATCAAGCAATACACCACTGTGTAAAAGTGCTGTGCTACAATTAAAGGTCCTGCATTCAATATCTTTATTTGCTAAAAGTATATCCATCAAAATACAGCAAAGAATAGAGGACGAATATAGCAATTTCTTGTTATTACAAACTACAAGTACAATAGAATTACGTTTCAGTCCTGGTGTAGCATTTACATATATAACATAGTGATTGATTATAAATAAAAGAAGTAAGTATGTGAAAAAACAGTTAGATAACTGTGATATTGCACTTCTGGTCGTTATGTAACCTCTAGTGACCTATGAACTAGAAATATGGTTTAGAAAACTATGAACAAAGGAATATATACAATAATGCAGTTTAAAATAACAAATTATAATATTAAAAATATACCAAAGGTGACAGTACTTTATAAACAGAATGGCCAATTTCAGCCCATATATTGCAGTATTATTGACACATTTATTTGGTCTTCATTTTAAAGTTGCAGTTTAAGTTGAGACTAATTGCAATTACTTTATCTACTGCTGGATAGTTCAGTCCATAGGTACAAAACATATTTTTTCTATTTATTGTCAATTTATTAATATGAATATTTGAAGTAATTGTAATTTGTCAAATGAATGTTGTGGAGTATTGAGTACAATACTGGTTTCCATAATATAGTGGAGTATAAAAATAAAATAGAAATACTACCACAAAACTGTACCATTGTACATTTAGAAACATGCAATTTTCACAGAAACTTTCCTCCTACACACACAAAAACATTTGAATATACTAAAATTATTTTTACTCAAAGAATGCAACCACAACAACTTGTAACAAACTTTATTTGCCACCTAAAGCCCACTTCATGTGTGAGATTCAGCACACATTCACAGCCAGCAGTTTTTTCTCTTCAGCACATGCAGTGACAGTCAAACACAGAGTAGTGGATTACTGAGCAAGGAAGGCAGGAGCAGCGCTCCGAAGGCCTCCGCTGTCACGCATACACTTCCTGAATGTAAGAGTTCCAGATGTGCTTTTGGCATTTCCTGTCTAACATTCTCCAAGAACACACTCAGCCTCTCCTTACTGGGCTCACTACATCTTTCCAGGACATGGACCTAGCAGCCCTCTCAGAAATAACACAGGCGTTTGTGTTCAGTAATGTATATCTATGATTATTTTACACATTTACAAGCCTGCATATTAATATTACATAACACTGACGAATTAATCCTCAGAAGTTGTCACTCCTAAAAAGTCTCTGTGCTGTGTGGGAAGGTGGAGTTGCCTACACAGTCAGGTGGAATCAGGGAAAGCCCACAGCTTTGAGGTTTACTGGGGTCAGCACAGTTCTGTCACCAGTGTTTCCGCCTGTGCTGTCCTGTTCCCCTGACATCAGAGTCCAAACAGGAAGCCTTACACTGGGCTGACACCACTCTCCAGGTTTAGAGAAAAGCATCAGAGAATTCCCCAAATAGGACAACTCCACCTCTGTAGAGAGACAACAGGGTCTTTTTGTCCTTGTATCGCATGATATCGAGTGACGTGAGAGAAAACGGATGAGTAGTTTAATTCTGGATTGTTTACAAGATGAGTAACCTTGCATGAGTCCTCAAAACGTCCACTTATTCCCAGGGTTAAATGTGAAATCCATCACGCCAAATATAGCAGCACTGCTGCACAGCGAACCTGCCCTGACTCAGTAATGCTTATTTGAGCTCATTAATGCCTCTTTCAAAGCTTCCATGCTGCCTTGAAGTTATATAATTTGTCAGAAAATGTATCCAGATGATTTAGCTCAATTTTAGAGCTCCAACAGAATGTTGGCATTTGTTTTCTTGAGTTAAGTGTCTCAACAACTATTGAATTGGATCCCCTAACATTTTAATCTATTTAATTTAATTTAATGGTTAACAAGCAAATAATTTGCAACATATGTGACATTACCCTCTGCCTCAGCTGTACTCTGTATTTAGTGCCACTAAGCAAATGTAAGCATGCTTCACACAAAACTAAGATGGTTAACGTAGTAAGTACAGTCTTGCAGAGCTGTCAGCATTGTGCAGTCTTGTTGGGTAATGTTTTATAATAAAACTTATTACAAATATTTGAAATATATTAGCATTTTTTGCAATCCGTCTATTACTCTTGAAGCCAAAGGTATGACGTGCTCAGATGCACAATTTCCTCCACGGGGTTCTAGGCAGACTTTCAAACTTTAATAAAATGTCTTTAAAAGCAACAGTTGACCTCAAGATCCATCCAACGTGTGTGTATCTCCAGTACAGCATGTGAGTTTCAGATAACCAGCGATGGGGCAGGTCACAGTCCAAAATGAAAAAAAAAACAAAAAACAAAAATAATAATTATCTTACCTGTAGTACCTGTAGCTCTGGAGATACACACAGGAGACAGACTTGTGTAAAGATAGAAGATGTAGGCATGTGTATAGTAATCCTCCAACACACCAGTAACCAGTAGGGTGTGTAGGAAGAGAGGGAGGACATGTGGTCCTCCCTCTAGCTGGGTCATATTCAATAGCTGGTGTGAGGTTGACAGACACTCACAGACACCAGTTAACATCAACAGTGTTATCCATAGATCTCATTTTCCACCCAACCAGTCTGCCGGCTCTGACCTCTGCAGGTCTCATAGATGTCATTGGTGACAAACCCGCTCTCCCTGTCTGCGCATGGCACATTCTCATAGTCACCACACTGGGAGTCCTGGGAGGGAACACAGGAGAACTGTGTGTTGATGGTTGTCGGCACAACGCTGTCCGGAGCAGTGTGAGGCAGTTTGGTAATGTCACTAAAGGCGTAAGGTCCTTGTACCGCGTATGGCGAGGCTGTTGTTGACATCCATGGTTTGGATCTGCCAGGGTAGTTTTCTGTTTCTGCCTTTCTCCTGAACATGAAGGAAACCGCATTAAAGAGTGCAAAGGGATCATCATGTGAACATGTTGCTCAGCTGTTTCAATTGACAAGAATTTTTAAAAACCAAGCAAATATGAAGTATAATTATATTAACCCTTAATAAATGTGTTCTCACATAAACTGATGTGCCATTAAGTAAAAACCCAATGAAATATTCTGCATCCAGAAACAAAATGTTTGACATTTAAAGCAAAACAGATCCATGCAAAGTATTGTGTTTTTTTGTGTTGTTTAGAAGCTTATATTTTGCTTTTACCTCTTAGCATGCTGTTTGTAGCAGAAGAACCCAGCAGCTGCAAACAGCAGAAGCAGCAGAGCAGGGATCGTTGCATAAAGGATGTAGGAAACATACAGGGTGTTGTCTGAGAGAGATACTGCAAAGGAAAGAGTCATACTGCACACTTTAGAACTGACACCTTTATCTCTAAATACCTAAACTAAACACAAACATAGAGGACTTTAAGTATTAAGAATAAAATATATGTTGCTTTGTTTTGTCTTTTCTCACCTGAGGACTCAGGTAGTCCCATTTTAATCCTCTCATTATTTTCTGTAGTTGAGAAAATGTTTGGCCTCAGAGACGGAACTGGAGAAACCAGAAAAAAAATGTCAAAATAATAATTAATAGAAAAACAATAAATTAAGCATGAAATTGTTTTTCTACTTGTTATAGATATCTATAAAGGTTTCTACCAAAAGAATAAATTAACACTGCACATACAATTTGAAAATTAAAAATGTATCATGAACAGTAAACATAGTATACCTAATTGTTTGAATTAGTTCGTTTTTCTTGTTTTTAGCTGAAGTGATCACATGCAGTTCTATACACATTTGTACACAAGTATCATGTTTGAAGTTTTCCCAAATGTTTGTAAATGCTTGTTGTATATATGTATTATATATGAATAAGTTCACTTTTTGTAAAATCATTTGCATTGTACAACATACGATCTAATGATTAAATGAAGTAAACAACCCAAACCCTGCATACCTTTTGACCACTAGAGGTCTACATTCACACAAAAGGGTACCGTAGTTGACATTTAACAACAGTGTCAAGGAGAAGCGATGCAGTGGTTTAGTCTGACTTTTCGTTATCTGAGCATAAACACATCTTCAGCGTCTGTTTATCTGTATCCCACAGAAACATCGTACAAGAACAGTATGTACAGAGTAGCCAAGTACACATTGTACCTGCATATGCGGTCTTCCCTTCCTCAGTAAATACTGGCACTTTTTCTACAAAAAGACATTGAAATGTAAGTTAACATAATCCAGCCATTCATTCCATGTAAAAGTATTTTTCAATGCAATTTCACAAATGACAAAATACAAACAGGCACAAGAACTGTTTCACAAAAGAAAAACTGGAAGAATCATTAGAACAAGGACAAAAAAATTGATCAACAAAAAATAATGAGAGCAAAAAAAGAGTAGACTGTTGTAAAGTAAAACAATAATTGCTTCCTGTTGTTTGATTATGGTGACAAAGATTGCAGTGAAGGGGTGGTTGTCAGAATTAAAAACGAATTAGTTTTTATTATTATTTAATGATTATTTAATATAATGCATGTCTTTTTTGTTTTCAGATAGTAGAACATGAATCCAGACCACCAACTAAAAAACTGCCCATTATTTTTTTACTGGGGCATTTTAGTAGATTTAATAGTTTTGTAAGATAAAATTCAGCCTTCATGGATGAAAGAACCAGATAAAATCAGAAGGTCCAAATGTCAATACTTTCCAGCCCAGTAGAACCAGGTACAACAGCACAGTGCCTGTGATCTCTTAGCTCACCTTCTGGGTATTTGCAGATAAAGTTGTTCTTGGAGTTGCAGTTGTCATCGTTCCACTGGAACAGGAAATGACCTTCTTCGTCGGGCGGTGCAGAGGGCTGGTAATACAGAACCACGCACATCTCAGCACCACACGATGGCTCATCCCAGTGCCAGTTCCTACAGCAAATAAGATGCACAACTTGAGACTTGTACTACATTTAAATTTGACATGATTACACGCACCTCTTACTTTATTTCTGAACTTCTCATTCCCAAGGCTGCAGACATTCCATCCATCCCACACAAGCACCTTCTAATCCAATAATCTTTTCGAAGTCACATCTGACTAAAACCTTTTTCCACTGATATTTTTTCCTTTTTCAATCCCCATCCACAGATGCAGCCAAAATGCATGAAGAGAGAAATAATAAAAGAAATGACCTGAACTTGGCCTTGCTTCCATCCAGCCAATAGTACTGTGAGGGGCATCCTGGGTTCGTGGTCCCTGCCCTGTAGCGCTGTGGGCTGCGGCGGAGCCCGATCCAATAGTCTCCATCTCCAGCCTGCAGCTGCTTTATGAACCTCTCCATCAGTCGCTGCTCACTTTCCGTTTCAATGCTGAGCAAGTCGCCTCCATCCAACCTGCAGGCCTGCCGGGCATCCTCAAAGGTCAGCCTCCGCCTGCTGTCTTGGATGTAGGACACCTTGTAGCATGGGCGCTCTGTCCCGCGCCGACAGATCCTCTGGCCTGGACACCACAGACAGCATCAGACGGATAATGGCATGGTGAGCGAATGTTTTTTGTTTTGAGAAGACTTCCAGTGGCAGCAATGTAAGAGTCTAAACAAACTGCAGCATGGAGGACAAATGAGGAGTCAGAATCTTTCCAAATTCTTCCCACATTTTCCTGTAAACTGAGGTTGGGGTAAACCATATGGTAGTGAAATTACAGTGTTATGCTTATATTTTTAAAAGCTGAAAAAAGAGGTTTGTTTTTTTTCTTGTTTGGCATTGTGCCATTCAAAATAGTTTTGATCCTGTGGTGCACTGTGACAGACTCTAAATATGTGAGTGTGCACACGTCTCAAATGCAGTGGTTTGCTAAGGTGGTACCATAAGTAGATTTATTATTGACTGAAGTATTTTAATTATGGCTTTGAACAGTGAATCTTGATTGTGTACTGATGACATTACTAACAGGTGTTTCTTTTTTATTTAATCAGCAGGAAAAAAGATTAAACCAGTGGTTCCCAATGTTCTCAAAGTCATCATCATCAACCAGTTTCTTATATAATTCTGTTATAATGTTGCATTTTTAGTTTAGTATTAACACCTCCGAAAAAAAAAGCAAATGCTCCAGAAGTTCAGTGACAGAGTGAAAATAGCCCAAGTGCTTTTTTGATTTATTTGAGTGTGTTATATGAAACATAATCATTGTTTTTGTAACTGGGCTCCATTTTATGTTTGTACAAATGCTAATAACTATAAACAAGAACTTTAACTGAATGTAAAATGTTTAATAACATAAATATCTTAATATATACAGCCATGAAGCCTCCTTAAAGGTGGTCTACTAGCAATTCATTTTAAAAAATGGTGATGAAATGCCCTCTGGGGGGCCCCTGAAACAAAATAAATGCTTCACTCAGTACAGTTTTCATATCTAGAATTTAAAAAAACATGTGAGCAAATGATATGACACAAATGATTTTACTTTTCCAGAAAAGAAAAAAAAACAAAGAAAAACAAAGAAATACTTAGACTAAATCTCAGACGTTTTACCTCTGGAATATCACTTCCATCATTTTTATTTGAAGATAGATAGATTAAAGATTATATAATCCTTGAATAATCACTGGAGGGAAATCCAGGTGGCATATCAAAAACAAGAAATAGAGTGAAAAACACGAGAGTTACAGGACCAAACCCAGATAAGATTATAAAAATAGAAAGAAAAAAAAAAGGAAAAAACAAAACAAAACAAAACACAATATACATTGGATAAATATGAAATAAAACGGGTCTGTCAGTGTGGGCGTCTGTTGCATAATCATTATAGTGTTGTCAGTAGTGGCAAAAAGCTGCTATTATCATGAAGGTAAGCAGCATAGCTAATGTTATTCTGCCCCTTCAGTACTAAAGTTAGAAAAAGTACATGACCTGACTTTAAATCGGTGATGTGAGTCGCAAACAGCCTGCTGATGTCCATTTTCCACCGCATCACGTGCTGCTGTGACTGCAGCCTGTTTATCATTAGCGCACACTGTAGGCGTTATTAGGCTGCTTTACGGCGGCTCTGATTTCATGTGCGTTACCCTAAACCACTTTCACAAAAACATGAAAACGTACTGAGTCGTGCAAGAAATGCAAATCCATTTCAAGCGCTTCATGCAAAGTTAATAAATAAATAATAAAGAAAAAGGAAAAACTTTAGCGGTAAAAACACACATATCATGAACTTACCTCGTGATAAAATACACATCTTGAGGCTATTATACAGGCTTTATAGCAGTAGGGAGATTTTGTTTCTTCAAAGTAAATTCTTACCATTTATTTTAGACGTGGATCCAGGGTGGAACAAAACGGCGATAACAGTGCCAAACAGCTTCATAAAATCCATTTCTACATGTTCACCCGAGTGTGTGTCACGATTAATCTTAAAAAAAAATGAAGCGTTAACGAGCTTGCTAGCAGTGAAACTTCTGATTTGCAAATCCTGAGTTTAACAAACTAATGACAGAGGCAGCGGAGGAGTCTGTCCAGTCAAAACTGGGTCGACCAGTGGAGGCGTGCATATGGCGTCTTGCTGGGGGAAAAAAAACATCAGGAGTGAGATAGTCCAAAATTGTTCACTTTGAAACAGAGAAAATAGGCTATTGTTGCTTTTCAATGTTTTTTCCCCTCTAGATGTGAACCCATCCCACCTCAAGGTATGAATTTGTGCATTTGTGCAGCCTGACTTTCACTAAATTAGCAAAAATCCCATTCCATATATAGTAATGTCATTATAATGGGATGAATAGAGTTCTTTGTTCACACACTATGCATCATGCTCCCTGTATTAAAATAAAGAATGACTATCTCTCATTCTTTTTCCACTACGCACACACACACACACACACACACACACACACACACACACACACACACTGAACATTGACTTGATTGAGTGCTGTCTGGGGAGAAATAGCTCACAGGAGAAAATGAAGCGAGAAAGCAGAAACAGAAACAAGGCTGACTTCAAAAACTTCAGTGGCGCGTGTTTAGAGTACAAGTAATTTTTTCCCTTTTCTTTGTCTGGTAAACATGCTGTTCTCATGTGATGTGATTCACTTCATCACACACAGGCCTGATGAGGCTGGCTATTAAAAATAAACATCTCCCATAAAGCAAGTGCAAGTGTTTAAAAGGAAACCGACTCACTGACTGTGAAAACTCACTGGGAGATACCGAAAGGACAAAAGTGAGATAGGGACAGAGTAAGAGGAAGAGAGGGAGATTGGAACAGGAAAGCATGCTGAGGAGGAAGGGGAAAGGATTTTTTTTTTCAGAGCCTTACTTCCTGTTCAATGCTTTGTGTTTTTTTCCAGGTTCTAAGGTTTCATTTCCAGAACATTTCTGATTATGAAAGTTTGGACCAGTCATCTGTGTTACACAACAGTAATAAATCATTTTACAGTTTAATCGATCAACTTAATCTGACTGAAGCCTTTTCCCCAGCAGACAGAGAAGCTGAGAGGTTAAAGTGTGGCTTGCAATTTTTGGCATGCAAATATTTATAGTTTTAACATCTAGATTCAAAATCAACATGTAACATTTACATATAACATTTAGATTAACTTTTAAACTTAGACATTTAGCTACATTTACATTCAAGCTCCTTCATTGACTTGTCTTGTACTCATTACCATTTGGTTTAGATTCAACATTAAACAATGTTTAACAGATACATTGGCTAGTAAATTGTGACTCTTTCCTATTTATTTATTTATTTTACATTTGGCGCTATAATAATGCAGTGAAAATACAAAAAAAATTAACAAAGAATGAGACAAAAAACATGTGGTGCTGTAACACAATGTACAGCACATGTTGATGGACTGAGTATTTGACGGATGCTGGGACTCACACATAGCATGGTACACAGACGTGACCTCAGCACAGCGTGCAGTTTATTCTCCTCTTATGTTGTGTGATTTACAACAACATCCATCAGCAGATGACCTTGGAAGCGGAGTAATAAACATCAGCTCCTCTGGTGGAGAGCTGAGAGAGGATAGACAATCACAGGACTGTTGTTAACTACCTGGCTCCAGGCCATCCCTCTCTGCTGGTAACACATGGGTATTCGTCAGGCGGGAGTCTTGTTGTCAGACTGAACCTCTCGATGCTTATCAAGGGTGACCTGGAATGATCGTTCCTTGTTTTTATCTTTCAAAGCCTCCGATATTTTTCTGATTATAAGTCAAGTCACGCAAATGTTTGTTGTGTCTGGGAGCTTGTCTCATTGATTATTGGTGATAAACAGGAATGTACCATGGATAATCATTATTAACAATTTCAATGTTGCATGTGCGTTTAGAAATTGCACATTGATGGATAGATATACGAAATCCAAATGCTACATAAAGAAATATGTAAAAGAAAGTGTATGAACAGGCTTGTTAGAGTCCTTTGGGAGGTTTTGTAGATAAACTCATCTTCAGGATTAGACTCTAAAGACTAAAGATCGTCTGTCAAGGCATCAAAGTCAGGATCCACTTTAGGATCATGTTATTTATACCACATATTATATTATCACTTTCTGACCCATCTGATAATCCAGCCCTGTTGGTGCAGGATTTCTTTGAATATTTTTGTTTTTGTTGTTTACAGTAGTGGATAGATGCTATTTTCTCAGAATCATATATGTATATATCATTATGAACAATTGCTGTCACTGTCAGGGGTGTGTTTTTTGTTTTTACTCCTCATTAATGGTTGAGCATGAGTCCATCATCACTGAGAAAAACATGGCATTGGAGCTGTGACTAATTCTGTCCAGCAGATGACACCAAACTACTGATGAAATACGGCAGAGCAGCATTGCCCCATTTGCTTCGGGGATGAATCTGCTATTGTGCAGTCACACCAGTCGTAACTAAAAACATGTACTATAAGTATTTAACTTATTTACAGTTTTAACATAATGGTACTTTACAATAATAATAGTAATTATTATTATAATAAATAAAGCAAAGCTTTCCATTAAAAAAAATAGAGACACAAACTTTACTTCAATGTTGTGTCTCTATTTTTTT
>JAOWBC010001387.1:13826162-13839928 GCA_028566105.1 Hypoplectrus providencianus | reverse complement strand
CTTTTTACCTCTTTGTTATGTATAGATTAATGGTACATCACTCCCATTTCTGGAGCTAGGAGGTCATTCTTCAGACTCCTGGTCATTTATGAGCTATAAGTCATACAAAGAAAATGTTTGATCCCTCTGAGACATTAAAGAAACTAACATTTATAACCCAATAACAACAAATCACAGATTTCATTTAAAGTTTGGAGTGGAATATATATATAAAAAAAATATCTTTCACCATCAACACAACATTTATTTTCATTTGCCATGTGTTGTTCTAAGCTATGCTGACCTTAAATTATCGACTCATTTTAACTTGATTTCCTAACAGAGAGCCAGCCGATGAAAGAGCCTGCTCAGCCTGCACATACTATCTCCATCCCCGCAGTCCCAGGTATGATGTCAAGTAATACATAATTAGGACATATGACGTGTGTTGTGTCTCATTAATGTCATTCACCCATGTTGTTTTCATCCACAGAAGGAGAGTGGACCAAGCTGCTGGAGCTCTCTCCTCTCTTCCAGCTGCTGAAGGGGACAGAGACCCAGCTGAAGGGCTGGGCCTGTGGGGCAGGGCATCTGACAGGAGGGCCTGCTGGTAGGTTGGATACATGCTGAACGTATAACACCAAAAGACGAATCGTCTACTCATTTGGTAGACAATAACACACATCATTGGAGATACCAAACTTGAACTTATGCTTGATTCCTATATTATATTTATGGATGCTGAATAAGACTTCCTACGGTCTAAAATTTACAAGTTAAAACATTGTTTATGTTTCGCGCATTCTTTAGATTCCAGCACTGCCTGGATGTTTTTTTGACCTTTTTTCTCGCTGTCCTGGTACTGACTGAAGTCCAGCTGGTTGTTTGCTTGGTTTTAGGGACTTGGAGTTTAATTTAGTCAGATCTGTTTTTACTGAGGCCCACTGGTAAATGATGTTGGGTAAAAAAAAGCTCTTCCTGTTACTCTCGAGAAAAACGTCTTTTTGAGGCACATTAGCGGTGTGACTCTAGGGCTGGAAATGTCCGTCCACCACTTTGGTGCAGGCTGAAATATCCTAACCAAAATTAGATGGATTGCCTTGAAATTTCACAATCCTCAGAGGATGAAGTTTTAATGACTTTGAAATCGATTTAAGTGGCATAAAAATCCATGTTGCCCACAGCCTCAGTTAAAAAAAATCATGTTACATACAAAATTTTAAATTAAATTCAAAATATTCAATCTGAGTTGGTCCATCTACATAACAAATTCTTATGCTTTTGATACTTTAGGTTCTTTTTGATGCTGATACTTTTGTGTTTAAGTATGTTTAGATTGCAGGACTTTTAATTTTAGTAGTAATTTCACAGTATAGTAATTGATCTTTTACTAAAATAAGGGATTTTAATACTTTTTCACTCACTGGTCTTATTCTTGTTGTTTTAGTTGCATATCTAACACCTAAAGACATTATTTTAAACTGTTTTTCAGTTGTTTTGTGCTCATTTTCAGGTTCATACTTGTACTTTGGGTTAAGTTTAGAACATGTTTACATACCTTACCGTGTTATTCTGAAAAGTCCTGTCTGCTCTGTAGACTTGTGAGGGAATTCTGGCCTTCCATTGCAAAGGCAGTTCTCAAGCTTTGGGTCAAGGTGGTGTTTTTCTAATGAGCCTGCATGTGAAACAGGAAGGGGAGCCAAGTCAGAATGCTTTGCTAAATTGTCATTGTTGTAAATCATTGTTCAGTGTTTTTCTATAGAGGCTGCTATTAAGGAAAAAGCCTGAACTGGGGCTGGATGTGATCAGGTCCTCCAAAACATATTATTCAATGAGTCAGCTTATTCTTATCTCTTGTTTTTATTTCTTATCTCTGAGTTTCTCATTAGTTTCAATTCCCCTGACCTTGTGTGCTACCATTAGTTCTGGATTTCCTTTGGAAATCAAATAAAGACAAGCTGCACATGGCCTTTAATGCTATTATTATGAGCAGTACGTGGCTTTTTGATTTAATTTTGTCATCCTTAGTGATCATTGTTGTTGTGTTGTGGTAACGGATTATACATGTAACTTACCATCACACAGTTGGTAAAAAAAAAAAACACTGAAAAACTAAAAACACTGACTGTGTAGTCTTATTCTGGGCTGATAGGTTTAACTTGAAACAAACTTGTCTTAACTTTCTTTATGCAGCACTTGTCCTCAGGGTCAAAAATGATCCACCTTCAGTTAACCCCTAAAATAAGACAGTCTGCTTGTATTTTAAACCCCAGATCTATTTTGCATGAAACAATCTGTTTCATTACATCACACCTGTCATATTTGGTTTACTCTTCAACTAAAGAAGAGGTGTATTTTTTTTATTATTATTTTTTACATTTTAAAAAGTACTGCATGGGGTTAAAATAATCTTTTAGCATGCATGCATGCACGCTTGCATTTTTATGGTTTTATGGAAATTATTTTATTGCTCCCACCCAATTAAGACAAGATTTGTACCCAGCTGGTGATTTATTTCATGGAAAAATGAACAAAGGCAACGTTTTTTTCAGATGTTGGGATCATTCTAGGTAAAACAATTGAATGTCAAGTTGAAAAAAGATCAATAAGGCAGTTTCTTTGCTGTCGCACAAGGTTTGAAATTGTACCAGACTGCGGCATGTCTGAGACAAGTTTTCTTTCTTGTGACTCAACACATTTGACAGATTTGCAGTTGTTATTACAGGTTCCAAAAACCCCAGAGGGTTACCATTTATGTTGTGTTGGTTATGTTATTGTTTATCTGATATGTGATGAATTAAGACAGCCAGAGCTATAAAAACAAGTGCGTAGGAAAAGGCTACGAGTGTTTAGCTTTGACACGACAGTAAGTCATAGCCTGCTGTTCCTGGCAACCCCTCGTGCTCTGTGTTTTCTCCAGACAGAGGCCAAAGTTTTGTAGACATCCTCGATGCTCAGTGGGAGTGTGAGGGCGAGCTGATCCCTTTGGACCTGTCGCTACTTAACCCGAGAGAGTTCCTGGTCTACCAGCATGGACTGTTCCTGATGCAGACGCTGGACAATCTTAAACTGGTTGGTGCTGGCTGCTTTCACTCCCTTTTTGCTCTCACTGTTTAATTTTGAGGGTGTGACTTGCCTGGACACAAGCTATTTTTAAGATTGTCATTTACTGTAAGCCTCTGTGCAGCCGGAAGTCCTCAGACGGAAAACCTTTAACAATCTCCGACCCTCAGGAAGGGACTTGGTTTATGATGTGGGAGCTGTGGGGCATTAAACTGACCTTCCTGAAGGACTCAATCCGCTGTTGTAACTTAAACATCATCTTAAAATACTTTCACTTTCATTGCTTTTCTTGGATTACCTTCTTGATGTTGTTACCTGTGACACACATACTGTCTTTATCATTAATTTGTCCATTTGTACTGTGGGCTAATCTTCAGGAAGAATATTGAAATAAAAACTTGGATTGTTGTTCTTGTTTCAAACAGACTCCAGCTGTTTCACTTCAGATCGCAGCTAGTCTTCCAAACAACAACTACACCAACAACGCCCTCAGAAATTCCTTCTTTTATCAGGTAAACATTTTTTTCTTTCTGTGAGGCGTTACATAAGATTTTTGCTTGCTCAATACAGTGGAGTGCAATTGTGCAATAATTTGTGTGGCCTAACTAATTGATTGAAGTCACAAGTGATGCATTGAAAAAATAAAAAAAATAAATAAAGACAGTTTGTTCTTCCAGCATCAGAGAAGTTAAGAAGACAACATATTGCCTGGCTGTACATACAGTTCTGTGTGTGATGGGTGATTTGACTTTTCCCTGCAGAGTTCTGGAAATTGTCTGTTGTGTTAAATGTCACACATCCTGAGATAAGATCAGCTACAATGCAAACATGCTGCAGAGATAGGCTTTCAGCTGCCCATCTGGAAACTCAAGCCTCCAAGTGATCACTTTCTCAATCAAAAACCACATGTGCAGTAGGCATGCAATCCAGTTTTTTCACAGTACAGTGCCCTGAATCAGGTCAGATTTGAAACAACCCTGTAAATGTTTTGAGGTACTGCTGGCCCATTTGAGAGAATAAAAACAGGATGCCACTCCTACTGGAGGCCATTTGGAGAACATCTTGTTCTTTTTTTTCTTCCCTTTTTTCCTTTAGTGTGCTGGAACCTCTCCATCCATTATGCATACAGGCTTGTAGTTTAGTTCCAGAATGAGTTGCGTATATTTCATGTTACTAGCAGTTCATTATCTCAGAATATTTGTACCTGTAGCGTCACTTTAATGTTTGACAGTAGTGAGAGGATTATATACACACGCCATGAGTAGATGACCAAAAGGGATTGATTTAGAAGCTGAACGATTTAACTCATATGATGTGCTGTGCTAAAAATATTTCAATGATAATGAGAAGCATTGTTTCAGCAGGAATTAAACTGAACCCTGTCTCTGTCCAGGGACTGCTGCCCCCTCCCTTTCTCTCCTCCTGCTCTCTTCCACAAAATGTTACAGAACATTATGTTTCCTTGACATTTTAGGTTCATTTTATCCATCAATTTACCGTGCATATAGGGACAAAACACACTTTTGGTCACATACATGCCTGATGTTATGCTTACATAACCTCATGTGTTGAAACAATTGCTGTGTAGGTAAATACAGTGAATATTTAGATGATTTAATTCTGTAAAAGTATTAATACCTTACTGTGAAATTACCACACTACAAGTCCTGCATTCATATTCTCCCTCAAGTAAAAGTTAGGAAAAAAAAGAAAAAAAGATCACCATCAAAAATGTGCTTGAAGTATTTAAAGCAAGTACTTAGTATATACTTATTATGGACCCACTCAGATAGTTATTTATAATCAAATTATGTTAGTAGATTTGTTGCATTGATGCATTCATTTATAAGCTCATTAAACTAATTTGCATACTGCTATAAGGTTAAGTTAAAAAAGGTTAAATCACTTAAATGGATTGTATCATTTTATTTCATGTCATCTTGACCTGAAAAGTAAAATCCCTCCAAAATGTAATGATGAAGTATAAAGTCACACAAAATGGAAATACTCAAGTAAAATACAAGTCCCTCAAAATTTTACCTAAGCACAGTACTAAGGTATTCTCTGGGGTAAATTGGGTGAATTGGGTATAGATATGTGCATATAAAAATGGAAAAGTCCACAGATGTATTCGTCATTTAGACAAAAGTGGATTGTGTGGTTGGATAATTGTACCATTCTATGCATTTAGAAATGCATATAAATTTGTATTTGTAAAGCATTATCAGGTATTATCTGTTATTTACCTCTGAAACCTAGAAGTTGGTGAATAGTGTTTTTCTTCAGCTGCGATGTATGTGTGAGTTTTGGGTATCCATGACCAAAGGAATGCAGACGGTGTTCCTAAACATGGGGGATGGGCTCGTAAAGTTTCAGTTGGTACCTCCTCAAGTCTCTGCTGGTGGGTCTTAAAATCACAACATTTTAAAGATAGACAATACAAGCTGCAAGGTATAGGATCTGAATACGTTTTCCATAACTAAATACTTAAAAAACCCTAAACATCTATAGAGAGGCAATAAAGGTTTTACATAATGGAAAAAGTATAAAAACGCTGGAACAAACTGGCAGCTCCTCCAGCTGCACTCTAACCAAACTTTCTCAGTCCTCGAATACTCGGGCAGAACAGCAACACCGCAACAACAGCTTGCTTTATCTTTTTGCTGCTGCTCCATGGTTCTGGAGCCCTAACTAATGCGGGAGGGGAACTCCAGGGTTCACACCCGACAGTGAAAGGCTTTATGGAGCATCCAGCCCAGCACTGCTGATCTCTGGACTTTAATGACTCCTACATCCGCTCGCAGGGGGAGAGCGGTCAGACTGGAGGTCTCTCTCAAATCAGTAAATAACCAGCGATTGCACAAGCGTCAGGTTTCCTGCATGGGTTCAGGGTTATAAAGTTTGTTTCTGGGGCAGGATATGCTGTTTCTGATCCCTTTAGAGAGATTCACACTCCTATACTGAATGTGGAAATATGTTTTTACTTGTACTTGGTATTTTAGTAAACTATCACTTTCCTCTTCACAGTGGAGCGCATTGTATTATGTATGAAATGCCATTTGGCGCCATCCCTTTTTTTTTTTTTTCCAATTAGTGAAGCATGTGTATGTCTTTGCTCTGATGCAATGCGTGACTGTGAATGGCTGCCCTGTTGATAGGAAGCCCAGCAGACACTCTTTGTCCGTCGGCAGAGGCTTCAGTCGGTTGGAGGCTTCTCTCTGCTGCTGCTGCACTGTCTGTCCCACATCAGGATTAAAGACATGAGCTCGGACTCCAGTCCTGCCTTCCAGAGGCTTTTCTTCAAGGTGCACACAGATACACAAAGTGCACATAAATCAATAGTTGTAACTTTGAATGTCAAGTTTAGCTACAATTAAAATGGAGACTCATGTCTTTAATACGTCACATATTTCTTTATCTATTTATCACAGACACTGCAGGCATCTTTGGGGGAGCTGTTTCAGGCCAGACTGGGTGTGCCCTACCCTGGACAGGAAGCCCATTTGTGTGTGTTGTTTCAGGATCAAGAGGCCCCTTCAGGGCTCTTAAAAGGGACTCTCTCTGACGTGCACACTGCCTCGCTGCTTGACAGGCTGCACAAACCAAGCCAAGGACTGCTGTCAGAACATGTAAGATGAGAATATTTCCTCACGTTATGATCATTTCTAATTGTTAATTATTTATCTGTCTGTTCTGTGCAAGCGTGACAGGATGCCGCTGGTGCATCGGAGAGTAACCACATATCTTGTCTTGTCTCCTCTTGTGTGCCTGGGTGTGACTATGCGAGCAGGAAGTTGAGGAACTTCAGAGGAAACATAGAGAAACGTCCCTGCTGTCCCAACTCGAAGGACTTTTAAGAGAGAAGAGCTCTGAAGTGTGAGGGATTTCTTCTTGTTTGGAAGAGAGGGAAAACACCCAAGATGGATTCAGTTGATTGTCACAGTGGAAGAACTCACCTCAGAGACAAAATGTTTTTTTTTTTTAAATGTAGAGTAACAAGAAAAGATCTAAGGATAGGCATATTTTCATAGAAACAATTATCTTATTTGATGCAATAATGACTTGTGTTTAACATGAGCCGACAATGTTTACCTATCAGTAATCAGATACATAAGTAGATATATTACACAACATATTACACTTAGAAAAACCTGTGTAGGAGCATGTTACCAGGAATTAGGAATATCATTAACTGCTTAATATACATTTATATAATAAACATGCATAATCATTTTAAATTGATTTGATAATTTGATTATTTTTTCATCTTGAGCTGAAAGTTAACTTAAGCTGTTGGCTAAATGCAGTCAAGTAAAAGTAAAACTTTTGCCTTTAAAATCTAATGAAGTATAAATTTACATATGTGGAAATACTATATTTCAATAGAAATTCCACCAAATACTTAGAGAGGCTTAGTTATGGCTTTGGGATAAGACAATGAACATAGAAATGTAGTTATGGAAACATCTTCAACTGTTTAAATGACTGATCACAAAGACGTTCATGTTACAGTGTTTATTTCTTGAAACAAACATGAGAAAACATGAAACATTTTTTTTTTCTTCTTATACAAATCATACATGTGTTTTGGGTTTTTCCATCACAAAGCAGTGCATAACAAGGATATTCCTGGCTTGTCTTGATTAAAAGATAAACAAAGGCAAACATGCACGTGTGCACATATGCAGACATCTGTTTCTGTTTAGTAGTCCGGGGCAGGGAGGAGGGGAAGATTCTGCCAACAAAAACTTTCAGGCAGGACAGATGCCATCTTTACATGCTAGTGGCTCTGATAGCGACGATTATGATGATCAAAATTATTCCACAAACAAGTCCGGCGATATTTAGGGACCTGGCTGTCCTTGAAGCATCCGCAGCACGGGCTGTTTCTCCCACACCATTAGCAGAACTTGCCTTTAAAAAAGTGAGAGTCAAAATGAATTTTCCAGAAAAAAAAAATTCAATTAGGAAACAAGATCATCAAAATGAATGATGAAAAATTCTGCCCAAGCAAAAGAAAGAAAAAACATATATCAAATATCATGCAACTGAAGAGAAACTTCCACGTGCATGCAAAATTAATTAGGAAAAAGTCAGTCATCATTTCAGGGAACTCAAGATCAAGTTAATAAACAATTAAGATTTTCCTTTTAGGTGAGATGATTTATTATAACATGCACAGTGTTGCAAAACCAAAAGAATAAAAGTTTTTGATATTAAGCCAACTTTTATGTAAGAAAAAAAAGCAGCAGTGGAGGCGTGAAGAAGAACTTTGATACTTATGAAAAGAAACATACCTTTGTGGAAAAAATGATAGCCGCAATCCCAATAGGCAAACAACAGCATAAAGTAGTAAAGATGGACCATCCAAGGTAGGATGGAACTGCATTTCGGGCTTGGCCTCCCTCCATAGTCTCGCTCTGTCTCACTTTCACTGGACGGGGGGTTATGTGTTGCTGATGAATGTCTGGATCCAATGGCTGGTGCTGGTTGTGCTCCACAGCCTTTTATCATTCATGGGTGTGGTTTAAGGGGGTTGGTTAGACTAGACTGGAGCAGCAAGAAGAGAGAAAAAGCACACTTATCTGTGATTGAAGAAAGATGTTGGGCAGAGTGTGTTGTGCAACTTTATTGGCTCGAGTAACGATGCACATATGGAGAATTAACTCAAGGGCAGGAAACCTGTCAAATAACACAAGCACAGCTTTCAAGGGCCTCAGCTCTTGTTAACTTCTTGCTGCCTGTTCATTTGAATGCACGGCACCTTTTTTAGTCCTGAAATATGCTTTCGTTAGTTCCATTATAGATCCAACTTACTGCTTTTAAAGCTACATTGAGGAGTGTAATATTACCAACCATGTCGTGAAATGTTGTCTTTAAGGGAGTTAAGTAACACTCCAATGTAAGACACAAAAAAAGAAGCCCAGATCAAAAATAGTCCCTTGATCTCTGACCTCATGGTATCTGAAGCAAACGCGCTCTAGGGTCACCCAGGAGTCTCCACTTGAATACACATGCACTTCATGTTTGGGACATAAACCATGCCAAGTTTTGTTTCTCTTGTCTAAATATAGTATTTTGGGAATTGTGACAACTTCACAGTTCTTAAATTTTATAAAATTGTCACATTTGGCATCAAAATTGTGCAACAAATGGTATCAACCCAAAAAAGTGCTTCAGCAACGTAACTGAGCATGGGAATGGATTCTTTATACTCATATCATAATGTTTTAAATTCTTGTCAATTTTGATTATTTGTTTTAATCAATTTATTAGTTAATTAGGACACCTTTACACACTCAGGCAACTTGGACATATATTCCGGTTCCCATTGAGTGATAAGAGGTGTGGCATGTTTTTTATTTTGTCAAGCGTATACAAGTTACGGTTGTGAAAAACAGGAACAGGAACATTGCTTCGTACATTCACCGTTACATTTTGAAACAAAAAAATGCAACACATTGCACTCAGCATTGCTAACTTTAAAGTGACTTCCAAACATGAGAATTTCCAAGAATTTCCAACCCTGCAGGCTCCACCCACCCCAAATCAAACATGTGGGTTTTTTTTAAAATTCATTTTTATAAGGTGTGTCATAATTGTTATACTGTATAAAAAACATTTTTGAGGTTATCACATTTCTATTGATTGCAGGAGGAAGCGGTGAATGTGCAGGAGTAACATCTTATTGAAGTGCAAAGAAATGCCATAAAAACAGCTTGGAGTTCAGAGGGTTAAAAGAAAAATGGATAATTTGTCACCTCATCATGCACATACATTCTGTCTGTTGGATTGCAGTTTAATTATAATCCCTTTTTCTGCTGGTTTTGCTATTAATAGTAAAGCCACTTGTTTGCTGTCAGATCCAAAGAGAAAATAACACATCAGTGATTATCATGAGATGATTTTCATGCAATCTCCAACAGGGTTTCTGTGGCATTCATTAAATCCTTCAAAAAATGCTTCTGGCTGATAAATTATAATTTTTCATTTTTGCAGCATTGCATGTATATTGGATGTCTTATTAAGTGGCAGTGTTTTTTGTTAGCTTTTTTTCCCCTCTTATTTTTGGAGTGTATCCGGATTGAATCATCATCATAGTGTGGCTAATTACACAGCAACACAATACTGGAACAGTCGGTGCTAATTAAGTTGATTCATTTTCAAGCTAAGCACAGATTTTCACACTACTCTCAACTGCAATCAAGAAGGAATGTTTTGATTAATTAGCTGTCTTGTACAATGCATGTTGGAGTGCGTAATATTAGGTAACTGCTGGCGCACAGACACAATGGCAGTGAATAGCCTCAGTTCATCATTTCTCAGTTGTATGATAGTAAATCCGATGTGCAAGTTAATGTGTGAACCACGTGTGACAGTGGGCTCTCAGAGTGTGTTTACACTCAGGGAGCTTGACCTGGGCGTATACTCTGAGACAGAGTTGGTCATTCATCAAGGCCTTCCTGTTTATAATTCATGATATAATTCAGTAAATTTCAAGGCACAGTGTACTTGTGAAGCCTTAAAGGCATCATGCAAAATAATATTTGTGATGCAGAAACAACAGAGAGATGCAAATGTAAGACAGGTTGATTCAGTTCTTGAAATCACTGTTTTAAAAAAAAATATGACTATTGCAGTTTCAATGAAAACAGTTTTGTCCTTATATAAATCATACATGTGTTTCCTTAACCACCACAAGCAGTGGATTGCAGTGGTATTCCAGGCATGTTTTTATCGGCGCTTAATTAAAACATTTGCAAAGACAAACACGTTTGCCCAACCTGTGGGAGCCAACACATACAGACATCTGTTTCTGCTTACTATCGTAGTCCTGAGTGCAGGGGAGGGGAAGATTATAGTAACAAAAGCTTAACTACAATTACAACACATCTGATGTTAAAAAAAGACCTTGCTAGTCTTCTTTGGTAAGTTTGAAAATGACAAAAGGAATTATAAAAGATGAGAGCAACCAGAGTATTCCAAAAACAAGTCCAGCAATATTGAGGTTCCTGGCTGTCCTTGATGCAGCTGCAGCTCGATCCAAATCCCCAACCTCGTTAGCAGAGCTTGCCTTCAAAAAGTGAGAAAAAAAAATGTTTTATTATCGGTCGATCTCATTTAATCTTGTGCAAGTGAACAGGAACACATTTTTCCAAATATAGACAAAATCGATGAACAACAAAAGACATCATCATATGATCACGACCAAGCAGTCTCCTGATGCCCCATGAACATTTGAAGTCATGTAGGAATATAGGAAATTCAAATTTGACTTTAAAGTAAGGTAGTCTCCTATTTACAACTTGCACAGTGTTGCATAACGTACACATTTGTAGTGTTTCAATTTATTTTAGGGCTTCCCTTGCAATACAGGAGCCAAAATCAGCAGATTTGGAGTGAGAAAAGACAGCCTACCTTTGAAGAGTAGATGATAGCAGCAAGCCCAAGAGGGCAGCAGCAGAGTGCAAAGTTAATTATGGACCATGCGAGGTAGGATGGAGCCACATTACGAGTCGGACCTGCTTCCATCGTAACTCTCTGTCTCGCTTTGGATGGATATAAAATTATGCTTTGCGGACCAATGTCTGAATCCAATGGCTGGTGCAGTTGTGTCCAGAACCTTTTTATACTTCATGGGTGCGATAAAGAGCTATGTGAATCTAATGACGAGAGAGTACAGACACTTATATGGGATTGATTGGAAATGGGATCCCTATGGGCATGTAATATGTGTTGCGTTTTACTAGCCGGGATAATGGACAAAACTGCATCAGGGGCAGGAAACATCTCATATTACTCATTCACAGCTTCCAAACTTTCCAAGTTCTACATTCAGTTTAATGCAAAGTAGCTGACTTCACTCTGCTTGTGTAATAGTAATGGATAACAAAAGTTTTAGTCAGTAGTTTTGTTAGTTGTTTTATCTACTGTGTCAAGTGACAATATATACGATATCAACAGCATTTATTTATTTATTTATTTTTTTACCAAACATTGCCAGAGCATCTATATTCCACATACATAAGAAGGATATTATTCTAATTCAAAGCAACTGAGATTAGGTCTATTCTCAAGTCATTGGTGTTTTATAAACTTTTAAAAGTCCTTTTGTTTTGCAGAATTGCTGAACAGGACCCAGAGGCAGAGGCAGTGGGCAATCTCAAAGAGGATTTATAGGGAAACACAATAAAGGTGGGTTGGGTGTGGAGGGAATGCAGGTGGCATGCACGACGGATCGGGATAATGGAGGATATGACCACAAAGCAGGGAAAAAGCACAGGATGAGTTCCAGGAAATAGCACAAAAGGCTTCAAAATGACAAGCTGGGGAATAAGAGAGCAAACAACTACCACAGGGGTTGGAAAGGATCTGGCACAGAGTAGTGGGAAGCCAGGTTTCTTGTCGTGTGGCTGCTTGATGAGATGATGTGTGACCGGTGTGGACTAAGAAAAGATGGGAAACAGGGAAGCCAAGCCCTCCACACTCAACAGCGGGAAAAAAGGTAAGGTGGGAAGGAGAACACAGCTGGGGGAAGAACACACAGGGGGAGAACCGGCTTCAAAACTCCACCTTCAAACCATCTTAATTTGAAGATGCTAAAAAAAGGATCACCTGGGGACTGAGATAACCACCTGTCCATCATGTCACATTTATAGCAGCCTGATCTCACACAATTATGCCACATGACCATGCTTGTTTAAACACAAAAATATAAAATGTAAAATACCTGCCTGCACCATAAATACAAGGCCAATGTGGAGTCAATGACGATCCAGTCGTGCCAGCAATGACTGATTGAGATTTATCTTACATTTTCACGTTACTTCAGTGGTTTGTGAATTGAGTTTTTTCCCCTGTAAATTACATTGTTTAAGTAACTATTGTTGTTGGTGTAAATTACATTGCTTTGATTCCAGCATTTCTGTTAATTTCTGAGCTCCATGTCCAGCATTTCTGGTATATGTATGTACTTTTATTGTTCTTTTTTGTCTTACCAGCATTAATCCACTGAAACTACAGACTTAATTTTGATTTTTTTTTTTTTACACATGCCGTAAACACTGTCCTTATATCTATAATGAAGTGTGCTTGTTTTAAAACTCTGAGCTGATTCAGAAACTGGCATTGTTTCCGTGCTACTGGCACATACTTTTCCACAGCTTTGATGCCGTGAGCCGTACCTCATTGTTTAAACAAATGTGGTCACACGTAACTGTTACTGCCCTTTACCCCCTGATTCACGTCCAGCGGACGAAATTTTGATTTCAGAGGTGGGGAGGCATGAGTACCTTAATTAAAACTCACTCTATCAGTTCACTATGTTTTCTATTACTTCTTCTAGTTTTCTATTGTTACTTTTAAGATTACTGTTCCCTTTATTGGTTTGCCCTTTTTTAAATCATGTAGAAAAACATTATCACCTAATTCTGTGTTTCACCTTGTTAGTGCCCTTGGAAAAAGTGCAGGGGACATGTCACCTGTGTCCCCCCCTAAAATTATGCCCATGATCTCCAGCCACCATACCTCTTACCAGAAATCATAAATCATCACATCCAGATCCACAGCAGCATCTTCATCCCATCACTACCCACACCACCAGCATTTCCAAGAGGGTTTTCTTTTCTAACCCCTCTGTGATATAAAAAATATCCTCTAACTCATAAAAGTCTGTCCTCATTGTCTTTTTTAAATCCTTATTTTAATGAACATCCTTCATTGCT
>JAOWBC010001387.1:13810347-13824644 GCA_028566105.1 Hypoplectrus providencianus | reverse complement strand
TATTTATTTATTTATTTATTTATTTATTTATTTATTTATTTATTTATTTATTTTAATCAAAAGGCTGAACGCAATTGTAATTTAGGAAATTCCCCAAAAGAAGAAGTAAGTGCTGTAACAAAGGACAAATATAACCCAAGAGGACAATAGTTGCATGTTTGACTGGAAGACAATATTACATAATATATGTGAATATATTCAATGTGTCAATTTGTGTATGTCCTGAGTAAGAACATTGAATTTTTGATATAAAAGAACAGATTTAAAAGGTCAGTTTGGAATTTTGGGGCATACAAAACACTGAAATATTAACAGAAATATAAATTTAACCTAGAGATAACATAATATTGCTTTGATATGACCATAATTCATTTTACCATTTAACATTTGCATTTTCTTGAGTTTACTTTTTATTTATGTAATAAGTTGGATCCTTATGAACTAGGTAGCAACTCTTCCTGGGGTCTAAACTCCAATAGCATGTACTATGTTCTTTAAAATTCTATGTTCTTTAACCTTTTTTTAAATTATTATTTTTTATGTTGTGTTTTCTAATACCTTCACAATCTTTTTAAATTTGGGAAACATGATTTAATCTTATGAATCCACAGCCCATCCTGCTACAGCTGCTGCACCTAAATGAAAAAGTGTGTCTCAATCCATTTCCCTCATCCATTTCTTTATGATGATTAGCAATTAGCAATTTTTCCCTATTTCAAGTTGTTTAATTTTTAATTTAAAACAACATTATCAATTTAACATGTCTTCAGTCATACCTACTTGTGGTTCTTTTTATTATGTTGTTGCTGGCACCAATCCAAAGGAGTCCAATACAAATGTTCCTCTGCTAATGGACCCATCTGTTTTTTTCAATCACTCAGCCTTCAAAGACTTTAGGCCTACTGCTCAGAGTGAAAGGGGTCACAGGTCAGCACTGGGAAGAAAAATGCCTAACATTTCACCATTAAATCGGACACATCCCACACCCTATAGTTGTGAACATGAGTTTGTGACAATTTCAGCTGTTGTACTACTGGTCAGTTCATACTTATGTATATCACTCATATTACCTGATTTGATACTAAGAATTTTGCACATATCAAAATGGAACTTCCTCTCTTGAGATGCTCAATGCTCTACTGCCTGTAGTCCATTGAAAGTGCAGTTTGTAGTATGTTCTTCACAAAAACATGCTAAAGATGTAAAAATACATGTTAAGGACACTCTCTCTATAGAGACCTTTATGTAGAGCTTGTGGTGTACCCTTATCAAAGCCTGCTACTTTTTTTTTTCTTTTTTGAACACATTTTGTAGTTAATGTTCTGCTTACTTAGTGTAGTTTTACCTATTTATGCAGATGGATAAATTCCTTTTCCTTCACTTTAGAAGTGTTTGCATAGCAGTCCCTTCATCTATCTGATACCACAGGGAGGCAGTGTTGATCTATTGCTGAGGAAAAAGAAAGTCATGTTTGAGGATGGTCTCGTATCATGATGGTCACTTTAAAAAGCAGATTTATTTAGTGTCGAGGAGATATAAACTGTCTTTGTCCACTCTGTACAGGGCTCAAAGCCCTGTGTGGAAGCACACAATATGTATTCAGGGAGGGGGGGGGCTTTGGAGCACTCTAATGAATACAATAATAAAGACTAATGACAGCCATAAAATCATTTATGTTTATTTATGAAAGTATTTGTGAAAGTTAAATGAAAGTTGGGATTGAATGAATGCTGCATTGAATTCATGAAGATGAAACAAAGATTAAAACTTTTGGCAAAGTAAGGTGACAAATCACATTTATAATTAACAAGATAAACTGTTTTTTCATTCGTCTTTGTCATGCATGTAGAACCCGAGATAATGACATTACTAATTTAAGTTAGTAAAGCTTTTCTCTCTGAGTTGTCTTTTTTGGCGTAACATTTCATTGTTTGCAGTTTGAGGTTAAACTCGGGAATTTACGAGCGGCTCTGAATGCATCGCGCCACCATGGTAACGGAACGCTGAGAATTTTGTCTGAAAGGCAGAGTGAAGTTAATTCGGCGTTAACTCAGTTAGTTTGGAGCTATATCATATGTATTGTTATATTAAAAGCACAGTTGAAACAGCAAAAGCACGATGGACAAACTTGAAGGCGTCGACAGTTTTTTGGAGAACGTTGATAAAATAAGTGAGTAACATAGTGGTGAAGTCTTAATGCTAATTTAGCTAGCTGTTATTGGCTTCATTGGTTTTATTGGAGTTAGCCTACTGGCCAGCTAACTCACTTAAATGATTGCTTTGGGTTCAGACTGCACATTCGTTTTTATATGAGCCTAAAAGGAGGCATTACCTTAATCAAATAGCAGTTTACGCTGGCAGATGTTATCAACCTCATATTAAAAATTCAAACACATAACGTTAGCAATAGGAACTCTTGCTAACCATGAAGTGGATGAGTCGCTTTTTTGTTGTAATTATATAAGGCCCAGTTTTATGAAGCAGTGAGTTAATTTGTGTTTTGTAACATATGCAAGTACATATATAACATTTAAGTATTAAAGTATTAGGACTGTGAAATGTATCTATGTGGATAGTTTTAATATTTCTTTACCTTAGTCATTTTATCCAAATTACTGATATGTATTTAATATATAATTGTAAAGGTGATTGCGAAAGATGTCAAATCTATAATATGGCTGAAATATCAATATTGAGGAATTTGTAAAAAAAAAAAAAAAGACTTTCTTTTCTCTGTCTGCTTTTATATTGAATATGTAAATAAAGGCTGTAAACAAACATAAAAAAAAAACCTATGTCATCACTTATTGTAGGTGAATTAGTGAAGGACCTAAATTCCTCTGATGTTGAAGTCCAGCAAAAAGCAATGGGGACAGCTGATCGTTACATTGCTGCATTGGATGAACCCTGCAGGACAAATATCAACAAGACTACAATCAATACAAGTCCACAACTTGAATCTTCTTTGGTAAAAGTCAAAGTTTCATTTTTGTCTCACTTACTGTCTCTCCGTGCATCTGTTTGTCATCTGTTTGTGTTTGTTGTTGCTGTCCATTGCTCTTGGTGGCATTACTTTCTTTTTTAACATATAAAAGGACAAGCTGATATACAATATGTATTGACTAGGTAGGTTTTTCTCATTCTTTTACCTGTTCCTTTCCTCTTTCACAGGGTCCGCAGAATGAAAGTCCAGGTGAGCAGGTTTTTTTCTTTTGCAGTTAATTGAAACATTGCTTAAGCAGACATATATGTCCTTACTGTCATGTACTGATGATTGGGCCAAACAAAGAAATTTATAAATACATGCATTATGCATCTCTTTTTTTCAGAGATTATTGTTCATTTTATACATGTTCATTATACATTAAATTGTTTTTGTGATGTGACATTTTCCTAAGGCGCTGTGGGTTTTTTTTAATCAACTCTTCCTGTTTAGGAGGATGGTGACTCACCATGTGCTATAGCAGGGAAAGAGATGCTGTATGCTGACTGCAACATTAATATGGCCCTCTGGTAGTTTGAAATATAGGGTGACCATGATTTGCACGATCCTCAACTTCCTTGCTCAGACAAGGGCCCCAACATTATGTGCTAAATTCATCAATTCAGTCAGCAGAGATTTAATTAGGGTAAAAAGTCTAGGTAAACTGTCAGAATGTCATGGTGAGGGGGTTTCTGATATGGATTAGTTAAAATTACTGATTGTGAAGTGAAATATTTTTGGACTGCCAGTTTTAATTAAGGCTCCTGGTCTTCGGTGGCTGTCTATCAGTAGCAGCTATCGGAACTGAGTGGGCATCGGCTGGATGAACAGCCTTCACCAGGCTGAATGACAGCAGAGATTGACTGAAATTTACTGATTTTAGTAATGGTCTTAATATCAGGGAATAAGAAGTATGAAGCTTCTTATTCACAGCCCACTGTAGCAACTAAGAAAATCTGCATGTAGTGAATCAATCAATGGAATGGAACAGTATAGAATCCCATAAAAACCTAACCCCTTTTTATTAAGGGGGCAAAAGCATATTTAAAACTAGTATCCAAAATATTCACATCATAGACAATGCTATTAGCTTTTTCTGTAACACATCATAGATTACCGAATGCGTTCAGCCATATACTAGATTTTGACCCACAGTCTATGGTTTAAAAAAATATAGTTTTGAGAAGTTTCTAAGGTAGGTAGGGCAAATATCACTACATTTTCTTCATGTGCTGTTTTACTATTTTTGCTTGATATCTTTTTTTACTAGAGGAGTTCATGAAGATCATGGAAAGAGATGCTGAAGAAAGGAGACTGAAAAGGAATATGAAAGCAATAAAGGCAGCTGGTATGTTTTTGAAAATACTGTTATAAGTTAACAGTGACTGTACTTGCTGGACTGTTGGACTGAGCAACTGAACAATACGTCTTGCAATATAAATGTTGTACCATTTTTGTCACTGCAGCTCTAAAAGACAAGGGGAATGAAGCCTATGCTCAAAATGACTATGAAACTGCTGTGAAGTATTACAGTGATGGCTTGGCTGAACTACGGGACATGCAGCCGCTGTACACCAACCGAGCACAAGTGAATGTTTCTTACCTTGTTTTGCTCAAATGTTCAAGAACAATGGAAAAAAAAATGGTGCAAAAGTGTCAGAAGAAAGAAACTGAAGATAGTACTGCTTTTTTGCCATTATGACATAATTATGGCCATGTGCAATTAAGTTAATTGTACAATCATAATGTTTCTCTCCAAAGACCCAATAACCTCAAAGTCAGATATTAAAAACTATACAAAACTACACAATCTTCACATTCTTTACTAACTTTACAGGCCAGGTTTATTGTTTATCTGTTTCTGATGCCTACTGACCACCTGTCCAATGTTTAAATATACCTAGGCCTACATCAAGCTGGGAAAGTACCAGGAGGCCATCAGTGACTGTGAATGGGCCCTGAGGGTAAGGCCTAGCTCGGAACCAGGGTCAGTTGTTGCCTGCAAGGTCAGAAGAAAAATGTTGTAGGAAAATAATTTCGATGGGTTAACAGTTGGGCCACGCCATATTCTGCACTGCTCTGAAACAGAAACTGGAATAGAGGCAGGAAAGAGGTCATTTGCCTTGCAGAAATGTTCTCAAAAAAGGACATTATGTTTTCATATATGGACAAGAATTAGTAGCATTTATAAGTTTCTTACTGTTTTGAGTTTGCTTGTTTGGGCCAAGATGTCAGTGAAAAAATGAGTCTAGTTTGAAATGACAAGTGTAATCCATAAAGTAACCTCATATTCTGTAATCATACCACTGTAACACATTTTCTGGAGTTGAAGGGTTCCCTGGAGGTTCAGATTTGGCTCTTACTATGCTATGGCTTTCAAAGCAGTAACATTAAATCACCATTATGTAGATATGCTGATGATGAAGTGCTGTAACTAATACACTCCTATGATCATTTTTTTCTTTGTCAGTGTAATGAGGGTTGTATAAAAGCGTATCTACACATGGGAAAAGCATATCAAGGACTGAAGAAATATAATGAGGTGAGAATGATTACCTGTCATTACATCTAATCACTCCTACTTATGTTAACCTGCTCTTATAAAAAGAAAGCATCTCATGTATCTACAGAAGAAAATATAAAATGTATGTCCTGAATACAAACACATAACAATGTCAGTCCTACAATAATCCTCTGTAAAATCTTAAAATCAATTGTTTTATACAAGCTTTTTAAAGGAAGAGTAGCATTCATCATTAATAAGTAGAAAATAGTGTTGTGTAAGACGAAGTACATCATAGTTTTCTATTTACCAAACTCTTGCTGAGATACCGTGGTTCTCTGAACCAAAGTGATATTGATTTTTGTGGGTTAAGAATTGAAGTACATTATAAAACCACTGATGACCTAAAATTTTCCTCTTCTTCAGTCCAGAAAGTGCTTTGAAAAGATTGTGGCAATTGAACCTGCGAGGAAAAAATTGGTGAAAGGTAAAGAAACTTTTTTTTTTCATTCAGGGGTTGGGTTTGGAAAACGTGAATGTATTCAAGACCTTTTTTGATGGCTGCTCCCATTAGCAATGCCTCATGACAATCATTTTAAATTATTGCACACACATTTTTATTTTCATGATTCAGTTGGTTGTCCATAATGTAGCCTATTTACTTGCAATACTTTCATGACCAACACAAATCACATTTTACTTAACTCTACCAAGGACATCATGATATTTGTTTTATTTGTTCATTCTCTGCATGATTTAAAAAAAAAAAGAACTTGGCCAATGTTCATGAAAAGATGTGGAAGGGTAAAAGCATGGGTCAAGGAAGAACCCATTGCAACAATATTTCCCTTTCATTTACATTGTGAGATAGGAAATGGCCTTGGCTGTCTTCCACAATCTCTGATCTGCCCTTGGAGTTGTAATTGTGTTTCATACTGTAGTTTTGGGTTTACACATACCCTTGGAAATGAATAATCAAGCTATATATTGTAAAAGATTGCTCTCTACAATTTAAGTTGAGTGTTTGGTTGGTACCTAATCTTCTTTTACTTGCCAAGTTTTGAAGCTTCTTTGGAGTTTTTCATGTTGTGCATGATGATTACTACCTGTTTGCCTAAGGGACTCAGGTGATGGTGATAGGTGGATGGGGTGGTATTTCAGGGTTGCTGTTGTACTACAACACTTACAAGCTGTAATGTCAGAATTTCCCCACTGTGGGACTAATAAAGGACTATCTTAACTCACTTAGTGAAACATCTGCTCTCTCATTACTTCCTGTGTTTCCCCTATGCAGAATACCTGACCCAGGTCAATTTGGAAGAGAAGAGGGAAAATCAGGAAAAGAATGCAATGCAAGAGTTTGACAAGGGAGAGTGGAATGCCACAACAGTGCCCGAGCTCTTGAAGAAGCTGTCAAAACCCGGCCAGATGCCCATGTACTACTGCGGAGGACTGGAGCTCCTGTCACACACAACTACTGACTGTGAGTTGTCTTTTGGGACAAGTTTTGCACAATTATCTTTCTCGTTTAATCTTTCAATATCCACTGTTACTTCAATGACCTGCTTCACTGGTCCAACTACTATATTTCCTGGTTTAGTGCGAGCTAGAAAGATCTGAAAAAGATCCGCCTTCAGGCCAGGAAGATTATGAAGATTTTAAGGAGAAAAAAATAGCCAATACAGTACTTAAGGACTCACAGCACATTAGAGCATGACATCAGGTGAAGCATGCTGCAAAACTGATCATATCATGTCATCGTCTGAGATGAAATGGAGAGGAGTAAGGCCTAAGGCAGTCCACCACTGATTTCTCCTCTGACTCCAGTGGTATGTAACAGTTAGCAAATTTCCAATATAGGGTATAATGTAACTCTAAAAAGAGGAAAATGTCTGTGATGCCTGGTGCAGTGTGCCATTATGCTGAGGATAGGTATATTATCTGGAGATAAGTGAAAGCCCCAATGCTGGTATGATTTGATTTGTGATCTGTTTCCCATTATCTTAGTGAGTAGAATTAGAGATTCCCTGGGTGTATACTGTAAATGATTATGTAATTTGGTTGCTGAACTGCTGAGTACCACTGTTCTGAACCAGCACTGTCAGCTGTTCCTCAGGCTAAGTGATGTTGTAATGAATAATGATCTTTAGAAATGAAATGTCTAACATCAACATACTTTTATGAGCTTTTAGTGACAGAAAAATGTTAGAGCAGATATAGAGGTGGTTTGTTATGGGATGACAGTCAAACACTTTAAGCCTTTCCGAGCTGTCTTGGGTACAATTTAATGAAACACCTGTGATAGCAGGTGTCCATTCCTAACCTCAGTGGTATTGCCTGCACACAATGCTGTCCGATTTAGAGTTGGTTGCTTGTGAATGGTGGACCCTGTCCGTTGCTTGTGTAGATTTATGTAAGCCTAGATGGACAGGAGTCCAGGAACATGCCAGATTAGTGATGCTTATAGGCATCATGAATTGACGGAGGACCTAGCAACTTCCCTGACCAACTAAAAATAGCTAAAAAAAAAAAACTTTTTTTAATGAGAGTGTCCACACTAAAACCGTTAATTAAAACATTACAAAAATCCCATACTGCAACATGATGGGGGAAGAGGTTGCAGTTGACATCACACAAATTGTTGCTCAAGGTTTCAGATGAATGAAACCAAATAAGCTAGACATGAACATGTTTTTTCATGGCCTTAGTTTTATCTCAGCATGAAAAACAAAGTGGCAATCTTGTGATTGTGAAAGATTTGTTGGGCCAGAGATATTGCACGATACTTGTCTACCAAGTCCTCTACTGTATGAAAAGGGGCTATTGTCGACAGGCAGCAGCTGCTCTCCAACAGTTTGTTCACCCCTCCTCTGTCAGCAGCTGATATTTTTATGAATGTTTTTGACCCAAGAAATGACTTTGAAACTCCACACCACTAATATAACTCTTTTTAGCTATTGCCAAAAGGCAGAAATTGCAGCTTTTGTGAAACAACCTACTAGTGCCATTTATCAAGGTCATTGGCCCTCTTCGAAGGGTTTATTTTGTTGTACTTCACCTGAATGAAGTTGTAAAGAAGTACTTCTGACATGCTCCACCCCATTTCTGCTCCCATACAGGTATTGTATAACTTCAGGTCCTTTTATAGCATTGCCAAGGGGAATGGAATGAGTTAAGCTTGAAGCTTTACGCTCAGTAAAACATAAAGCTCTACAATATTCACATTCTTATACAATGCTAACCTCTCTATTTAGGGTTTTTACTTGTATTGCTATTTGTAATACACAATATCCTACTGCACTGGTTGTTCACTGCAGAAACATTTGTTATCCAATCGCTCTTTTGTCTTCATTTATATGAATAAGAGTGTGCCATCAAATGATATAATACCTGTCCTGCAGTGCCATTCAATGGAAAAGGGCAAAACTTACATAACTCACAACTGAAAGGATCTCAGCAGGGCTGACATTACAGATTTTCTCTCCTAAAAGTGCTCCCTCACTGCCCTGCTGTATATGCCAATTTATTATAAGTGGAACAAAGACCTTCCCTCACACTATCTTTGTCTCTCAACATACTCTGTTTATTCTTTTGTCTCGTGTCCTTGAATGTAAACCAGTGAACAAGGCAAGCTAAACCAAAAACTATCCACTGTTCTCGTCTAACAGGTACAGGCCAGACCCTTTTCAGGCTGAACAATGGCTTTAGTATCATCAGCAGCAATGACGCAGTGAGGAGGTAAGGAGACCTGAGGGAGAGGTAGCTGTCAGCCCTCGGCGGAGCTTTGACAGATGGACCCAGAGACAGGGGCAAACAGAGAAACTGATGGCATAAACTAGAGAGATCATTCTACGCCCTCCCTCGTCCTCTCTCTGGTTGTTTGTGTGATAGCCCACAGAGGAAAAGATGATCACGCTGAAGATTGAGATGAGCGCTGAAATAAGCAAAGGCCCTGTGTTTTGTCCCTGAAAAAGGCAGTGTCAGATCCCTCATGTCAGATCAGTAAGGTTATTATTAACTTGTCACACAGTTTCCCTGTGTCCATTGTTAGCAGTCATTATTCAAGTGAGAACACAGTGTCTGGAAGATGGAGATTGCAACAAAATTGCTGTCTGAGCTTGATGAAAATAGCCATAAAAATACTGCTATAGGCCAGATGCTGACCTGAACTGAAAACTATGTGAGCTTTACCACAATAAGGGCAGTGCTTCATTGCCTGCAAAAGATAGTTTTTTTCTTTTGCCTGTAGTTTTGTTTACTGAAATGTTAAACACAACATAAATACAAATTTTGTTGACCATTTTTGGGACTGCTAAGCATACCAAAAAAGAACACCTCTATACATGGGGCAGTAGTAATAGTGATTATAAATATTAAGCTAAAAAATATCTGTATGAAAAATAAACCACATTTGTAATAAAATCATATATTTTTTTTAACTTTCTCTTGATATTTCATAATGTGCCATCTGCAGATCTCCCAAAAGTGCAAAGAAATCAGGCTTTAACATTCAGCTAGCAAGTAGCAGCTCATTCATATTGCACTTTATTTTTCTGACACAGCTGCATTGAAATACATTCTTTTCCTTTATTTCCATATGAAATGAAATGGCATCCTGTGCCTCCTGACTCTGGTATAATTAACTAATAGTTAGCCACAAACTAAATATTGGACCTGTGTTATAGTCTGTTTTTTGTTTTAATGTGGTTTCCATTCTAAGATTTGGGTATTATTTTTTCTGCAGATGCCTGTTGCAGAAAACAAAGGATCCAGACAGTCAGGAGTTGTGCGTGTCTGTTCTAAAGTTATGGAAGGGTATTTGTTGTGGAAACGGTATGTAATTGAATTACACTGTATTTTCTGTTTGTCCATGTAGCAGTTTGCTCTCACTGAGTAAGCTGGGGAGAGTAAAAAAATGGAATATTCACACAATGCTCTTTTCTTGCAATTTGTTAGGCCTGCATTGCTTGTGATTGTGATGCTTAAGCCTTCTCATTTGTCAAGCCATTACTTGCCTTTAAATCACACAAGCTCAGTGGGCTTCAGCACATAAACTGTGTCTGCCATCATTTGCTTACACAGCTATTCACATTGTGCATGTATATGAACAACAAAACATTTCTTCAGTTTTACCACCACTAATGCAACTGAATATTCATGTTTTTGTGTTTAAAGACTAGGTTGTTGTTCTTTGGTAACAAAACGGTATTGTGTCCAGTGAGCTGTTTCTGTCATTCATGTTTTCTTTTTGCTTTCAGAGGAAAACATGAAAATGTTGATGACATGCCCAGTCACCAGACAGTCCGTTGTTAACTTGGTAATATCAGAGCATGTTGCAGTGCGGAGGGAATCCCTGGCATTGCTGTGTTTGTTCTCGCAGATGCCACATGGCCGACGCTTGGCCATTGACAACCTGAATGTGAACATGTAAGACATATCTTGATGTTTTGATAGGATGCAACCGTAGAGATAAATACCATAACATAAGTAACTACAGTTAATTTAGTAGGGTGCACTTTGATTTTCTGACTTATGTTAAACTTCCACTATCAAGATGCAAAGCAGAACAAGGCACAACTTTCAACTCAAGGTTATTAAAAATTAAGACGGACATTGCACACAGTCAGTCACTGAGACATATGTTTGTGATTGTCATTGCCACATCTATTTAATATTTTTTACATTAAGTCATTTTATATTGTTATTTTTTGTTATTGTATATTGCTCTAGGACATAGTTTTAAAAATTGTGGTGAGTAACCTAAGTGAATTTTTAATGATACGTCGGTCTGATAATTTGTAATTGTACAATAATTTGTAATTTTGTTGCTCCTCTTTGGTATTATTATTTATTAAAACACAGATTTAATTTATTTTCTATCTTTCATTTTTTCTTTGTCCCCCTTTTCCTTATCTTTTTTTAACTCTACTCTTAATCTGGACCTTAAGGTTAGTCAAGAACCTCATGGCTGGCATCTTAAAGCCAGAGCAGCAGCAGGAGAACACAGCCGTCCACATCCTGGAGAATTTTGCAGCAGAAAACAAGTATAACTTATATGCAATCTAATAAAATACTGGTGCAATTCTCCTCACGCCCTTAAAAAAGATTAATTTTCTCTCTGTACATGGAAGTATTTATTTTTAGATACTCTGGGAATGCAGAATATGACTCACCAGGGTCTATTATCCTCATAGACATCACATCCATGTATATTCAAAGCACTTTAAAATCCATCGTTACATCATGTCAGGAGGAGTCCTCTGAGAAAGGGAAGTGTGGCATCCTTAATAATTCAACATGTGCTATCCTTGTGTTAATGTCACTTGAAGGCAAAAGGCCATTCTCAACCTGTTTTCCTATCTGGCTCCTAATGAAAACAAGACATGAAAGGACAACACAGGCTCTCCAACACAGCAGGAAATAAGCCGAGGTGTCAAGCATTGAAATGGGGAGATCAATTTTCACTGTCTGAAGCTCAAAGACAGTTATTCAACAGCAACAAAAAATCCTTGCATTCCACCAAGGCTTTTTACTCTGTGTAGAAGAACAGTAGGGTCAATGTTGGGCTTCACAGATATCTTTGGAGCTCAAGTTATTCTATCTCTCTTATCTCTCAAAATACCTTTTTATACATTTGGATGACTTTGGACAAAAGCTTCTGGACCGTGGTGTGTGTTGCAGTTTATTCATACATCTTTTTACTGACGTCAATGTGGAATTATGACACAAGGAGTTGTGTATTTAGGGAAGTAAATATAGCTTGTGGTTTTTTGATGCTCCCGACAATTATTTTTTCTAACTTGTTTATTCTTTACTTGTTCAGTTGTGAACCTCAAGGGTTAGGTTGATATTGTATATCTGCAAATTTTGTTTTTGAATGAATCTGGGCCTGTAACGTGCAGAGTTTCCTCACCTTCTCAATTAAATCCACCCTCTTTTCCAAATATGGTCACTTCTGGCTCCAAAATAATCAAGATGGTGACAATCAAAATGCCAAACTCTAGGTTTCATAATGTAAGAATACAAATCAATGTGTCACAGTTGCTGCGTTGCTACATACTACTTCTTCCATACAGTTTACAATATTTATAAATATATGCACATAGTATATCTATCTTACATGAAGTTCAGTAATATTTTAATATTCTTTCACAGATTTTGCATTCAATTAAGAGAGAACTTGACAGAATCTGTCATTTTACCATTCACAACATTACTGGTAAGATATGTAGATATAAAGTTTCATATTGATATACTAAATGCACTGAATATGTAAAGTTGTGCTTATTTGGGTGTGTTTGTTTGTGTGTGTGTGTGTGTGTCTGTTCATATCTGTTTTTTGTTATTTATTTTTAGAAGAATATCAGCACGTCCAATCTGCATATAATTTCTGCACTGATATCAGCTATTGGTTGTCTGGCTCGAGATGACATTATCTGTCGCAGCTTTGCTCATGATCCAGAATGTTGGAAGGCCTTTGTGTTTGCCATTGTAAGTGTCTTTCCAGACTAAACTCTTTACAAAGGAAAAAAGTACAAACCACTTGTTTATTGAGTTGCATGTTCACTTTATGCGTATATTTAATTGTAGAATGTGTTGCCTGTCTTTGCAGAGAGAGTGCAGTTTATGTGAATACAAAGAGGTCCTCTACGCCATGCTTGGTTTAATCATCAACCTCTCAGCTACCACTTCTCCAATCATTCAGGTAAGATCAGTTGTGCGTGATATTTGATGTGGGGTGGAGTTACAGATATGTATGTGTATTTCAGAAGTTGAAAAAAATGAACTTCTGTCTCATCTGTTGTTATTCTAAGAGTGGGAACTTTACTGTCTGATGATATTGTAACTTGATGTATTAGATAATGTCAAACTTTATTCTTGATATTAATAGAACTATATGTTCTTAAATATAATTCACTTCAGACCACTTCACTGTAAATTGAATTGTCTGCATATAAATGCCAGTGGACAAGGGAATAAGACGTGGCTTTGTGTGAACCATGATGTGTGATGTCACCTATTCAGATGTGAAATGTATGTGAAAATTGGTTTAACAATGTTTCCCTGTCCTTTTCATAGGAGCATGCTGTTTCACTGTGCGACTGCTGCCTGGGCCTGCTGAGGGATAGTGATGGAGGAGTCATAACTGTGAGTGAACCTTTAGCATGTCACCACAGTCCTCAGGAGGGTTGAAAAATCATAACACACCATATATGTAGTTGCTTTTCTATATCAAAACTTTTCATGTTTGGCTATATTACAGTGTTTCAACAAGAAAGATTGGGAAAAAAAAAAATTGCACTTGGGGACTTTTACTGCTGTTGGTGAGGCTTGTTGAAAACTTGCTTTCAAAACTTCCATACATTACATAGGGCAAAAGAAATCCTTTCAGATAACTAGACAAAAATAAAAGACATTCATCTTGAATAATGGGCCTTTTCTAGGGCTTGTGAGCTCCCTGGCAGTGTTCCCCAAAAGGTTGTAACAGCAATCCACAATGTTCGGAGGATCCTATATATGTGTCATTACAGTTGATTAAAACTCCAGCTCCAGGTGCTGTAGTCCGTGCTAATGGCTGTTATAGCAGTTTCACACTGCTTATGCAATGCCCTTAGAGTCTCACACTTCCACCCATCTGTCTCTTTACTCTATTTCAGAGCTCATTCACTGCATACAAGCAACTTTTCCTTAGGTGTCACCTGGTGACAACATTCTTTTTAAAGATCTCACTCAGTAACTTTCTCTCTTCTTTTCTTTTCTTTTCTTTTCTTTTCTTTTCTTTTCTTTTCTTTTCTTTTCTTTTCTTTTCTT
>JAOWBC010001387.1:13792400-13809892 GCA_028566105.1 Hypoplectrus providencianus | reverse complement strand
TAACTTTCTCTCTTCTTTTCTTTTCTTTTCTTTTCTTTTCTTTTCTTTTCTTTTCTTTTCTTTTCTTTTCTTTTCTTGACCTCACTTACAACTGATGATTACACCAAATCTATAAAGGCCCAACTCCTGCTGCTGGGCTGCTGTGTTTTAGCATTTAGAAATACATGGAATAGCTTTCTTATTGTAAGGATCATTCACTTCCATTGTAATCACTTTTCTCAAAACCTTTAGAGAGAAAATGTCTCACTCGTAACATCTGACTAAAATGTAAGGGCGCTATGCCTGTCCTTTCTTTCTCCTGCCATCACACATCCCTTTGAGTTCACACCTGGCGGCTTTATGCAAAGGACCCAAGGAAGGGTAGTGTTGAGTGTGAGCTCCTGACATCTAGGGGACATATTCATTAGTAATGCATTATTTATACACTGGGTATGTACTGAGAGAGGTGCCTAATATTACTTAGGCCCTGGGGCTATGGAGATTTTGGAAGCCCTTTCCTCCATTCACAATACGCCATGGCAACCATAGTTCAGTACTATTGGCCATGGCCAGAGACAAATAGTAAATGGAGTGCTATGATGGACTGATTAAATGTCCCTTAGTGTGCTGATCACCAAAGTAATGCACAGGAAACCTTTTGTGACTTCCCTGGCCCAGTAATATTATGGCACCTTTAACTGTTAGACTGCAGATCTGCAGAAATTATGCAACACAATCTGTGCACTAGAAGTGTAGTTGGAATATTCAGAAGCCTTTTAGCTCTTCCATGTGGTACTGCGAGGGCAATGCACAGTGGCTTAGTCCGAGCGTACTCTGTGGCTGCCTGCTGCTGCTATGAATGCAGCTAATGAAACGGTGATACTCAACTGAAAGCTGCAATGGTTATGTTTTTATTAACCTTTCCTTGAAAGGTTCCCTAAAATTTTATGTTCAAACATGTTTTCAGGCAAGTCTCTCAACATTTTATAATGGTCTTTCTTTACTTTGTTGCTGCAAATACACTCCATATGCCTAGTGATTTCATGTCCTAAAAACCTTTTTCCTTTTACACAAATAAAGTTTGTCTCAGTTAAGAGCTATTTTTCTCTGGTTTTCGTTTTGCTAGCCTTCTTTCTCCCACAGCAGTTTTCTTTTGATCCTCTGTTTTCCTGTGTTTCTCTGCTCCCATCCATCTTTCTTCTTCTGCTTTTCTATATCTGTATCTTCTATTATCTCAGTTTCCTAACACCAACATTCTCCTTTGTCCCCAAGAGAGCCACAGGCGTGCTGAGCACTATCCTCCCTCACTCACCTGAGGCCGTTCAGCATGTTATTCAGGGGGATGTGGTCCGGACCATGCTCTGGCTGCTGAAGGTACATAACTGTACACACAGCTAAGTATCTATGAATAACAGTCAACACTTGTTTGTAGAATATTGTATTTTCAAGCTGCATCACAATTTATATAAATTATAAAAACCGGTACTCCCAGCACTTAATAATTATTCGAAATAGTATTAATATTTGAAGGTAATGTCTATGTATTCTGCTAATTCCATGGCAGTGTCAACACAAAGATAAAGCTTACAACCATACGTTCAACTTGTTTAATGTCATTGTTATTTCTGCTTTTTATTTCCAGGGAACAGGGCAGAGTGCCACTAAATACGCCATTAAGACTCTGACAGTGTGTACTGCTGGCAGCCACTTGGCACGGGAGGAGCTGGTGAAGTCTGATAAAAGTGAGAAATGACTGACATGTTAGCATTACTGTTACAGGCTTCTTTATTGGTTTATCAATAACATTTAAAGATTGACCTAATTTCCAAATGGAGTGTTTTTGTACATTCTTATCCGTACTGCATGTATGTGAATGATGTATATCTGTTGATTTTTGCATCATTACATGTGTTTAGTAATACATTTTTAAGTGCTTTTCTTCTCATATTCTCTATTCATTTATCGTTCTACACAGAACTGTCTATTTTGCGTCATTTGCTGGCTTCCAGCTGTGATGAGATGGTGTCAGGAAATGCAGCCCTGTGCTTGGCCCAATGCTTTGAATTGGAGGGAATTGCCAGCCACCTGCTGGGCACTGATATTGTGCTGCTGCTGCTACGCCATGCTGCAGGGGACGCTAAGAGGACAGCTGTGCGGCAAAATGCGGCAATCGCTCTGGGGAAGCTCTGTCAATCTGATCCCAGGTACCCTCAACTCACTCCATAAACCACATGCTGCTGATTACATTCTAGAAACTTGCCTGAAGGAGCATTGACAGATGAGAATAAATACCTCACTGGAAGATAATGTGATGTTATGGCTCTGGTTAAAGAAGTGGGCCACACATTAGTCAAATTTATGACCTCTGGCTCAGGCTCAGACATGGAATATTTAAGTATTTATTATAATGATATTTGCATCTTAAAGTCAGTATTCAAATGTTGTTTTTTATACGAAATGAATATTTATACAGTAGTATCTTTTTTTGCCTGAATAAGTCCACTATTACTGCAGTCACTCTGTGTATGTGATGATTTGCTAGTTATGCTAATGAATGATGATAGCCATAACATTACCAATGTGTCTTAATATTTACAGTTCATTGACTATGGATAGGCTGATATACAGCCACAGAATATCTTCACTGCACTGAATACATGTTTAGATTATGTCCTCTACAGAATAAAAGGGAAATGGAGAGACACAATTGACATGATAACATTGGTGTCAGGGTTTCACTAACTTATTTTTCCTCAATATAATTTTTCTTTTTGCAAAATAGTGAAAAATGTAATTATTTTACCATAAGCCAAGTTGTCATTTACAAAGTAATCAAAAGCCCAAAGACAAAACAACAAATCCTAAAACTTTAGAAGCTAGAGCTTTTGGCAGTTTTGCTTAAAGAAATACTTTACCCTCAAAATTTACATTTCTATACCTTTTCAATGGAATACTGCGCAAGTTGTGTGAAAGTTTGTGAATGTATGATTTGATCAAGTGTTGCTGTTGTTAAACACGGCACCCATTTACTCCAGCTAACCATTTCCTGGTTGATTGATTTTCTATTCAATGAGGAGGCATAAAAGAAAAAAATGTTCTTTAACAAATCAAGGTAACGTGGTGAGTATATGTATATGTATATGTATATGTATATGTATAAATGGTCCTTGTGAGTGTGTATTCCTTTAGGTGGAAGGAAATATCTCAAGGAACAATAGAAGTAACCTGGGCTCAATTGTGTCATAGCACTGATGTGATATTGCCATAAATATTTGTAGGGTATTTTATTAAAAAAAAAAAGGCTGCAACACAACAGGGGCATTCTATTGTGCCATAACTTCTAAACACCTTATGCAAAATACCACTATGTATTACATTTCAGTCTGAGACAAAAGTTAAAGTGTACATTACCAGCAGGTTTTACAATGCTTTCTCTTCTGCGAACTATTTTGATTTAATGTTTTCGTGAAAGGGTTTTACTCTATACTGCAGGGTATAATTTAAGTGGGAACAGCTTTAACTTCTACACATTGTGCTGCTGCAGGCCATCTTCCATATATTGCAGCACCTCTCTGATTATGTGAGTATAATGTTTGTTGTAGGATCCTTTTGGTAGTAATGGTAGAGGGCAGCTAGAAACATTTTTCTTTGTTCATGGAACATTGTTACTGTAGCTGCAGGCTGTAGAGCTCTGCTGTGACTGTGTTGATCTTTAGTGTTTTCAATTGAACATTGCCAAGCTGAACACACTTTCACAATGAGCTTCTTTTTTCCATTCCAGACATGTGAACAAGCTTCGAGAACTACACGGCCTTGAGATCCTGCACTCCTGTGTGAAACTCATCACATGACCCAGTAAAACATTTTTCATTTTCCTTGCTATTCATGTTTTATTATCTGCATTTTCTTTTTTTAATACTCTCACCAGTAATTACTATTCCAATCGATTTTTGACATAATATTGACTTTTCTGTTTTGTTGCTGTCTTGAGAAAATTCAAAGATTTACATCATTTGCAATAAGATTCTGCTCCTAATTGCTTCATCTACATTAACAAGGTCATAAACATTAGCAACATCTTCTTGGCTGTCCTTGTTTTTCACACCCTCATGAATTTATGTGGTTAATTACTATGAAAACGTCTGGCTGGAGGTGCATGTGCCGTCACTGTAACCATCTGTTATTTGATTCAAATATCATAAATGTTTTATAGCGATGTAGTTGTCCTGAATACTGGTTTAATGTTTTTTTTTTTTTTTACAAAGCAAATAACTTGGTATGTGTTGGATTACGCTTGTTAAAAACATTGGTTTACCTACAAAATGAAACAAACTGTAATTGTTGGATTCTGAAGGATTGATATTGATCTGGCAGCATTAACATACTGATGGGATTTGGAGTGAGACAGATTATAGGGCTGTGTGGTTGAAGGGGGACTTACTTATCTGCCTTGGAGGTCTTATATATCATGACAGTTACTGAAACTACAAAAGATTTTTAACTGGTTATCATATGGTCTCACACTTGACCTAAAAGCAAACAAGACGATCAGCAATTTCTATATAGTTATTCCTGGAAGCTTTCCCAAGGCTGATTCTCTTTGAAATCAAACTCAAGTATTTATGGCACACAGAACAAAAGAGACGATGTTGACATAGTTGAGCAGTGAGTGACAGGTGGCCCAATTAAAAAGAAGCTTAGAGTTAAAGAGTAATCTTTATAGAATTCAAAATCAACAAAAAATCAAAGTTCCTTAAGATTGTAAATCTCTAATATGTAGTATAGTGTTTGCTATACAGTTACAGTATTTCTGATTATTTTTATTTTATTATTATTTTATTATTTTTATTTCTTTGAAATATGAGGAGTCCTGTGCCCAGGAATATAATGTTCAGGCACATTGCTGCTTTCACTGCCTGAATGTTGAGCCCAGACACTATGAGAAGGTCAGGGATATAACTCTGCTAGCATAATGTTTGCACTCTCATGGTGATGAAGAGTTGTACTAGAGGAGACAAGTGGAACAGGAAATGAATGATGTTTGCTTCACCTACTACTTCCACTAAATGAAGGTCTGATAATGTAAAGGTTATGAATTAGGGTGAGTGAGAGCTCTCTAAAAGGATGATGTTAAAATCATGTTGTAAAACACTTGGGTGTAACAGCCACACAGAGATACAGATTTTTAGGTTAGAAATTGTAAACCATCTAAATAAATTACCATCGACGTAGGTCAGCAGGTGACGATCCCTGATTTCATACATCGTAAACAGCAGTGACACTAGATCAATCTGTCCAGTGAAACATCCCCATCTACCCCAGGATAGATTAGCACATAATGTTTTATATACATTCATGGTCGTCAGAGAATGAAACCTGTTTTCTTGTGATCTCCAATGACTTTGAGGGGTTTGATTGAAAACTCAGCAGTTTTTAGAGGGCTTGCTATTAGAGTAAGGACAAACATTGACAGCGCGCCACAGGAATGACTCCTTAAAAATAGAAATAAGTACCATGTTTCCACTTTCGGGTCTGAATAGGTTTTTGGTTAGATGCCTGAAATAAATTGTGTGAATTACACAAGATGAAGCGATGAGGCGTTTTGTTGTAAAACGTCAAAAAGCTCAGTAAATACCTGTGCTTTTGATAATGCTGTTTTAATGTGTCCCTAAGATCCAAGTGTTAATGTTACTAAGTAGATGAAAAAATGGACACTATTGTCCAAAGCAATCATGTCAGAATAATGGAATACTTCCTTTTCTAACAAAATGTGCTATTGTTTTCATGGTTTTATAGGATCATGTTTATAAAAAAATACATTATTAGATTGAGTTTTTAACATAACTTGTACCTGCTGACTACGTAGTAGCTGCAGTGGCTGTAAAAGGAACGGTTACTGAGAAATCTAATCCTTTTACAAATGAACTGCAGAGGACAAAAGCTCTCTGAAAGCGATGACACCATCTGTGCATGGTTGCAAACAACTGATACCTTCTGCTCAGTTGGATATAGCAGTAATAAGAACACTTAATCACTGAGGCTTGAATGATTGCAAACAAGACGACACAGAAATGAGGAGGCTTTACTGTTTCACACTTGGATTTTTGCTGCTTGCAGGTATGTACTATTTCTGAGTTTATTTTATTGTTGTTGTAGATACAATATGGTAGTTGTTTTTCTTCTGTCATGTTCCAGTTCTTTTTTGCATCAGCTTGTAAATATTTGAAGATAAATGTTATAGTTTTTTATTCATTTTTAGAATTAGAAGAATGTCAAAGTAAGATAAGAGATATGCAGCCCTACTAGTGTAACTTCTAACAGTGACACAATTCTGAGAACATTTTTGTGATTCTCTTTATTTTCTTACAGAATATTAATTCAAAGCAAAAATTCATAATAAATCAAAGTTTCAAAAAAGTAGTTAACAGAAGTTGGATAGCTGTTCTTTTTTAAAGTAAGGTCTGCAAGTAACATAAATATCTCTCTCTACAAAGTTCAACCAATATAGTGAAATGCCAAAGGAACAAAAATACAGATAATATTGATGTAGTACATTTCCGGTGATGGGGGGAACTGTTTTGAAAGCATAACTGCAAAACACCAACAACCTTACACGATGACAAATCCAACTACAGCAAACAATCCTAAAGAAAAATATTGTTTTGTTAACTGAAGCTAAAAAGTATTTAGATTATGCATGTGACAGTTGACACGTATGTGATACAAAAAGTCATATCAGAAAATGCCACTCAATTGAGTTAGTTGAAAACACATAACTTAAGGCAATAAAATCACTGGTTAGGCTGAAAGAACACAGTTTGGGTTAAAACAGCAACTTGTGCAGTTAACTATGGGAAAAAGTTATGCATACTGACTCCAAAGTCTGCTTGATATCTGATGAGTTCTCTGATAAGCCAAATTGCGAAAAGCAGACAAGCCAAGGGAAGTCACTCCTCCCCAACACTGTTACTTTATTTTGCCTTACACACTGTCTTGGAGCATTTTGTCTATGTTTTAGCACCTTGTACAAATCAGTTGTTGTCATCAATCTAAATTGATAACCGACGTGATGAGACGTGAAATCACCTACATAAATTCATTTAATTAGATAACATTGCAATAAACTGTATTAACATCGATATAAAACATTTTATATCTGAGACATCAGTCACACACTAAGGTGTGTCAACATCATTAACGTCTTTGCATCTGCCACAACAGGGTTCAAATTATTAAAGGTACCCTGTGGAGGTTTAAATGTAAACCATCAGTTTCATCTGCCAAGGACATAACAGTTACCATAAATTCCTGCTATAAGCTGCATAAACGTCTCCTTAAAAAAAAAAACTGTTTATACTGGGGATGCATTATATTAAAAGGATTATTTTTTTCATCTTGTGACTTCTTTCTACCAGCAGAATGCACTTTCTGTACCGCTGCTGTAATGCTAGTGCAGATGCAGACATCTAAAAATACAACCTAATTAGTATGCAGCCTAATTTATCAGCTAAAGCTTTTTTCAAAGTGTCCACAATCACTGAGAGAGATGAGCACAAATTAAGAGACGGCAAGACTGCTCCTTTAAATCATTAATCTTCCGATCTCTTCGAAATTAGCTAGTCGTTTATGGAATAACCTTGCGTGTCAATCAATCTTCTGATATTTGATCCCTTTGGCATAATCTATAATAATATATTTATACAACACAAGCCCAGTTGACTCTAAGTCTTATAACCCTTTTAAAGGGGACAATTATGATGTATTCATTTATAGAATCATGCAAAATATTACCCTTAATATAAATAATTCCTTAAATGTCATACAAGTGTAAAGAAAAACATGGATCTATGATTCTGTTGAATCTTGATTTTTTTTTTTTTTTTCTGCAACATGATACATGTAAGAAGGACAGCTTTAGGGGAAGATATTTGAGTGACGTGTGTTGTTTTTTTTTCTATGTAGTCCGGGCAGAAAAAGAAGATTTCCAAGGTTACCACACAGAACAAACAAAAGGCACAACTGTCATAAAAGATCTGCCTTTGAAGAAAGAAAACACAATCAGTCATGGCAGCGGAGCAATACCTACAGAGAATACACATCAGCGCTCTGCGGTGGCAGTGACTTCCAAGTTTCCAGAGGCGGTCTTGTTTGACACTCAACCAATGCCATCATTTGAGAGAGGACAAATCGTAAAAGCATCAGTTACAATTGCATCACTGGATGATTTTGTTTCCAGAAATGGGCAAAACTCCCTCAAATCAACGAGTGGTAATCCATCAACTGTGAGAATTCACACTAAATCAGAAACCCAAATGATTTCTAATTATGACAAGCCCGTTTTCCCTTCCACTCAAGCTGCATTTGAGTCTGTGATGAGTAGCACCACTGAGCCAGAGGTCTATTTGTCCACAGATGAAGTGAAAGGCTCTCTTGGGTTTCACACTCTGCTTGATATCAGGAATCAGAGAAACACTGACTCTATTACTCTCACATCTGCTGACAGAGGGCCGGGAGTTTCAATCCTATCTGAATCTCATCCTCGTGTAATTGATAACTTGGTGGCGCTGCGTAATGACAATGATGACAAACAATCTCAAGGCAAGGACGATAAGAGGATTTCAAACTTGGAAAGAAATGAGTATCCTTTCGGCACAATGCAATCCATCTTAGGCAGCGATACAGCAAAGGATTCAGTGAGAGGAAACACCCTGACAAACTTGTGTTTGACCTGCCAGAAAGATGGAAGAGCGGTGTCCACTGAGAAATCTGTGACTCTGCCTGCACTGTCACCTCATGGCTTCTCTGACACTCTTAGTATTGCTCTAGATATGAGTCAATTCCAAACCTTATTACCCAGTTTGCATCAACAGTCAGTGGAAGAACAAGAAGCAATGCTCAACAAAGACAGCAGTCAGCAAAACATTACAAAGCACTCAAGTTTTGGGGAGAGGGAAAAACTAGTTTACAACTTGACATTTCTTAATGTATCCCTCAACAGAACTGTAAATCAGAGTCAAAGCATTTTGAACAATTCCCAGATAACTGTAGCGTTTGACACACAATCTACTGCTCCGATGTCATCAGCAACACAAAAAAACACCAAGAAACAGTCTGCGCACACCCATCCTAGTGAAACTTTAGTCACAGAGAGACCGATTTCAACAACCGCAGCACTTTATCGCTTTTCAAAGTCACTTTATACTGCGAGAACACAACATATGCTTGTAAAAAATTTAAGCATCAGGGACCCACTGTCGAAACTGATATATTTCAGTAAAGATAACAAAAATGCTTCCCAAAGTCTCCCAATAAACTTCAAAAATGTATTTGTTCAAAACCAATCTTTGGACATCAGCAGTGGGTCAGGAAACAATTCGCCTGGCACCACTGAGGCTTCCCACAGCAGTCAGAAAAGTGTTCTTCCAAAAGGCAGTGATCACAGGACTACATCACATCCACCTGTGAGCATGAGGTTTCTTGATGCTCATAGTACGATCACATCCTCCAGTTTTAGTGGGCCAACCACATTTGCAGTCAAAAATCCTGAGTCTCGCTCTCTGTCAGGACAAGATATGTTTTTTATCTCTGTGTTGAGGAGGCAAACACCGGCAAAATCAAACTCTTACACCAAAGATCCCATATTGACTTTGTTACAAAAGGATTCTGACATCAAGTTTACATCTGTAACCCCAAAGAGACACACAACAGATCAGCTGGATTTTCAGACATTTAACACTTTAAAGAGCATTGTTAAACAGTTTGTTGTTGATCCCTCAGGGGCAGGGAATGAACAAGCTATGAAAAAAACACAAACTTTAACTCTGACAACAGGAAAAGTTGTTGTGCCTGCTTCGTTGCTTCTATCTGTATCAAGACAGGACTTTGATCATGATGTATCCACGTCGACTCTAACAACAACACGAGGCAAGTCATTCTCTGAGAGACTGACAACGAGCAGGCTTTTAGGTAGTCCATCAGAAATCCCTCTGGAGAGGACATTTGATGTGAGCAATGATAACCATATGGCATCAACACACCAAGCTTTTGTAAAATATACCACTGATTCAATCATACACAATCTGAAGCTGGGAGATAAAAATGAGCAGGTGTTGACTGTTGTGGAAGATGAGAGCAAAGAGATAATAAAGAGAGAGGGCGAGAAGGGTGAAGAAATTATAGAGACAACAAAAGTACACAAGTTTCAGGAAGAGGAGGAGAACGGGGATGATGAAAAGTTACAGAACAGTAGAGAAGAAGTATTTAGATCAGATATGTCTGAAAGCAAGAAAAACAAAGACCAGGAGGAGGTGGACATGGAAGAGCATGGGGCCATGACAAGTAGAGAAGAAAGTGGAGGTACCTTAGAAAAGGAGGATGGAACAGTTGAGGAAGTCAGAGATCAAACACAAGAAGAAACTGCTGGACAGAATGGTGTGACTAAAATGAATACAAAATCCACCAGAAACATAACTGGAAAGCAGAGCGAGTCTTTGACTAAGGACGGAGCAGAGATTAGAAGAGAGGAAGCAACAAATAAAGAACACACTCAAGATAACAGGGGAGTCGGAAGAGAGGACAAGACAGATGTCCCCCTCGCACCTACTACTAATTCTAAAGAACTTAACAGAGACAAAGGTCACTCTCTAACAAGCCTGTCGTCCTGTCACAATTTGAGTAACAAGCTTGGAGTCACTGAGCACAAGGGCATTCATCAGGGGATTTATATTCCACAAACTGTGGAAATGAAAAATAGGCCATTTTCCCAAAAAGTGACACACAATCAAAGACCACTACAATCAACTCTGAGATCCCAGAGTTTGAAACGATCAAGAACGACGCTTTTTCCCACAGAGCCACACACAGAGATTACACCTCATCGGTCCACACACAGAGCTATGCTTACAAAGCATCCAGCTTCACTTATTCAAGGAAGCACTCAGAATAAAGTTATCAAGTCTTTCCTTTCTCCCATTGTTTTACCAAAAACAGTTCCTAAACTCTCTCAAAAATCTGAAGATAGTACTTCAAAATCCAGCGATGCACTAAAGCACAGCAGGGTGTCTAAATCAGCTCAACATGTACTAAAAAGTATTAGCAATGTCTTTGAACAATCAACTACCCCGAAATTTGTAGTCACAGCAGAGTTCCTGAGAGCTCAGCCCCACTTTACAGTAAATAGCTCGAGTCTCAGTTTATCAATTATTCACAGTATCACAGCTCATACACATAAATTTAGTACTTCATTTTTGAAGGCAAATTCACTTTTACCGAAAGAGAAAGCAGTGAGAGAGAAATCAGAACCCATTATTTCAACACCTATATTTGATTCCAGTGTCAAGGACCCTTTAACCTCAAACATGATTGAACAATCTACTTTGGTAAATCCATCCCCGAGCCAGCAGATGTATAATGACTCATCCGCCAAACCACTCACAGCCACAGCCTTGTCGTCTGTGGCTCACACCTCCATAGACCAGCCTAACGAAAGGCAAAGCGCCTCTCAGACAAGTCAGTCCGCCTCCTCCTCCTTTGACATGATTTCAGGCCGGCCATGCTCATTTAAACTGTCAGCAGAGACAGCCCATTCAGATGCTTTGCATCCTCATGTTGATGATAACGAGCAGAGATCTGTGCAGACTTTAATGGCATCGATGAGCCCTAAAGGAAAGAGCGATCAATTTCCTCTCAGTGGCATGTCACCGCTGCCAAATCTCATGCTGTTTAGAGATGACAGTTTACCTGGCACATATAGCCTAACAGGGCTAACAAGATCAGCCTCAGAAAAAGAAATGTTGAGGGCGACCGCCACTGCTGAATATGCAAATAGTGAAAGTGGCCATGCTGAGTCCTTATTAGGGACTTCTGATGAGACAAATCAAACTGAGGAGCATGACAGCGTGCAGAAGATGTTGACCTCAGGACTGAAACATTCAAATGAAATCACACACCAGATGGCAGAGAGCAAAGATGAAAAGAACAGCTCCCCTTTACATGCACAAACCACTGGCAGGAGTAAACAGCACGATAGTAACGTGGAGAAATTCAAACCTTTGTCACTAGCACAGACTGGGAAGCTAGCAGTAAAAAACACTAATGAGGACAACCACAAAGACCTGTTCAATGTAGATGGCAGTGATAATCCAAGGAACACAGTGAGAACCACACTTGAGAGACTTTTCCCCCAGTTTGAAGGTTATAATGAGAGAAAAATTGCTCAGCCCACCACATTTGCTTTTCAGTTCACAGACAAAAATGAGCCGGCATTAAATGAGGATTTTGTGCCTGTTCCAAGTGATTTTGCCCAACCTGTGCTTGACACAAATGATCGAATTGGTGCCACCGCATTTGTTGAGTCAGATAGTCTGCCCAAAATAGCCCAAATACAGGCTAATGATGTGCCTAACAATGCTATTTCTGATATGGAGGGCCATGCAGCAAAAACACCTGAAAAGCAACATGATCCCTCCACACCACAAGGCACTGTGGGTGACAACACTCCCCCTGTTCCACACATTCATTTTGGAAGTGACCTTAAGGTTCCCAATATATCCACACAGCAGATTGCTCACCGGATAATGAATGTTACTCCGGGATTCCAGATAACCACAACTAAAACCAATGATCTTGTGTCTCTGGCACCAAGTGCTAGCGCAAGCAGTCTTATTGTCTCCACAGAAGCTCATGAATCAGTGCTGACTACAAGTGAAAGTGTAAAAGTTGTTAAAGAAAAGTCATCTCAGGCAACACAAGCTGAGCGTGCAGTGCAGTCCAATAGTCATATTGAGCCTTTGTCATTCAGAGAGCTTTTTGCAACTGCCAGTACTGGAGAACTCCCTCCTGATGAGAAGAGAAGAAATATGACAAAAACACAGAGTCCAGAGCAGTCTCAACATGTTATTTCTGAACAGGTGATTGAAGAAAACCAGCAAGGCCCACCTGCTGTGACTGCAATAACAACTCCTATCAATGACCTGGAGTGGAGCGTTGGAGCAGGTCTGTTAAAAGCTGCTCACAAAGCTGGAGAGTTACATGGCATAAGTTCTACTATGGTTACAAGATTTAGATATTCATCTTTTAAAGACATCAAAACAGCACTGACAGTCCAACATAAGAAGCAAGCAACATTACATGAAAAGACCTCAATAAATCAAGTGATACTTGGGGCTGTGACTGATTCCGTGCCACCTATGGGGATTTTGCCTTCAAAAAATATTAATAAAAGCAGCTGCAGGACAACTGGCTGCGTTAACTCAGGCGTGACAATTGAAGCAACAATTGGAGCAGGTGAGATTGATCATACCGCTCTAGAGAAAATGTATAAAACACAGGCCGGAAACACAGGAGGAGACCATTTTAATGCAGTGCACACTCCTGACATGAAACCAGAAAATGGCAAGTGTAGCACTTACTGTCCTGGAGCTGGAAAGGTTACAACACAGGCCACCAACCTCGACTTTCCAATGCTTTCACCAGCCACCGGTGAATCTGATCGTGACCGTACCATTGTTGATAAGAGTACAACCGAAAATGACAAGGGTATGATGGATGAAGCTTCAACAAGAGCACTGGTAGTTGAAACTGATCATTTGGAGAGACCTGGAGAACTTGAGAAGGCTCAGTTTGTTCAGAAAACAACACAAAGACACTCTCACGGACAGACCCCTAAAGCTCAGGAGGCTGTTGCAAAAGAGGTCACTATACCTGAACCTGAAGCAGCTACAGTGAATATCACAGCAGAGAATACTACTGAGCAGACATTGCTCACTGAAAAAAATATAGAAACACAATTATACAGCGGAGCAGCCAAAACTGAGACATTGGAGGCACAAAATGCCACCAGGTCAGCGCGTGATGTGGCTAAAAAAGAGCCAGCAGTACAAGAGTCTGGGCGCAGGCTGTTGCTGCTGGAGCCAGAGGCCGAGTCAGAGCTGAAACACAGCAGAAGGACCTCACCTCATCTGTATCTCTCTGGGTAATCTCATTGTATAACCCTATTATTCTAGCATTATCTATTAATCATGCGTTAACAAATTAAAGAGCTATACTGGGGATTGTGCATGATTTATGCTGCCAGGTAGATAATCCATCACAGCGAACTGCTTTGTGCCTTCCCTAAATTAATATTGTCACATGGTAAAGTTCTTCCTGATGATGCATTTAGGCCACTCCTAAATCCATTATTTGGAAGTCTGCTGCTTAAATGCATTGCAATTGTGAGCTATAGTGTTGGAGGACAGAAATAGAGAGCAAACAATGATCAAACATGGATATTGTCAAAAAGTTTATGAATTTTGTCACATGCAGCCTTTCTTCAGTGCTAGCATGTCAGTCTTTGGCAATCCCTTAAAGCTGGTTCAGGCAGTTATCTGAAAAAGGAAAAAAAGAGGACAGTACTGCAGAATTTGGTTACAATATGCTGGACATTTACTTTTTTGTTTCTGAAGTCAAAAGAAAAGAAAATTGTGCCTGTTGACGGTTTAACTGTTCATGCAGCACTATTGTTGATTTTTTAGATACCTGCAACATTTATGTTGAGTGCTAATTAGCACATGTTAGCATGCTTACATACTAAACAATATAGTGAATAAGCTAAACTAAGATGGTGAGCATGGCAAACATTACACCTGCTAAACAGCATGTCAGCATGCCGACATTAGCATTCGGCTCAAAGTCCTATTGTTTATATGTGCTGTTGTCTGAGTCTTGTTTACAATGGAAAGACGCTGTTTGCCAGCTAATCTGAATTGTCAGATGCCACAGTGTCCTTAGATGCTCCTTGTTTGCAAGGAGTTTGCAAAGCAGCACCTGCTCAACTTTGACAAAAGATACAAGCAGCGCAATCATTCACTGTGATGGATTACTTGATTTTCATTGTGCAGCAAAATGGATGGAAACAAATAGCTGCCTGAAAGGTAAGAAATCAATCAAAAAACTTTTAAAATCTGCTCAAACACATTCTTTAGTCTATAGTCAGCAGTTACATAACACAGATAATTTGTATCGTACTTTATGGCCTAAAACAAACAAACAGAAAAATGACTGAATGGTCTTTTATTGAAAATCTTTTTCAGGTATATGTACAACAATAGATACTATTGTTTCTTTTTCTCCAATTGCCAGGGTAACAGAAGTTTCAGATGACCTGTGTGGCAGTGGAAACTACACGGCAGAGATGAGTCTGAACCTGGGAAGAAGTCTTGAACCTGGTGATGCTGTACCCGCCCTAGGGAACCTCAGAGTGGTTATCAACCTGAAGACAAACAACAGTCGGATTAACCTCGGGGTCACCTCCTGTTGCTTGTCCCCAACCACCCAGCCTGACCTCACCAACTCCACCTGCTGCCTCTTCTCCAGGTACGCAAGAAAGTACGAAGTGAAGGGACTGTGAAGAACTTTTGTCGTTTTAAGCTAAGAGGGTGTAGTGTTGTGTATGTTAATTTACAAGGTGAAAAGGCTCTTTCCCAATCCTATGAGGACCGAAAATTGTATGTGGTTTAAAACTAAATATAGGCGAGCAGAGGCAGCAAATACAGGATGTACACAGTGGGAAATTTACAGTACATTTACTGATTTATGTTCAGCCATCTGGACTGCATGTCATGAAAAGAGAAAGCAAGCACTCAGCCTTTCATGTGAAACTTTCTCTTTATATTATTTGCTACCTTTCTTGTAGAAATTCGACTGAGTTTGTCAAAATATATGCTAAATACCTGACTTTTGCTTTTATATACTCATACAATGGAAATGTGTTCATGAATAATGCAACTTTTCAACCTCAATACAACCTGGCCAGACTGCCAGTGCTTACAAATGTGTTTACTAGAGAAACAGTGTTATTATAATTCATATCAATCCCATGCTTCGCAGGTTCATTTTTAAGAGCCGAATATTCTCTGCTTAGTAAACAGAGGACTGCTGTAGGTTGATGGTGTTATCTCTCTGAGCCAGCATCACTCAGATAGATAGAAATTCTGTGTGCACCTGCACACTTAGAGAGGCAGCGGTATAAATCTGTCAAACTGTGGGTAGGCTGTCTGTCTGACTTTTACTGTGTATCTGAACAGAACACTTGTTAAAAAGTGGGAACACCTGGGACAAATCCCTTTAATATGTATGTCTTAGAGGCAGGATGAAGAGAAAATGATAAAATATTTAAAGTCACCTTGAAAGCTAAACTAGCCAACATACTGGTAAATAACATCCAGAGATATATAAATACATAACGTATTCACATTATGCAACATGAGTAATGATACTTATCTGACAGCATCATTAAATGAAAGCTGACCTTTACCAGCTTTGAACTGAGCTTTGAATTCAATTCATTGTAAAATATTGATGGCAAACTGTTTTTTTCTGCTTTCGTGGTTATTGATAAATACGGCTTTAATGGCTTTTGACAGCTGCATGGAGACCTTTGCTGCTCTGATATTCACAATTTAATGCTTAGAAATTCAACCATTCAAGGCCAGCAAAAGTGACTGCTAAGGTTATATTGGGTGTTTGTGTTGGTGCCTCAGGTTAGCAGCCGAGCCAGCGGGGATCACGCTGCTGCCCAGTGCCTTGTCATCCAGTGCCAGCTTCACCATCAGTCTCTTCCAAATGATTAATTACTCAGTAGTGTACCTACACTGTGATCTCAGTGTCTGCCTGAGGAACCGCTCTGACTGTGAAAGGGTAAGGCTGCAGCGGGTGCACGCTTGGTGTAATGAATGCGAGCGGATTGAGAGAATGAGCAGCTGAGAGTGATTTAAATTTAGTGACACAGGGTGTGACACTGTGAAAACAGGGAGACAGACGAGGAGTGAACAGGATGATGTAAATGGGCTGGGGAGACGAGCAAGAAAGGAGACCAAGGTGAAGTACTGGAGAGGAGGTGATTGAATACATGACTGAATTTAACAGAAAAACCAGAAGGAGAGGAAGGATTATTTGCAGGCAAAAGCATATATCATCTCCCCTAATTAGAAGTGAAAGGGGAGGGTGTAGTGTAATTAAAATATCCTGAATCTGGTATAAGCGCCACTCTCTAAATGTGACAGGAGTGGGATGTATTGACTGAGATTGTGGCTGACATCCAAAGACTCATAGCCTAAAACATCTGTCATGTCATTATGCACTCACAGGGTCACATAAGGTCCAAGCAAAGTTACAGGATACTCTTGCAGAACAGGCAAAGGATGCTGACACAAACTGCTCCCGTCTCCTGCTGCTGTGGGAATGAGGGCTCTGATTTAATGGGAAAAACTGAATCATCTGACAAGTACGCGTTAGAGGGCAGGGGTGAAGCAGGAGATAAACTCTGGAGACTCGTTTTTGTGTCTGCTTTTGTAGAGAACTTCTACCACTCAGCTCTCTGATGATGTTTCTATAGTATCTCCTCATGTGTCTCCTATAGGACTGCAAATTCTGTTGTTTTTTTTTTTTTTGCTGGAATGCTTAATGGTCAGATTAAATACACAATACACAATTGTATTTTATTATTATCATTTTTATTATTATTATTATTATTT
>JAOWBC010001387.1:13742946-13754347 GCA_028566105.1 Hypoplectrus providencianus | reverse complement strand
GATGAATATCTGAACAAGGTCCAGATAGGCACAAAATATGGATTTCAATGGTCATTTATTATCAAGGCAATTCAAAAACACAGGCCATAAACAGAAAACAAATCATCATTTTTCCAGCTTTGTTAATTTAAAGTTTGCTGTGCTCACAGATGCAGATAATAATTTCTCTTGAGAAATGGAGGAAAACTTCAAGCTGACACCTTGCTTTTTAGCAGGCAACACAAATAGGCTTCAAACAATTAAACATTTAAGAAAAAAAAAATACTATGAACAAAAGACCAAAAAAAGAGCACACACCACTTTCTTCTTGTTGACAGGAAAATTCCCATTAGATTTAACAATCATGGTGCACAACCTCACATCCTCTGGATGAGTGCATTTATCCTGAAAGGAAAAACAGCTGTGTCAGGCAAGGGAAGGTACAATGTCAAAGCACAACTGACAAAAGGGCTGTCTAAGCACTGGTCCCACAGCCTGCTGGGTCAAATGAGGCTACATCCAGCTCTGGTACAGAAAGGCTGTTTAGCTGAATCTGATCTGCAGCTTCAAGTCCATCTTCCTGACACTGTAAGAAATTGTCTGAGGTCATTCCTTCAAGACAGTGTAACAATTAAGTTATTTGACTCCATAAAGGTTATGCACATAATCAGTCCATATGCTGCTATGTAATTAGTTCACAGGACATTAATTTCTAAAGTAATAGTCTGCTGTAAGTGTCCTCTGTGACCTTATTCTATAACACACAGAGATTTTCAGAGACCACATGGTGAAGCCATGCATGAACATCGGTAATGCAGTAATGTGGTGCACTGGGTCATAAGCATTACTTGGCTTCCTGTGCAGAGCCCATTGAGATGCTCTGTGTCAGTAAAGTCAATAATCAGAAAAGCAAAAGGTCATCTGAGGGCCATCATAATTAAGGTTGTGTGATGGCTATCAACACTGAAAACATTACAGTTAATTTAACATTAGGGGTAAAAATGGGTCTGCTGCATGGGGGAGTATTTGATTTCCATGCTGGAGGTGAGAAAAATGCCTGAGGTGTACTTAAGCCTTGCCCTTTTAATCTCTTGACTGGAATATTGTCCAATGTTTTTCTGCAAAAAAATCAATCTATTCCTTGTCTGAGTTTTCCGCTTTACGTTTGGCTGTTATGCAACAGAGAGTAGATCCATAAAGGCACCGGGTATAATTGGGTTGAGAAAATCATTGATTGCAGTTTCATAAAGAAACAAATAAGCTCCAATAGGACACTGTTTTTATCATAACGGTGTGAAAAACAAATCATCCTAGAGTGCTCACAATCACCAAAAAATAAAGAGCTCTGGTATTATAAAGCTGTATATCGATCTCAGTTTCAAATTTTAGCCGTAAAAGCGTTGGTAGTAAACAGCTGTCACGCTGGAAGCTCACCTTCAGCGAAATGGCCACATCGGGGTCGGCAGCCTGACAGACACGCTGCTTCGGCTTGGTGTTAACACGTTTTCTGCGCTTCCTCAGGACCACATAAATTTGCACATAAACCAGCAGAGTGATGATGAAGGGAACATAGAAGGACACGATGGAAGAGTACACCACAAAGGCCGGGTTGGCGATCACACACAGGGACTCATCACGAGTAGCTGTGGAGATAAAACCAGAGTGAACAAAAGCTTTTACACTGCATGATATGTTCCAAACAAAACTGGATTTTTTTTCTATTTTTCTGTTTTTGTCACTGTGACCCCTTGAAAACTTTCCACAATACAATGTTTGGACTGAATGTCCAGCTAAGAAACAACAGTTGCTCTATGATTTCAATCTACTTGAAAATTCATCCAAAAACTTATCTCCTCTACTCACCTGGAGGTTATCACACAATGTTTCTCCCCCCTCCCCTCTTTTCCCTCAGACCATTGCAATCCTTTTCATCCCACCCAGACTCAGTCAGAAGTGCCTTATAGCTGAGCCCAGAGGCTGCTACAGGACTTATATCTGGAGCCAAACGTAGAGATCCTATCATCCCGATTTAAGATCCCATGCACTGGTTCCTTATTAATTTTAGATTTTACTGATTTACTTTTAAAGCCAGCCAAATTGGCTACAGCCCTGGCTTTTTAACTCCCTTCACACCAGCACACACACAAACACACACACAAACAGCTTTTGGAAATCCTATTCTGGACTCAAACTTGGACTAAACTTCACACCTCCAGGTTAGGCAACAATTATTGCCACACAGGCTTAGCTAGCAGCATAGTTGTCATGGATACTGTTACTGTCACAGTAATTGTTTAGTTCATGTTAACAACTTGCTATGTTCACACTTAGAGTGTAGCTGTGGCTCAGGACGTAGAGCTGGTTTACATTTCCTTCTGAAACTGTGTTTTCTTGTCAGGAGGAGTTTCTACTCAGCCTGTGTGAACAGAACATCTTCTGCATCTCTGGAGGAAATTATATGTCTAAAAATAAGCAATCCTTTGAAATAAATGTGGCCATTTTAGCAGAAAACTAACTTAACACACTTTTGAAGAAGCAGGTATTATAGGAAAAATAATGCTACAGACTAGGGATGTTTTCATACCTTAGTGTGTTTCCTGTGGTTTAGTTTGTGAATTTGGGGCATTTTTACCCCCTTGGTTTCTTTTCACACAGATAATAATCAAAACAAACCAATGTGTGTGGCTACAAACCACATATAATGTTCAAACAGCATATTATCCTGTCTGGGGCAGGAGCAAGAAATCAAATACATGAAAAAGGACCTGTGCCCTTGATAGTGTATGTTTCTTGTAATGCGATTCCGTGTCTCACTGCTACTATTACTACTAGGCAAGCTGCTGCATATTCAACGCTCTGTTGCATTTCAAAATGCAAAGCACACCTGGCTTGCAAAGTACACCTGGTAGCTGGGCTGGATCAAATTTCCATCACAAAAAAGGCTCCAGAGCTTGTAGGGGTCCAAGGCTTTCTACTTAAAGGGTCTTAGTGTGGTGGTTTTGGTCTAAACCCAAACGTGATTACCGTCTCCACACCTGCCCAAACAAATCCCACCAAGGGGGAAAGGAGCCAAAATCCAATTTAAATTGACTTAAATCCATAAAAGTTTTTTTTGCCTCTGCTGCTATAACTTTGATAATTATTTCTCCTTCAGTCAAAAACTGGTGAAGCCCTTAAATGGTCCCTGAACATGCCATGACCACCAATTCAGACTGCTCACACACACCAACTTGTGACTGTGTGTGCATGAGAGTGTGTGCGTGGGTGTGTAAATGAGAGAAGCATTGTTAAGTGCTCTGCATACAATGTGATCCATTTACAAAACAAAATCGGAGGCTGTAAAAACTCTAAAAAAAAAAAAAAGACAAACAAAAAAAAACTAATCCTTCTCCAGTTATATAGGCTTTCAATTCTTTGCTAAAAAAAAAACTACAAAAAGTATTTCAAGCATGGGTTACTATAGCTTAAAATAGCTAAATATTTGTGGTTTGTGCCTTAGTGCTTCCTGCAGCTCATGCTGAGACAGGGTACAGCTGTGGCTCACATAAAAGCAGTTGTTGGTTCGTAAGTGCAGAATCAAGGTTACATCAGGGCACTTAAAGGGATGAGTGGGGCTTCAGAGAAACAGGAACTGAGCGACTGATTGAACTGCTCAGCACAACAAATCTAAGAAGCCCTAAATTGAGACCTAGCGTAGCTGTGATTCTCTGTTAATGCCTCTGTTCTGTTGAACAAGCAGCTGAAATGGTTTTGCTAAAGTGGTTACACATCACTCATCACACACATCATTAAGTGCCACATAGCAGTAATTATAAGCTAGCCATACAGGTGCACTCACAATGCTCTACACTACGGTATGTAATACTATACAGCAATACACACTAATATACACTGACCAGTCTGCTTTAGTCATGGACAGATGATGGTTGCTGGTTGTTTTGTGTCCCTCTCAACTTATTTTTTGTTGTTGTTGTTGTTTTATTGGTTGTTTTTATATTTTATTAAAATCATTGTTTTGTGTCCTTTTTGGTGTCTGTTTAGATCATTTTGTCTCTATGTGTGATCTTTATGCCTTTCTTTTTTTATTTGCGCCTCAAGTTATTATTTTTTGTCTCTTTTCTGTCTAGGCTTCTTTATGTCATTGGGTTGTAGTAATCTTTTCAGTGTCTTTCTGACAGGGTTGTGTCTTTGAACTACTTCACTGTCTTTTCTTGGTTGTTTAGTGCCTGTAGTCCCTTTTTGGTGTCTGTGTTGTCATTTGTGGAGGGTTTTGTATGTATTTTGCATTTCTGCATGGTTGGTATGTGTCTCTTTCACTGCCTCTGCCCTGTAGGCCCATAATCCATCTATGAGTTCCCTGCACCATTAATGCAAATATGGGCAAGCTTCTAAAAGCTATATCACCACAATGTATATGTCTCTGCAATGTCCTGTACATGCTGTGCTGTTCCCTCCAGTAGATGTACCCATGAATAATAAAAAAAAACTGCACCATTATTTCTCCACAAACTTGGTCATACACAATGAAAAAACATTTATCATACAGCATGCATCAGACTCTTTCTTACCTGTGTTATTCAGGCCAAACAATAGGGGACATGATATGGCGAAAGACAGCACCCACACCACTGAGATCATTACGGTGACCCGTCTCCTGGAACTGTAGCGAGTGTTGTACAGCATTGGCATTGCAACTGCTGTGTAACTGAAGGGGTGCAGAAAAAAACAGGCACTTTTTAGTTGAATGTATGAAAAAAACGCGGCAACTTTCAAAGAGACAACAGGGAAGGTGTGAAAAAAGATCTATGTCGCACACTTGTATGGTTTTAATTAATTCATGTTTAATTTAATGGTCTAAATGTATCCCCTTTTGTTGCTACTGTAGTTCCTCCCCTCATTAATGGGTTTTAGCTCAAAAGAGGACAGCGAACATGAAGCCTACAAGTGGTAAGAGATCTCACTTGTCATCTTTGATCAGATCCTTTTTGATGTTGGACTGACGCTTTGCAGAGCGCAATGTTCTGTGGGCTGCAGATCACATGGAGAGGAGGATCTCTTCTCCCTGGATAGACGTTACCATTTAACCTTGCTACACTGGTTGACCTTATTAGTGAGCTTGCTGTAGTCACCAGGGAATGTAGAGTTTTTACAGTGTCTCATGCATTGATTCTCGTGCAATTTTATTTCAAAGACTGTAGACATGAAGTCAAGTGGGTAAAGCTTTTAAGAGACCATTTTGTTTAGGTTTCTCTATGAACACACACAAGACAAGTAAGCATAAATCTAAGGTAATCATATTATGCCGTACCATATGTGGACACGGATGGTCCAATGTTCTGGACCAAGGTCTTTGGTGGAAGACGCCTTGGTAATGGAAAAACCTTTCCAATTTGTTCAAGAGTGATAATGCACAGTGTGGGTACAAGGACGAAAGAAATGCGAATTTACAGAACAACCCTGGTAGATAAATATTTTTGTTTTCCTGCTCCTGAATCACAATTTGGGGGGTTGATAAAAGCTTGGCTGCAAAGAGATAGCATAGCTTAGGTTTAAAAAAAAAAAATGAGGCTGCGTTATCCATTCTGAAATGAAATTCAGCCTGTACTTCTCCCCCTTAAAGAGGGCTTAACACTTAGGCGGTCTGCTTTGCTGGCTTCAGTGGGTGGATGTGCACACACAACTCTCTGTGTGATGACAGATTTGAGCTTTGTCCTCTTCAGTGTTCTGCAGATCTTAGTTTAAAATTAGCCTGCAGAGCTGGTTAGTGATGAGCAGCATTGTGGAGCCATGGTTTTTACTATCAAATCCCCACTCGTTGTATAATACATGTGCCCTGGGATGCATACACATCAGCTCTCAGGCAACACAAACATATTAGTGTTACCACTTTTATGCTCTTCTGCTGATGGACAGTTTGCAGATGAAAAGACATGCGACAGTGTGCCAACAAAGGCAATAAGGATGACCACTGTGAGCGACATTAAACAAGAATGTGTAAAAACAAAATAAAATCCAAAATTAGCTTAATTGTATGAACACATGCAAATACATTTAAGACTATTAGGTTTCAATTTGTGTACCCACACACAAATCCAGGAAGAATTTACAGGAAGATGGTGTCCGTGGAGTGAGCTTTGTGAATGATTTATGAGGAAGGAAATGCATCCAACACATTTGTGATGCCTTAGGGAGACACACAATGTGCACTTTCTACCAGAAATCTTCAGAGGGAGACTTTAAGGACATCACTTAAGTTCAAACACATAAAAAGAATGTTCAAGGAAGAAATTGATGTGTGTTACATTGACGGCTGATTGGTACCAATATGTGTATAATGCCATTTTCTGTCAGACGGCTGAAGCCATGTGGCCATAAATAGAAACAGAAAATGTGTTACAGCTGCAGTTCCTAATTAAGGGGCTGTGCAATTTTGCATACCACATCAAGTGCCTTATCAAATTTCAGGTCATGCTATGAATCCCTGAGCAAATAAGTACACAGATGTTTATGCTTTACTGCACACCAAAATGTGAAGGATGTCCTGCACAGATTTAAATCACAGTTAAAATCTGTGCTAATGTTAGTATTTCTGTGCACATTATGACTCACTGGAAGTGTTGAGTTTAAAAACAGTCTTCCTTTTGGCAACAGAATTGTGTTAAATCACATTTGGAATAAGTATATTCATATCACCTCCTACACAAAGGCATTTTAGTCTCATGCCTATTAGGCTTCTGCTTTTAAGGAGGATGTGAGTAGCTTTTTTGATCAGCCAACTCCAACTGCTGCTAATGTTTATCCTGTTAACAGTTGAGTAACCAACAGATCTTTTTTCTGGCCTGTGGTCACAAAAATCCAAAGAGTTAGTTGTTGGTACATTCACACTGGGGAATAAGAACAAAGAACAATTTGTCTGATGTGTACATGTAAATACGAACATTGCCTGGAGTTGGAGAAAGTGACTCTTGATACTGTCACACTCATTCCACCAGCAATTAGTATTCACAAGTACACAGCAAGCCCGGGTGAAATAAATAATATCTAAATGTTAATTTTCTTTCTGTTCCTCCTTGTGTGCATTAGAAATTAGTGTTGCCAGCAAACAATGATCTAAGAAAAGATTATCAAGAATGGCTCTTAATAAGCTCCACATACAAGAGACCTTTCCTTTCTAACACTTTCACCTGAGATGAAATTGTGTCTGTGTGACCGTGGTGAACATTTATCTTGCATATGGATTTAAAATGGAAAGAGCAGCCAAGCGGAAAATCGTATGTAATTAAACTTGACGAATTTCTATGAAATGAAAATGTGAGAAATGTTGTTCCCTTGGTATTTTTCAGACAAGACATGTGAGCTCTTATGATACATATTCTGCTTATGAATATTACATGATTGCTTCATACATTTTTCTATGAAAGCTGTAGCAGTACATGGTATTTAGATGAACAGCTTCCCAGTGTGATTCTCCTTCCTTGTGATCTACTTTCATGGAGACGCTGTCATTAATCAGTGAGTCACGATGCCAGTCTGTGAATGTATTTTTGGACAAGGTATTAGTGAATCCAAGGGATGGAGGTTTAACGTCAATACAAGTGTTTTAAATAGCACTATATTAATTGGTTTCTTTATCTATTTGTGCTATTATCAATATTCTCTTTTAGAATAACAACATTTAACATGTACAAACTCACAGAAAATGATCACTAATCTCTACAGATCTCTTGAGCTCTCTAAAGCAGTAGCCTATATTGTTATTTGTTGTTATCCAACCTAAACAACAGAATTAGACAATTTCATCCAAGTGAGCATTATGTGGCCGCCATACAGTGCGGAGTGTTATAAAAATGGCACACATGTCAACATATATATGCGTGTACAGATGTGGTTGTTTAAAAGCTGTAGTTTCATTGAATTTAGGCTAAAAAAAACCCCCACAGATTTACTTAAGTTTAAGGCCAAAAACTTTCTGATAAGATGTTTTTATGTAAAAAGTGGTGCACAAAGTCTGAGGCACAGAGGTTTCGCCATTGCTAGGCTTCTTACCACCCCTGTCAGAGGGCACTGGAGGACGGTCTAAAACGTAAATATGGGTCGTATTTTGCTGGTGTTCAAACAACCTATAAAGATGTTTCTGATAGAAGACCAGTCTCCTTTCACATTGTCATTTCCTGGTGACCATACTGAGCAATTAACATCCAAACAGCCAATCAGTTTGAAAGCCCTGGCATCTTAACATACTGTCAACGCAGAACACACATGAAAATAGACCCAACAAGAGCAAATACATACACATTAAACAAACCAGTCAACATAAGAAAACATTATGTTACATCTGGAACATCTGGCAGTCAGGAAATTAGAACAAGTATGCACTTCTATATATAAAAGCCTGGAATGAAAGGTGTTGTGAATGGCGTGAAATCCATGTTTGTGACAGGCATTTAGTCTTATAAAGACATGTGGGCTTTGATTGTCATGTTTGTAAAGATTTCCATTAAAAATCCATTGAGAAAGCATTACAGGCAGGCCTAAACAATCTGTGTCGTGGCAAACTCACCGATCAATGCTGATGGCACAGAGATTGAGGATGCTGGCTGTACACATCATCACATCCAGAGTGACAAAGATGTCACAGTGGATCTTGCTGAAGCGCCACTCTCCAACTACCTAGAAGATAAAAAAAGGGAAAAAAACAGCAACAAATGGCAGTTTACAGGAGCAGTCAACAGAACAAAGCGGCTGCAGTCACACAGAAAAGGCAGCACCTTGGCAGAAAGGATGTGTTTCACTTATGCAACAAAGAGCAACCCTGACAGTCAAGCCTCCTCACATATTGTTTCAGATCATTTCCACGGAGGCAGCAGAAAAAGAGAGCTAAACTGAGTTGTATCAGTGAAAATACATTAGGTGAAATGCATAAACATGAAAGAAATCCGAAAGCTGTGAGTGACGTCTGATAGGAAACAGATGTGCTCTCACCTCTGCATAAACTGCAGATGAAAAGAAGCTGCCACATACATTTTAAAGCACACACAGATTCCATACGCTTTGCTACATTCGTGGTACCAAAATAATGTTTTACCTGATTTGATTGTCCAGTGACTTAATGACATTTTGTGTTAAACAACAGCTAAATTACCGGCACCCTCAGCGAGATGATTATCCTCTTACATGCACCCTGGTCTGCGGCTCCAGGCGGCTTTCAGTCACGATCGAAACCTTTTTGTATTCATACCTCAGTTGCTCCTCTTACATGGTCAAACCCCGAGATGAAGCAAACATCATTAGCGACGGGTCTGAGGCGTTCGATGCCACCCACTTCGCCTGACATAACATCCTACCTGCTCCCTCCCACGACTCGGAGAAAAGAGATGAGCATGCCGGAGGAGCAGCACTTCTCTGCGGTGCATTAACCTTTGACCCCTAGGCCACGACTACAAGAAAATAAACGGCAGCTTAGAGAGCTACATGTGGTCGCTGGTGTCCACGGCACTAACCCTGATTGCAGGATGATCTGACAGCTTAATAAGCACCCTTCTACCTTTTGCATCCTCCCCTTTCTTCTTTTTCTTAATACATTTTCTAACCTTTTTCCTCCTGGTATTTGTCTTCTTCCTTTCTCAACAATATCCCTGCTGTCGTTCAAGCTATATTCTGGAGGTTTATGCGACAATCTACAGGTTGCTCCTCGAACCCGCACAGCCATATTTTTTTTTCAACATCCTCATCAGTGCTGCAGCCTATAACAAATTTAAGAGCTAAAAGCCATAACAGGCCCTCGTGGCTGCGACACCATGTCCAATCAGTGTGGGGAAACAATCTATGGATATCAAACTGTTTGTCTCCGGCAATGAAATCAAAACAAACATACACTAAAAGAGGATAATTACTATGAAACGCTGACTGTGGGATACGCAAATGTCCTAACCTTTCCTCCCTCTAACTTAACTCATACCATTGCACTGGGCATATGTGCAAATCATAATTCAGAATGACTCAGCACTCTGATTTAATTTGCCAATATAAGTAGTTGTGAAATTGAAAATGCAGTAATGAAAGCTGGGGAAGAGAGAAAGAGATAGAAAGTGCAATGTGAGACGTCACTTAAAATGAAGCTAAATTGAAAATTACGCTCTGTCGTCCATAACAAGGCAGTCTTTATAGCCTTCATAATAATAATTAAAAAAATCATGCATGCATAAAAATAATATATATGTATACTGCAAAGTAGAAGAATAAAAGAGCTGTTATAAAGCGTATAGAGTACTATTATTATAGAGTTATTATTATGTCCTGATTATTTCAGAGTTGTGTTTATTCTCATGTCTGTGTTTTTCTCAGACTTTCTTAAAAATACTGCAAATTCCTGACATTTCTCCCTGTTCTCTGAACTACATTTGCTATCTGGAAAAGCCAGAAAAAGAGTGTGTTTAAATTAACTTAAACATCTGAACCCTCCAGCCATGCATAAAGTTCCCTCCATATAACCTCTGAATCAGTCACACTCGACAGAGAGCGAAAACTGTGGTAATTAATGCTAATTCAGCATTTAATAATAAAGGGCAAGCTGAATGCCCGGCCCACTCTCTGTGACTGAGCTCGCACTAAAGTTCATACTGATACATTATTAACACGGAAAACTCATGCGAGGCCACGATCAGTGACACTATGAAAAATGTCTGTATACTGATAAAGAACAAAGGAGTGTGTGTGCTGACAGATTTGGGGTCTTTATGTGTAATACAGAAGAGACCAAGAAGAAAAAAAAGCACAGTATTGTTACCTAACACTATACAAATGCTGCTAAGTGTTTGTTGTCATTATCTTAAGATGCACATGAGTTTCGGTTGCATCTCTGATGGAAAAAGCATGTCCTGAAGAGCGAGAAATGAATAAATAAAAACTACATAAGGCTTTTGTGGGCTTTTGTTAGCATCCAGGAACATATTTAAGGTCACCTTCTCTTTGAAGACACAACTGCATATTTGGAGGTTATTATAAACTGGCTCCTCAGGAAATATTTAGCAAATAATTCCTTATTTGCATTGATATTTTTCAGTTCCTTCTCAGTTTATCCTTTTTCACATTCGTAGGAGGCCTGACAAGCCAAATATCACATGCGCTTCCCACACCTGACACATGCTGGATAATTCATTTGATAAACCATTCCGACTTCCTGACAAACAGCCAGTATTTAGTTTCCAGCACATTCATCGGAGGAGGAATTCGGGTCAGGATAAAATGACTTTAAAAGGAATAAAACACAAATATGGCTGTTCTTGGTCATGTAAGAACCAAACTGCACTGAGACAAACAGGGCTGCTCACAGTGGTGGAATGTAACTAAGTACATTCACTTAAGCACAATTCTGAGGTACTTTTTCTGTACTTGAGTATTTCCTTTTTATGTAACCTTATAC
>JAOWBC010001387.1:13732281-13742846 GCA_028566105.1 Hypoplectrus providencianus | reverse complement strand
ACAACATTTTAGAGGAAAATATTGTGCTTTTTATTCCATTACATTTAGATGACAGCTTTAGTTACTTTTATGTCAAAATACAACATTAAATTAGATTATGCATGTTCATAAATGAACAAAATAAAAGTGTTTACCATAGTTTAAATTAGCAGCTAATACAATAATAGATTGAAGGGGGGACGTCCTGCACAATGAGTCATTTTCATTTTGATACTTAAAGTGCATTTTGATATTGATATTTTAGTACTTTTACTTCCGTAAGTTTTGAATGCAGGATGTAACAGAGTAAGTTCACCGTCTGGTTTTAGTAGAATACATCTTCTACATCTGGCTGCTGTCCAGCTGTTTGTCACTGTGTTTGTTCTGCCTCCAGATGTGATCTCAGTTTGAAACGGACCTCACGATCCTATTTTAAAGAGCTCTTTTTTTTTTTTCCTTTTATCTCCCGGTGCAGGAATATTAGCATCATGGCCACATATAGACCTTCCAGGACACAGCGGCGCATGCCTTGACCTGTCAGATGGACTCGTAGTGAGGAAGGCGAAAGCCATTATTCCTGACAGCGTTCACCCCTTATTCTCTGGATTTCATACCCTGTCTCTAGATTTTCATTCTGCTCTGTTGAAAGGACAGGTACAGGCACTTCATGTGTCATCCACACATTCAGTTCATTTGTGACTACATGCAGGCGAGGAGGGAATGAATCCTCTGAGTACTTATTTAGTGAAGTGTGTCGTTGATGATATGATGATGATGATGTGGACTGTGTTGTTTATGATGATGTCTATGCTGCTGCTGGTGATGATGATGATGATGATTGTGTTATTATGGCAGAAATGTTGATCATGTATTCAGCATGTCTCCACGTACAGTGTATCTGTATGTATTTACATATTAACATTGTGCTGTTATCCACACTATCTGTGCTTTAACTGTGCTAGCTGCTTTGATTTTTTACACTGTGTTCACTGTAATGATTCTACTACCCACAATGTTGTTCACATTATATACATTTTCCCCAAAGATGGTTTGCATGTATCCTTAATATTTTGTCTTTATTTTTGTGCAGCAAAAGAAAGGAGAAGAAAAGAGGACGCTTCTGTCTTGATGATGCCTCAAATCTGGCTGTTTGATTGTCTAACAATGCCTATAATAAGCGAACATACAGGATGAAAATACTTAAAAGCATATGAAACACGGGCATTAAAAATATATTTAAAATACTTTTAAACAAATAAAATAAATGAATTATTTCCTGCTGTGAAACTAAGAGCAAAAGTTTGTTATGTTTTTGCGAAAAAGTTAAGTCTAGAGAATATGTATTCAAAAGTTCTGATATTGCAGCCTGTGTTACATTGATTTGGATGTCTTCGTGAAATTTGACTCTTCACTGAGGTGCCGCTTCAGTCCACAGTGTTTCATGCTTGCTCCTGTCCTGATTTTGTACAAGAGGGCTGTGTGACAATAGGAGTTTTCTTCAAATGAATAACAGAAAGCAGGGATGCCGGCACTAAAAAGGGAGCTGCTGAGTTTTGGTGCCCTTGTTAGTTTTTGCTGTGTTTGTTACAGGAAACATGACTGTCACATTATAAAAGTTATTCTATTCAGTGAGTTTCAGAAAGCCTCACACTCAAGATGTGCAATCAAACACTTGGCACCATTAGAGAATAACCCTTCTGCTATGATATCAAAATTAATGTTTTATTGAAAAATTTTTATGCTAAAATTGGGAGCTTTGATGCAGATTGTGTTTCAACTTTCTGAAACACTTTGATGTGGGCTTCCTCCATGTGGATTCTGCTGCCCTCATCAACAGACAGAACTAGTAAATCATATATGATTAAAGAAAAATGTGTGCAGGTTTCAACAAAAGAAAAAGAATACAAATTTATTAAAGGCCCTCTGTAAAAGGACTGTAACAGAGTGAGAGTCACTGCACTGTATGTGCAAACAAACATTAATGGACACAGGCAGGGACCATGACATCCTATGGATGTGTACACTGTAATCTGATCTGAGTGATAATAATCATGACTCACTGAGAGGCACAGGAGGATTAGAGTCCCTGTAGATTGCCTTTTTCTGCATCAGACAGCGTGACCTAAAGCCTGATGGTCAGAAATAACCCAGAAGCCCAGAAGACAGACAGAAGAAATGAACAACGACCGAGAGATAGAGAGAGAGTTTTCTGAGAGATAGCCCACATCCTGCTTGCTATTGATTTTACTAGACTGGAGATGATTTTATCCTGGAGCGGACTCGCTTTCTGTTTTAGGTTGCACTGGTTAGCAGACATTTGTGCGTCATAACTGCTTTAAAAAGACAGGACGGTGTTATCCCACACAGCAGCAGAATGCAAAATAATACATCCCAGAATTAGGAAGAATTATTCATAAACATCTGACCCCTGACTGAATAGACCGGGCTGACATTTTGATGTTGTCACATAGTGTTGCTACATTGCAGGCCTTTAACCACTGCCGAACTGATATTTACAATGCTGATGCGAACATATCAGCCGTCACCCTTTGTTTCACCTTGGACCTATGACCTGCTGATAACTGCGGGCGGCTTGCTTGCCTCAAACCCTTTTCACCAGTATTTTACAAGCAGCTGATTTTTATATCAACCGGGTTGTGTGCAAAATATACATTGTAATTTTTAACCTATTACTGCTAATCCAAAATAATTTCCTTTGGAAAAGTGAAGCGTAGCTTCCTTTCAAAGCAGAACCTTTGATACAAAAAAAAATCCCATTTATTAAAATAGAAGTTATTTGAACAGTGAACGTATTATAAATGTTACACTGCAACCTGGCAAACCACATGCTATTATTTCCTGCAAAGAGGAATGGCTTCAAGGGCCCCAAATACTTGCAATACTGGAAACTTACTGAAGCTTCAGAAATGACACCAATTCAAAACCTTATGCAAAAATAAAAAAAAAATTCACCAATGCAAATGCGCTAAAAATGTAAAACCAAAACAAATACATTAACTGCAAACATGCTGCAAATACATAAACATTGCAACATCAAAAACACACCCTCTAATCAAGTCTCCTTCTACTGCTGCTTCAACTGTGATACACATGTAAATCCATCAATAACAACCTCACAAAATTGATGTTATTTATAAAAATAGCAACATTTTAGCAACAGTATATCTGCCGCCCAGTTAAGAGTCCACAATTCGTACTGGCGTCCACAAAAAACTTTAATCTTCACAGAAGAAACATCATGGAGACACCGTGAAAACTAGAAGAAATGATTCAGGCTAGAGATAAACTATATAAAAAATCCATATGACAACAACCCATTTTTACAACTTTTTCACCATAAAAGCAAACGTTATAATTCAAACACCGTTTACCGTGTTCACCTGCTGACCAGCGGCTGGAAATTGAGAACAGGATCATAAAGTTTCCACAAACCCGCTGTCTCTCCTCAGTAAGTCTGAGCTGCTGCAGGTAACCGGGGCTTTTGCCGATGACGTCATCAAGCATTCAATCAACTTTATCGACAGCACAATTTAACAACGACAACATTTTCACCAATAATTAACTCTATGAGCAGCGTAACCTCCCCTTTTGACTGCATAAATCATAAGTAAAAAATTAATACATAAGTAGACAATCATATTAAATAAAAGTAAAGCTTTTCAAACTTTCAGCGTTGCTATGGCAACCCATATAACTATATCAGTGCCAGCTACAAACAGAAATGTCATGCAGCTCGCAACTTACGCTAGCTAGTAGGCTCGTAGCACTTGTACGCTGTCTGACTATCCAATCAGAGTGCACGAATATGCTCACGTTACCTTTTGCCCGCTAGAAGGCCTTTTTGTCACGACCTCAAAATCTGATTGGTTGAACAGTTTGAGCAAGACTTATTTTATGCTACAGGGCCTGCAGAACTGCTTGTGAAGGCCTCCAGGCAGATTTCTTTTTACTTGGCAACAAATTATGTCTGAAATGTGATTGGTTAAATGCTTTATAATATGTCATTTGTGGCCGGTTAAAAAAACAAAAAAAAAAAACACAAACTGGAAAACTTAAAAGAAACTGTCCACTGATCACTTCTTGCCATGGACATATATGTTATTGCTTTCTTCTGCATGTTTTGCCATTAGCAGCATGTTTCTGTTATGTGACTTCTTCTGAAGCTGCTGCTGCACATTTCTCCTAATGGACATGTTTTCATCCTTTGTCCTTGTAAGCCACAGTAGTTAAAGATAAACACAGAGAAAAAAAAAAAAAGAAATATAGCGTAGGTTAACAGATAGTGAAAGAGATCTCTACCTCTAAGTAGACGACCCAGGGCATGACCAGGGTGGCCACCAGAAGGTCGGCGACCGCCAGGCTGACGATCAGGTAGTTGGTGGTGGTCTGCAGGGCCTTTTCTCTGGACACAGCCATGCAAACCAGCACGTTGCCGAAGACGATGACGAAGATGAGCAGAGTGAGCAGCATGGCATAGTAGTTGTAAGGGTGCTTCTGCTCGTGATCTGTTTCGTTGAAGCTCCATGTTCCATTGTCGTTGAAACTGTCATTGTAGGCATACTGGGTAAAGACATCCATTAGCTGTGAGTGACGAAGGCCGAAAATGGGCCCTGCGGTAAAAGCAGACACACAGAGGGAAAAAACACATCAGAATGCAGTTTATTTAACAACAGTTTAGGTAGACAGACACAGACAGTTTTTAGGATAATCTGTATTCCTGCAGTGATTGTGATGCGGTAGCAATTTTTCTGTTAATCTCCTCAACACTGCTGCATATAGAAATGGGTGCCTCTATGTTTTAAATTAGTGTGGAGATTCCAAATGAGTATAAATTGATTTAGAACGCATTTACCAAGTTCCCATCTGATATAACTAAAGCAATAAAAACCTTTAAATAAATTTAAAAAGTTAGACTTGATGAAATTTGTTTAGGGTTCTGGTAAAATTCCAAATGCATCCTGCCGCTGCTGGCGAGCTGCCTTGTACATAAAAATACTGGAAAGCCTGGAGTCTGCGTACACCAGAACATGTTGTGATATTAAAGTTATGTATTTCCCCCAGTGCAAAACATTCTTTTTTACAGCTACTAAAAAAGAAAAAGTTGGAACAGAACACAGAATACTGAAAAGCAGGAAAATTGGCTTTTCCTTTCTTTTGCGTTAGAAAAGAAGGGAGCGAGAAAGAAATGGTACTCGAAGGAGATTTCAGAGAATTTTAAAGGGAACCCTGTGGAGTTTACTTTTACACAAACACTTGCATTCATATTCAGTGTTTCACATTGTAGTGTGTTGCTTGACTCCTAGCAAACTAGCAAACAATGCAAAATGTTTTTTCTGCCTCACAAGTTATTCAACAAGTTATTTATTATTTGGAAACGTATCATTTATTTATTCACTGACTGATATGGGATTTTTGAGGCTGATGCCAATTCTGATTTTAAAGAGGAAAATTCATTGATAGCTGACATGTCGGCCAATGTCGTCAATTTTTGAGCCTGAATGATAATAGACCTTTTTTTATGGAGACTAAGGCTGATTGTACATCAATCTGCAAATGTTATTCTATTATTTACATCCTGATTTGTTTGTATGTAATGCCAGTAGATACAGACAACATGGGAACTCATCCCAATACTGCTCTGAGCGCCTCATGTGGCCAAAAACTCTACAGTTTCCCTTTTTTTTTTAAACTATCACCACCAGTTTTGCATTTGAAAACGGCAATTAGTGCCTCCAACATGCCGGATGTTTTGTTTTTTTAACGCCTTCTCTACACAGACAGATCACCATGAAACCTAGAAACCCTAATTAGTGTTATTGTGCTGGAAAACACCCCATTAGAGCTTTTGTTTTAAGTGATATCTACCTGTCACTTATTACATTTTGGACTGGAAAAGCATACCTTTAAAATAGCAATGAATAGTTCTTCAATTCTCATTGCACGGCTTGAATTATGAGACAAAAATAAATAAATAAAATAGACTTTTGTTTATGTGCCAAAGTGTCACAAATCAGTCACAGTGCATCATTATGTATGTTTACCTCATGACAGTCAGTCCAACACGTTGCATTTGGCTTCATTATTGCATCTGTGTTTCACTTCACTGTTGCAATCAATCAGTATTTTTGCTTAAACATCATATATGGTAAAGTATGATTACATACTAAATTATGACTATTTAATGTCTGTTTACTTTGATTGCATCTTTTTTTTTATTTATTACAATGACACTGATCGTCAGTGTTTATCTAAATCACTGAGTAGATTTGACACTGTAAATCATCCTGCTCACTGATTTGCTATTGTGCTGTGCTGCCATGAAAACTAAGCTGCTGCAAACTTAATGAAGGTGTACGTCTCATCTTTTTAGGCTAATGTCAGAAATGCGCAGACACATCCTATTTTCCCAAACCCTTAGCAGTGCACTTCCCTCATACCTAGATTAATGTTGATGTCATCCTCCCTTCTCCCAGCTCTGTCTTCCCTCCCTCCCTCCTTCCCTCCCTCCCGCTCACTCACACAGTAATTGGTTCTCAAGCCTTTCAGGCTGCGGCTCCTGCTGACTACAAGCTGCTGCACATCCTCATCTACATCAAACTGCTTTTATCCCCGCACCTTATTCCAGTTTACAAAACTCTACAATTATTTTCTTACACTTGTAATTGTTTCTGTAGAATGTTTTTTTGCCTCTGTGATTCTACCTTGTTGTTATTGCAGTTATCTGTCACTGTACCTCCTCCTGCCTGCAGCCGAAAGCAATACGGAGGAAATCTGGTCTAAAAGAGCATTTGGGGAAATTTTTAGATAAATTTGTGTCCAATATGTGTCCACGCTTGGCACATTGGACGACACAAACAGCATGAAAGTCCTGCTTGATTTTTATGTACAGGTAACCCATTTGGCTCATGCTTAAGCTGATTGCAGTTTTAGATTAGCACATTTTCTTGACGTAGGGTTTTTTTTTCCTTGTAGACCTTCTTTTGTGTTTTGAGCATTGTCACAATACTGTGCTGGATTCTTGTTGCCTTTGATATTTCTCAAAATATAGAGGATAATAAATGCATTGTTAAAAAGCATACTTTACAGACATCGTGGCTTACTAAAAAACGCAACATTCCTCAACAAACTCCCTCCCATGACTCACAGAGACAGCAATAACCAGAGATCTAGTTTTTAGATCTAATAAGGCTGCATGTGACACAGGAATAGGAGCCAGATCTCAGCGGGTTGTTTAATCCTATGTTTTCTGATCTAACCAGCCTCTAAAAGCTGACCTTGTTGTCTTATACACTGTTTGTACATCTGAAGACAAGACACTCCAGATTCCTAAATCTATATAAGAATCAGAATCAGCTTTACTTGCCATGTACCTGCATCCATACTGGGAATCTGATTATGGTTTGCTTGCTCTTGTAAAAAGAAAAAAACACAAACATACAAATATTAAATATTTAAGTGCAATTGTAGAAATTTTCTCAAGCAATAAAGAGAGTTGTTCCCATTCAAAATGTTATGATTTAATTAATGCATATTTCCCCAAGTGGTTGCAGGCTAAGCAAAGAAAAAGAAAGCCCAGTCTAGGACCTTACCTGCAGCATGCTGCATGATTAAAGGATGAGTTTGTCTTATTTGTGGGGGGGTTTATTTCAACAAAGCACTCACAAAACACATCTATTAGAAAAAAAAGCTTCTGACTTCTGTAATCACCAATCTTGTTCATACAGGCAACGAAGACTTTGCTTCCAAATGGAAAAGATTTGGAACAAAACCTTGTAAAAACACAAGCCTCACTTCAGCCTCTGACAACAGTTAATATCCTTTTAGCTGAGCGAGGAAATGGCACAGTCTATATAACACACAGAGGAAATGTTGTGCTGCAAGTAAGTTTGGAAGATTTCCTCATTATTTGGCTGAGACTGATAAATCCTCATATAGCTATTATTAGCTGAACTGCAAAATCATTTTCTATACAGACAAAGAACCCCTCTGTCTCTCCACAGATATTAAGGGCAGAAGGATGAATAATAGCAGCTGGGAAAAAAACTGTTCCAATCCAAATATAGGCTTCTGAGGGTTTAGATGGAAAAGTGAACTTGAAATGTGGTGTTGCTATGAATTGTTTTCTTTCTTTAAAAGCATTTGGTCTGATATCTATAGATTATATTACCAAAGGCAACATGATATGCGGCGCACATCCAGGTTATTCTTAGCAGACATGTCATGTGAAGCCATTGTTTACCCTGACAATGGTTATCTTCATGTTTTTCTTTCATCATAGATGTCTGAAAACACTCTGAATTACAGCTTTTCTGTCACTTCTGACAGCTTAGTATGTAACTGCTGAACCAAGCAATGCAGATTTATATATATATATAACACTCTTAACTAATCTGATCACTTATTAGTCTAAATTCTTTGGAGATGCTTTAGCTTCCTTTATCAGCCTTACATCAGTGCCGAGTGTTGTTCGTCAGAGGTCCTTGAAAATCTCTGCTGATTGTGAGAGACCTCAAGGATTTTCAGAACACGTTTCTCCTGAAAAGGACAAACTCTCTTAGCAAGGAATGAACTTTTTAATAGGGTCAGGTAAAGTCTCAGCTACAATACGTCTGAATGTCACCGCACTGATTAGATTGCCTTACACTCTCAAAAAGATCTGCACGCGTGTTCTAGCCTTGAGTGTGAATGTTAAGACCTGAAAAACTAATATTATTTGTATGTGATGGAGTTCAAACTTATGTTTGAACTCCATCACGTTATTTCACTTTGGATGAGTCAGAGGGAACTATGTTGAATCCATATTTTGTGTTGCATTTATGTGAGCAGCACAGAGGGCAGCGCAGACTGAGCACACAGCATTTTTGAGCCCAGCAGACAGCTAAATTAATAAGAACAGTTACCATAGGAGGGCAGAGGAAAGCCTCAGTGCTGGGAGAAGAAGGATTTAGAGAGAAGAAAGAGAGGGAGCGGGTGAAGGAGGAGTGTTCCCGTTAAGATGTGTAAGCATTGCTCCGGGGCACCAGTCTGTGTGTGTACCCTGCAGATGCCCTGTGCTGTCTAATCTTATTTATTTGCCCGCTCTACTTCCTTACTTACAATACGTGAGACTGTTCTCACTGCTGGCCCAGTAGCGGGTGCTCTCTTTAAAAAGACAAACCTCTGCTCTCTCCCTGCTGCTGCCGTCAACATTTCCCATCATTTTAATGGTTATTCCTTGACCCGCTCCTGATTATGATAATAACCCTGTCCTTCTCCTCAGGTAAGTCAGAGGTCAGGGTCAATAACCCAGAACAGATTCAGACTCTTGCACGAGGAATGTTAACAAAATTGAAAACTGCTGCATAATAAAACATGAACTAGTGTCCCCGATTTAAATACAAGGTCACGATGGCAGTCATGTACCTTTGAGCATGGTAATAATCAGGGGCGTCATTTTGTGTTCAAATTTGGAGAGGACCTAAGAGCTGAGAAAAAAAGAATATATTTAAAGGCATTTTCCACATATGCACCTTTAGGGAAATTTGCAATAGCAAAAGCAATGATCGTGGGTTGAGGTAAAGTGCATTACAGTACATTAAAAGGGCATAATATGGGTTACTTCACATTTAACGATAAAAAAATACTTAGCATACAACGAAACTGATTATCACATTATTGTGCATGTTTTTTTGCATCATTTTGGACAATGCCCATTTATTTCCTCTACATTTGCTTTGCATTGTATCTTTGTTATTGTGTAAATAAACCCCAAGTCTCAGACACTCCTTGGTGGAAAGTATTTATAATTCATAAGATATTTAACAACTTATACTGTTTTAAGTTATTGAGAATAAATCAGAACTTTTGAAAAGTGGTAACATGTCCCAAGTGTAAATGCCACTCATGTCAACAGTAACTGAAATATTTGGTACTGTTGCACAGACGTCTACAATCCAGTAGGAGCTGCTACTGCTAACCCAAACCGCCTGCCCAACCACAAACACTGTCAGCTGTAATGGTTCGTGGCATCTGGCCCAGCCAGAGGCTCCACGATGAAGGATGAACACAAGTCTCTGTTGGCAAGGTTTGTCTTCCCTGTGACCTGAGCACCCAATGAATAACATGTTTTTTTGTTTTTTTTTCTTTTGTTTCCTTTCAATATTTAATATTTGTAGCAAGCAGGCCACCCGCCGGCCTGGGGGCTGCTCTGTGTTATTTACAGTGCTTATGCAAATATACATAAATGATTTGGTCTGGCCCGATTGATTGCCAAGAAGCCTGTCTGTGTTTGTGACAGATCTCACAGTGTTGTTGATTCTATTTTTGTGACTGGTGAAGCAAATAGATCACGTAGTGGGGAAAGTAAGCACTGAATCAGCAAGCTCCTTTTATTCCTATTAAACCTGAGAGATTAGCAGTAAGGTTCCATCAGGGCAAACGATTTGTGGTCATTCCCTTTCTTTTGAACCATTCTATAGAAATGATCAGCTTTGGTGGAAACATGCCATTCCAACAAAGAAATATCATTCCCAGCACAGTCTACTTCTCTCCTTAAATATGTGGTGAAATGATGTGAGGTATATCGC
>JAOWBC010001387.1:13691843-13705897 GCA_028566105.1 Hypoplectrus providencianus | reverse complement strand
TTTTTTGAAATGCCTCACTGCTGCCTGCAGAAGGTACGGCTGTGCTATGCAGGAGTACTGTAGTAGCTTTTTATCTTTTAGTAAGGCTTCAGTTTCAAGTGATGAGTAATTTTCTCTTATAGTTTCACCCTAGTCTGAAAAACATGATTTCTCTGGATATTTTTTTTAATGTCTGTGTGTGTGTGTGTGTGTGTGTGTGTGTGTGTGTGTGTGTGTCTAATTAATGAGATTGTGATTTCACAGCCTGGATCAAATTTAGACAACATAACCCTGTAAAGTGAATCTAATAAGCACAGGCTGCAGCCGGGTGATGTTTTTGTTGAATACATGTCATCTCTCCTGGGAGCAGTGCGCTGAATTTAAATGTCACTATTGACTGACCAGCTGCATCAAATGATTTGGCTTTAACCCCCTAAACTATCATGATAATAATGTTCCTAATCTACTTAAACACAGTGTACCCGCTTGATGTTAATATCCACACCGAAGCCAATCTCTCAAAAATACAAAGCCACAGCAGAGTCTTGATAACAATTGATTTCATGCTGAGAGAAATATCTGATTTTAAATGGACAGTTGTCTGGAAGCATCCAGGAGATCTGATTCAATAAAGCTGTCTGTGCCAAACACCTGGACTTGACAAGCACTGCATCAGGAAGCTCCGGCGATGCTGTTTTCCTCACAATGAGGTGTGACAGATCAGAGACAAGATGTAGAATCCATATGGATGAAGAACGTGTCTAGAGACTGCCACTGGGGTGGCAGCAAATGGACACAGCATCCAGTCTCAGCAGATATCTTGGTATTTAACTAAACATGCTTTCACTTGAGATTAGCTGCTCACCTTCCACCACAGAGAAACCATTCAAATTGTTGATTCTGCCCACATGCAGCTGAGAAGGAACTGATAAAACCTGGCAGCGTCCTTTTTAGTGACAGCACCAATTTAGTAACCGGCTGTGATGACCAGGGTTAGGCTAAGATCCTCACCTGCTGGCTGACAGCACAGCTGCACAACACACGTCAAGGCAACATTTACACTATTTCCCCGAGGCATCAGTTATTATGGAGGACTTATTACTGTTAAGACAACAGCATATGACCTTTTTTTTTTTGTTTGTTTTTTAGTAATTTTGGAGTCATTTAAAGTGACCATTGCTGGATATTAAGATCAGCAGTACTTTGATCACCATTCTCTGCCATATGATATTCAAAAAAAATGGCAAAGAAAGCATATGTTGCATAATAAGAGAGAAAAAAAAGACAGTAAATCTCCAGTTAAGTTTCATAGGTGCGAAGCTGTACATCTCAACAGAAATAAACTAGAGCAGCACATCCGGCTATAGGGTACAAACAGGCAATTAATATGCATAAATCATAAAAATGACACAATAAACTGTGACAGCACGTATCACAGACATGCAGCAAGCACACACAAGTTTATGATGAGGAGAGCTGCAGATGAAGCAGAACACACACCTCCCTCAGCTTCCTGCTTTGTTAACTTGTGATGGCTGATAGATTACAGGACAGGATGTGCCGCCAGAGCAGCAGTCACCTGCCCTGCACGCAGCACTGCCTCTGGAGAACACAGCACTAATTACAAACTGGAAAGCACAAACAGATCTGAAATCTGCGCTCCGTGGGTTGGAGAAAGGACATCTTGACACAGGCACACTGCCACATCTCCAGAATTCAACTACAGCTCACTTACAGCACTTTTCTGCACTGGATTAGGGCGGAGAGCAAATGTTTGCTTTTTAGTTAGTTTTACAAGCCAGATCAATACAGTAAACAACCAACCTGCTGTATAAATAAATCATCCCAGTAATGCATCGCTCTGTGTGTGTGACACATGGACTGGTCGTGCGTCTGTACGCACATATTCATTCACAGAAACGGACTCAAAGTGTTGGGAAATGTGCAAATAATGCGCGTTATAGCGAGAAGCGGATAACAGTGTGGCAACAGCAGATTCGACATAAAAGTTAATATCTTAGGAATCACTTTGCATCAGCCTGGATCCCTCTTTTGGTAGGCTGGACTGGACCACTGAGCCCCGCTGCCGATACATTAATGGTATCAAGTGATATATGGGCTATATATTAAGTTTGGTACAGCAAACAGAAAGAAGGAAACGTCTTACCTTCACGCCATAAGTTTGTCTGAATCTTAGTTTTGTAGGCACCTGCTGTTAAATCCAAGCGCACCCACAGTTAGCTCCGGCTGTATCCTTCATTTGCTTTGCACATTGTTTACTCTTTATCATTTAACCGAGTCGGCGCAGCGGCTCGGGTGCGAGGCATCAGTACAAGCTGTGAGGTGTGGAAACTGCACTGGTGACAGCCAAAGAAATAGAAATACAAATAAAACAAAAAACTACGTTAAATCAACAACTGGTAGGTAGACAACTCGAGGAATTATTTGGTTCCGTGTCGGTGTTGAGAGAAGTGAAGAAGAGGCTGAGAGTGTACGCTGTCCGTGTGGTGTCCAGGAGCGTTACGCACGGAGTTACCTTCGGTACTGACGGAGGCAGGAGACGCGGCGACTGTGAAGAACTGTGGAAAATCAAGGCGGGGTTACATCTGTTTAAACCCTGGCAGGGACGTATATTTCCTTTACTGTCACCGGCATGGGGGAGGGGGGGAGACCTTATATCACCTTGTGTTTTCCTCACATTTTCCGTACTTCCCACTTTGCGCCGCGCTGCGCTTTCAATTACAGCAAGGAAACAAAAAAAAAAAAAGGTACATATGAGGATGTAAAGTCCTTCAAGCTGCGATGGTGGAGTGGAGGGGATTTGAAAGAGAAACATTTTGCTAAGATTGGGCATACATTCATATTAGGGTCCGTGATAGACTTAGTGCATTAGTGCAAAACGTTGAAAATGGTAATGGAGTGGGAAATTAAGGAAATAGGTGGACTGTGGTGAGCACCACAGACCTATAGACCGACACTTATATTAGCAAATACCTCTCTCACTCACTTGCTCACTCTTCCATTTCTCTCTCTCTGACTTTGTAGCAATAATGATAATATTAGTTTTGTAAAAAAAAAAAAAAAAAAATCTAATCATGTAATCATTTGTTCTACTAAAATGTTCCCTGTATCCTTATTCAATAACTGACACCTCGGTGCTCAGAGCTCTGGCTTTCATTCCTTCTTTCATGTGAACAGGAGCCAGTTTACACATGGGATGCCTTGTGAATGCAATTAACTAGCAGCTTGAAGGATAGAAACCCAGCAGACTTGTGTGCCCTGAGGACAATCATCCAGATACATTAGATTCATTTCGACCCGTAGATTGGAGATGCGTTGAACACAATTTCAGTCTGTGTATCTAAATGATAAGTATGAATCAGGAGAAGAGCAGCGTGATCACTGACTCAATAGTTGTGTGTCAGAACCACTCTTGACCTTGATGCCTTAAAAAAGGTAGTCTGGGTGTAAACAGACAGCTCTCGACTCTAGGCCTGGTGTGTTTGTGAACGGATAGAAGATTGGGTGCACAGAAAAAGCGCCATGAAGAGGAAGTGTATCAGAAATAGCACAGGAGCATTTTTAAGTGCTTCACAGTTTTCTCACAAGTATCTTTGGAATTTTTCTCTGTGAACCGTGTTATTGTTGTGTCTGCAGGGTGCTGGAAAGCAGCGAGTTACAGTGACGATCCTCATTCCAAAACTCATTATTTTAAAGCTACCGTTCATAGTGTTCACTCTAATCCTAGAAAGAGAGAGTAATTGTTTTCAAGGAACTCATGTGAGGTTAAATTTGATAAAATCCTGTCAATGTGATCAACATTTGATAAAATATTCATTGGGTATAAACACTTCATGCTACTTATACAGGTGAGATTTACAGAGGGAATTTTGTTAAAGCACAACCAGACTGATATACTGGTAACATAACACCGTATAATCAATAGTGAACTACGTTCTCATTACCAGAAGACAAAAAGAGAGCAATGAACAGTTGTGTCCTGAACAGTTGTGTCCCGCCAGGAGGCAAGATTTGTTGACCAGCTTTTTACCTTTAAACTCTAACCATTAGATATACAGTAGTGGCCCTAGACAGTAGGCGCTGTATTACAGAATGAACATTTTGCTGATGATATTTAAACTTGCTATTTGGTTTCAGTGCAAAACAATTCACTACTGTAAATCTGACCAGCTGTACATGTGCATATGTAATGAAAAGTCTGTTCATTTTTCACCCTAACCCCAACATAATGCCACACACTGCTAGATTCATTGTTTTGTTTTTTTCAGGATTGCTGAAAAAGCATCTGCAGACATTCTCAAGCAGCCGAGGATTCTCAAGGCTCTTATAGCCAAATATTCTCCTATGTAAAATCCAGCTGGATTCTACAAGTCTCTGTATGTTATCCAAGGCTCCCAAAAGGCATTTTGGGATATGTGGGGAAACAAGCAATACTCAGTAAGCAACACAGGCTGAAGGAACACAGATAAAGCAAAAGGTAAATAACAACACCCAAATCTTCACAATGCCTGTAATAACACAGATTAGTGTTACAACAGAAGTGTGGAATTTTCTTCTATGGTAGACTGCCCTCCCAAGGAACATCTTTCCTCACGTTTGTGTTCTTGTGGGGACATCTGTTGTCATGCTGATAGCCAAATCACAGTTTCGTACTGATTCACACATAAACACACACACACTCAGATGCATACAGTACACACAAGTACATGCGCAGTCCCCGGGCTTGTTGTGGGAGGCACATACACATCTAACTGCTGACTGCCATAAGGCAACTTTGCAACCTGGTGCTGCCTGATATGGCCTCTATTAACTTCAGTTGATGAGTTTATGTTGGCAGAATGCTAAATAAATGACTACAACTTAGATGATGGTGCTCAGCGCATGCTATGTTACACAGCAGTTTCATCCCTGTGTCATGCTAACGAAATACTTCATAATCCACCGAGGATTTCTTTCAGCCGAGAGATCCACAATATTGCGTGTAATCTTAATGTCAGGGGGGTATGTTCACGTCAGGAATTGGAAATCATTTTTAGCCTCATGTCGAACAGGACTTGGGGAGACAGATTGTTGATTCTAGACACACATACGCTCCTCTCAGAGGCCTGCCAGGGCTCAGAGCCACCGCCAGTGAGCGGATGCCGACTTGAGGTAAGCCAGGGAAAGGCACAGAACTGGCAAAAAGGAGGACACTACTGTGACATAAAGGGCTCTCACTCCCTCTTTTACTCACATGAACACATGCAGCACACACACGCACAGTCCAACCATTGACTGCAGTCTTAAAAGTGAATCATATTTTATGCACCAGCAGACATTGCTTTAAAGTTCACCCCATCCTATAAAGAATTTATGAAGGTACCACTGGTTAGCACCAAATAAGCAAGTGTGACATCCTTTGCTTGACACTGAGGCTCATTCCCAGGCTGGCACTCGCTCTATAACCTGCCGTAGCGAGACAGAGAGACAAACGGAGAGAGTTTTGGCACGGCTGCCAGTTTGGAAGATGATGGTGACAGCACAGGCACCACACAGACGAATTACGGAGAAAGGGAGAAGAAAGAGAGAGAAAGAGATGAAGACTTGGAAGAGAGATTCGGACATGCGAGATGCACTAGCAGCTGTCTTTACTCTAGGGAGAGAGGGGTGTTTGCCTGCAGGAGGAATGAAGTCATATCTATTTTTCTAATCAAACAATCGCCAGTGTAACTTTCTGGAAATGTGACTGGTTATGCAGCATTATGATGTTAAATGCAGTGTAGGTTTGGACTAGAACACAGAAAACCATTATTTTAATGGGCTGGGAATGTGGGGTTTGCTATTGTCACGCTCGCCATTATGATCAATCCCTGTCGGAAATAGCATGCTATGCAGTATTTTGCACATATAAACACCATGACAAGACATGACATGATAGGGTACAATTTAATAGGATACAAATAAGGGAGGCATTCCATTAACATTTCAGAAACTATGATTTTTATGTTTAAATCTAATGCACCTTAAGCATAGCTTGTGGGCATGGCTGTAGGGTCTTGTTTGAGAGTTAAACTGCATTTCTATTATGAAAATTTATTTTCAAAGATTTGTGTCTTTACTATGAAAAGATTAGTTTTAGGTTAAGTGCCACAGACACAGTCAGGGAGTGCTGAGAGGCAGATGAAGAAATTCCTGGTTTTGGTCTTTAAATGGAAGTGTGTCGACAACAATAAAAAATACTTAGTGACACCCGCTCTACCCTTCAAAAATAACATGGTGTAAAACTGCTGTAAAACCAAAAAAACTGCCTCTATTTCTCATTAATTCCTCTTAGTAAAGTGCCTTGCTACAACTGGATTAGTCATCACGATCAACCTCCTGTGGTGGAACCTGCTTGGACTGCAAAAACATGGAAACAGACAAACTATATGTGCTGCTCAGAGAAAAAATAAAATCCAACTAATCTATTAAATAGTGATGTTATTCACAGATAGGGGGATTTAATTATGATATATAAATGTACGAGTGAGAACCTAAAGAAAACTGAGAGCAAAGCTGCTTAACATAAAACCCAGATATACAGTGTTAGAGGAGAGATCAAATTAAACAGAGGAAAATTGGACTAAACTCTTAAATGTTCATAAAAAAAAGTGAATATTCATAAAAACACAACTAAATTAATTAGGAAGAAAACCACTGCTAGCTGAGGAGACCGACCACAGAGCTGCTTAACTTTTTTTTCTTAGACAGATAGTCATTTAGGCTAAGTACTTATGTATTTTTAGAGGACTTAAGATGTAGTTGATGTCAACACAGGAGAAAGCTGTTGTCTGCAGGCAGGAGCCTTTTTTAATTGTACTATTTTCAGGGCAACTTCCGATTGAACTTTGCTCATTACAGTTGAGCGGAGCTTTACAACATTCATGGCAGCTTTCCATCCAGTTGCTTTGTTACATTTCATCAGTTGCTACAGCACAGCAGGTGGGGGAAGCAGGAGGAAGCGGACACAGAAATGTCCTGAATGAAATATAACTGTAGGAGGAGGAGGAGGAGGAGGAGGAGGAGGAGGAGGAGGAGGAGGAGGTGTAGAGTAAATAATAGATGCTGGGAATTTCAAAAACTCCTGGTTTCAGTGTTTATGATCACCAGGCACAACGAAGAAGATAAGAGGAAAGCTGAAGCTTTGTCAGGACAGACAGACACATAGAAGTAAGTTAAGGCAGACAGGACAGAAAGCAGCCTGGTAATTGTGAGGTTCAAGGTCACTCTTTGGCGGAGCTGCCAAGCTGAGCAGCATGCGAACGGTATGATGGGGCACAGTGGAGTTGCCTTTGCATCCTCAAACAAGCTTGTTAGCCTTATGACCAGTCATGAGTGAGTGTACTGTTGTTCTGCATTGAGTTTGTCAGGATGCTTAAAGGTAGCCCGTTCCCCTCTGTTTGTACATAGCTGTATCTGGCAGATGTATCTGGAGCTTTAATCATAGTTTAACCTCAAGATAGAGCAGATAGCCTATTCCACAGATAAACAGAAAAGCCATAAATAGACCACAGCACGTAAACAATCCAACCTTGCGCATCATACTGACATTAATGGCAGAAGCATGCCGGCATGTCATTGACTTTATTGGCTGCATCGTGCTGTGGGTTGGAGCTCTGCATCCCTACAGAGCATTCGGTGGTGGTTTAATCAGCTCCATGTGGGAGCACCACCACAGAGGGACTTGTGTGGGGTTAAATCACAGCATCTTTTGTTATCACCCTTTTCACACCTTGTGGGGGAGGGGGGGGTTAGGGATTTCAAAAAAATAACAGGACAGTTATTTGTGTAAATGTATGTATGTATGTATGTTTCTCTTTTTCTTTCTTGCTAATCAGCTCATTACCACACTTGTGAGTACGAGTAAAAAATGAGGCTATAGCCAGCAGCTGGTTAGCTTAGCTTTGAAGAACATGGGTTGAACAGAGTGGCCATGACCTGGTAGCTCAATTCTTCATGCAGCATCTTGAAAGTTCACTAATTACACCTAGTTTATCTAGTACAAAAGCCAAAGTGTAAAAAAAAGTGTTATTTTGCAGCAGCAGTTATGTGTCTGTTGATACTCTACTAGTTGCTTGGAAACTGCACGAGGACAGAACGACCCATTTAATTGTGCAGTTAAACCAACAAGATTTGGTGTCATTTGGGAGCCTTTTGTTGTCCTTTGACATTATTTCCAACCTTAATGATGAACGAAAAGATGTGAGATTGGCTTTTTTTTTTTTTTTTTTTTGTAAATCTATGTGTTTGCAAGGAAGTCTTTCCCATAGCAACAAACGAACCATTTAATGTGTACACGTTGATCCAATCAGGTTGTAATGTATACACCAACATACTGATGCCACATGTTAACCAGGATGAGGAAAACATCAGAGAAACAATATTTTAACACACATAAGAAGCAAAGGCTTACCAACTTCTACCCAACTATTGTTCAGTGTTCCTGGGCATTTTCCAGCCTTCATACCGCAAAAGCTGCTGATGCTTCTGCTGCTACCCACACCTACAAAAAAGCACACAGACTCTACAGTCTCACCTTCCCCAGTGACACTTTGTTTTGAACACATACCCTCGTCTGATTGAGATCAGAGAACATCCAACTGTTTTGTTTTCACAGAGTCAGAGTGTGCCCCCTGGTCTTTAACCAGACAAACACACACACACACACGTCTGTGACCCACTAAGCAATCCAAAGGCAACTGTGTGGGACAAAGGAGAAAACAGCTGAATGCATATAAAGACAAGCAATGTGAAAAGAAAGGGCAAAAGAACAGATAAGAATGGCAAAAGTTTAGAGATTCTGTTTTCTCTCAGCTTTGTTGCATCACAGTGCCTGCAAAACACCTCCTCTGCATTCAGCTTTCACAAATGTATATATACATGTATATCAGTGGGGTCTCTTGGACCATAAGGCACAAGAAAGTGAGAATCATCCAGGATGTAATGTTATCTCATTTTGTGTATAAGAAGTGCCTACACACAGAATTCCTCTTGAATTTTTAATTTGAAGGTTTTTACCCCCAATAGTGTTCTGCATTCATTTGCCCTCTATCTCTATGCTAATGCCAAGATTGACTCATTATTTTCACCCTCTGAAAGAGCCTCATTTTCTTTTATAGCTGCAGTGGCAAAGGGAAATATGCTGGTTTTGCAACAGTGTACACAGAGAATGTCGTCCCCTAAAACAGACACCATATGTCACTTATACAAGCAGCTTCCTGTATTATGATCGACGTTTATAGTTATTGTTCCACAGCGACCTCTAGTGGCCATAATCATGATAAGTAGTTTGGGTTGGAGGTCTGAGGATATGATTGATAATGATCACTATCCACAGTAAGTGGCGCTAATTTAAAAAATGCTCTTATTGAGCGTGTATGGCGCCACAGGAATGAGTCCTTAAACCAGAGTGTAAGTAAGCATTCTAGCCAAACTTCATCCCAAACCCTAAACCCTGAAAACCCCCGAATTTGAATAAGTTTGTGTTTAGATGCCTTAAAAATGGTAAACACAAGCTTAAAAGATATTTGCTTTTTTTGCACAAAATAGATTTTAAAAAAAAAAGGAAATCCCCACATATTAGAATTCTGAAGGTTTTACATGTCCTAAACAAGGCAGTTGCTAAACAAATGGCTAAATGAGACGATAATTGATGATAATTGTAATCAAGCAGGACAAAGATAGAAACTCTATCATGAGTCTGCCTTAGAGCCTTAGGTTGTATTTATTTTTGCTTAGAAAAAAAATCCTCCGAGAGAATCAAGTCAAAAAGCTTGTAATTCTTCAACATTTCTCTGGTTCCATCTGTGGCTTTGCTGATTGGCATTCAAATTCAGACATTTCTTCACCATTTCACATCCATAAATCTTGTTCAATCTGATGAGCCATCTTTCATGCTGGTAAAAAAAACAAACAAACAAACAAAAAAAACATTTCAAAAGAAGTAATTTTTCTTCTGTTCAGCATGAGGAATTACTTTTTTCCCTGACTTCTTCAGCAAAAGTGAGGTTAGTTGGCCCTTTGGCTTGGCATCATTTGATGGAAAGTTTTTTTTAGTTTTCAGGAAAAAGTTTTGGTCCATTAAAGAAAGGAAGAAGCAAACAAATAGCAAAGTAGTGAAAGGAGAAAACATGAAAGAAGAAGACAAATCGGTGGATGAGAGGCTGATGGGGCAGGAAGACTGGAGGACGAACGGACTAACAGAGAACTACGGGTAATGAAGGCAGCAGAAGTTGAAGTACCCTCGGTAGCAGGAGGATGAGGATCTTTATTTTAAAGAAGCCAACTCTTGACTATAATTGGGAGCTAGTGAGTGCAGAGAAGTGAGTCTGTGATGTGATCATTAGTCCATGTTGGGAGGTTTCCTCCTGAGTAAGAGAGAGGAGAGAGGCATAGAAAGGACAATGAGCAGAGATGGCGAGACAACTACAGCCAAGAGGGAGAGACTCTTTTTAGACCATCCTAAAGGCACCGAAGAGCAAAATGACAAGTGTTTGGATGGAGAGCAGGGGGAAGAAGGAAGACGGTGGTCAGACTTAACAGAGAGGGGAAATACCTGAGAATAATCTGATTCATCTAGGACACCCACTGGTACTCCAGCCACTAAACTGTGAGGGGTAAAGGCAGAGTACAACAATTCATCTATGTCAGAAAAGAGCTGTGGGGAACATCTGGTGCTCCTTGGGTTGGATTTTAAAGCAAATGAGAAATGGGGCCAACGGTGCTCTGGTGCTATACCTGGCCTCAGTTTTGGTGAAAGCAGCGGCTTGATTCAGTTTTAGAGACGGATGCCTTAGTGCAGATCAAAGAGGTGTGCTTTCACTGTGTGCCAACTTCATTTGTAGGATGAGTGCTATCGGCTTTAGCACCACAACAAAAGGGGCTGAAAGGCTGAAACCAATGCCAATCACATTAAATGTCTCATTACCGCTTGTTGCATTAAGTACCTTTCCCTCATGAGGAATCGACATGCAGCACAGCACATTCAGACATTTCAACCCTGATTATTGGCTGAAAAAGTGCATATAATAGGTTTGCCTGGGTCTGACAGCATAGTAATGGCCTGGGGAAAGTACTGTTGCCTCTATTATACACTGAGACCATTGATCTGATTGAGTTTGTACTGTTTCAATATGTGCATTGTTAATCATTTTATTTATTTTTGTAAGTGTTAAACATGCAATATGTAATTTTTTTCTGCTGATAGCAATGAAGCAATGCACCTACCCCAGTTAGACTATCTTCAGTGTTTGTTATTCAAGAGGTTTTTCTCGACAGGAGCTGGACCTCAGAGTTGCTCCTCGACATGTAGGGTCTGCTAGCCTAGCTGCCATTAACGGTTACAGCTTGTTACTCTGACGACTGAATATCCAGATGTTCAGAAGGTTTTTACCGGGAGAGGAATTATCTCTAGAGTCCTCCTCCTCTCCAAAACGAATCAACCTTGGGTTTCAAACCAGTAAAAACACAGTATAAAGCATTTTCACATTCAAAATATCTGTTCCTCTGATGCTGGTGAACACCTTGGGGGATGGGCTGGAATTGAGCTGCCACTTACATTCGCTCTGCTTGTTGATAAGCTTGATAATGTAATTGAAAGAGAGTCAAAGTCTTCATCTGGCTTAAATATATTCATACTCAATAACAATCAAGGTCTATCAGAAAATGTTGCTTAAAACTGTATAACAAGGAAACTTATAACAGCTGTGGTCTTGGAATAAAATTAATGACATGGTGTTCACCTAAACAAAATATAAAGCACAGCTAGAAAAAAAAATGTTTATCATACTTTTATGCAGAATGTCTGTCAGTATGGATACTTTCAGATAATTTAAAGGCACCTTTGATGGAGCTAGGCTTTGTTCCATGCCGTTGTGTGCCAGCTATCTCTCCCATGAAGAGCCTTTGCCCTTTACCGCTGGGCAGAGACACATGCTGTCAGATCTTGCCACCTGACCACATGGTCTTCTCTAATTAGCTACAGGCTGATCCACGGCACCAACTAAATATTTTATTCGGAAGTGAAGGTCACAGCGGAGCTCCATATAGGATGTTAGGGGGAAAATGTTTTAATTTATGCTCGTAATTATCAAAGCCAGGCACTGTGACCAAAAACATCCCTCATTCTGCATTACTCAGGGAAAAATAATGAAGACAAAGGCCTGGGAGCACGGACCTCTGTGAATGTGTCAGCAAACAACAAACGCATGAGAGATGGAGAAATGAACCATGTCTAAAACACAGCCCCTCTGAGACAGTGCATGCAGCACATTCCACCTACATCACAGGGAGTGTAACAAAAGCATGCACAGCCCGTGTCAAAGGCCATGCATTGATTTTCATGACAGTGTAATGGCTGCACAAGCCGGTTTAGGCTTACCTGCTTACATTACAGTGTTGCTCTTTTCGGCCTCGCTCCTTTTATGTCCAGGCTTGGGACTGAGCTTATTTACTGCCTCCCAGGAGCCAGAATTTACGGTACAAACACTCTCCTCATCTGCATTTTTCAGATTATTCATCCCCCCAAAAACTCTGAGAAGCTGTGATCTGTATTTACATAAGGAGTCTGGACCAGGCAAGAGGTCTCCTTGCCCAGGGTGTCTTGGTGTTCCCGAGTGCTGACTCCTCTGACTCCACACATGCATCCTAAGGCAACCTATGTACTGCTTGTATTAGTCCATGAAGCCTGTCATCTTCAAAACTGTCACGCTGTCTCTCTTTTTTCACTCCATCGCTTTCTTTTCTTTCTTTTGATCTCTCTTTCCCCTTTCACTTTGTCACGCGCTACCTCTCCAGCCGCTGTTATCGTTGAGCAAAAAGTAATCTTTTGGTCTCTCTCTCTCTTATTCCTTTCCTTCCATCTTCATGCCTCCTCTACAGCACTGCACTATTTCTTCATGTGAGTGTAATACGGTATGTCTTCTGTCAGAAGTTTAATGTTTTACTGAGGCCAATGCGTCCGTTGGGAGAGCTCCTATCATCAGAGTGCCTACAGCTTGTGTGTTAATGAGTCTTAAGTGTCCGTTTTGATTGGTGCACAATAGCAGTGAACCACCACAGCTCTACCGCTGCCATATGAATGCTGTGAGGCAAGAGAAGATGGGAAAAGATGGAGAAAGTGGAGTCAAAGAGATAGGAGGAGAGGAGAAGGGAGAGATAAGACGATGGGATGGGCAAGGGGCCAAGGGAGGAATGAAAAAGAGACACATTTGGAAGCTTGGGGGAAGGCATGAATAATGTGAGATGACACCACAAAGGAAAGATCTGAAGTACCCTGCTGTTTCCAGAGCTACAGGGAATACAGTTTAAAATATGCTTTATATCTAAGCATGCATTTTAATTCAGGGATTTATTCAGCTGTAATCAAGTACCATAACGCTCCAGAGGGATTCAATACCAAGAGTATTGCAGCTCTGTAAAAAAAAAAAAAAAAAAATCTAAATAAAAAATAAAATTTCTTAAGTGTGTAACAACTGTGTTTTGTATTCTTGCAGCAGGTTCATTGAGCAGATATGGGCAACCAGTGCCTTTGAAATATTTAGTGGTGCAGTCTTAGAAGGGAGATGTTCAGTACAGAGAGCTGCAGCCTCAAAGGTCTGCAGGGCACAATGGGAGAAGTTGAGTTTGTGGCATTGCCTGCTCTCTGTCTGTCCCTCTGTGATAGTGCCATGCCTGTGATTGACATGTGTGTATTTGTGCTGGTGTTTATATATGTATGAGTGTAAACTGTAGGTGTGGTGTGCATTTGCTGGAATGAATGGTGACAGAAGTCCCCTGTATTTAATGTGTTATTGACTGTCACTCAGCAGGACCTTCAAAGCCATCACAATCAATTAATGTCTCATCATATAGTCAAGAAGTGGGCAGGAGTGTTTGTGTGTTGATTTCAAGGGCAACATAGACATAAGCAGGGTAAGCCACTCACACAGTTTATAATAGTTCCTGATCAGCATACAGTAGGAAGGAAATACGAGAAACCTCAAGGTGGAACCATATAAATACTCGCTGAAATAACGCTGTCTTATCAAGTGCAGCAG
>JAOWBC010001387.1:13671000-13690083 GCA_028566105.1 Hypoplectrus providencianus | reverse complement strand
GAGCCGCAAACCCGTGCAACTGAAAAGTTGAAGCATCTGACCCAAGGATGTCAGTGTTGTGCATAATAATATTATACCATAAATATATAATTAAAACTACAAATTTATTGTAGTTTTTCTTTAATTGCTGAATGTTATGACCTGTTGTTCTACTGTTTTTTACTGTTTGCACTTAGCCTATTCCTTTTTTGTGTGTGTGTACTTTTAACTTGTTTGATTGAGAAGAGGCTGGTTTCTATTATCCTGTATTGTTAGGTTGCCTGTGTGTGTGTGTGTGTGTGTGTGTGTGTGTGTGTGTGTGTGTGTGTGTGTGTGTGTGTTTTCTTGCATGTCCCACATAATGAGGACCTAAAGAAGTTTTTTAAACAATCAAATGAGGTCATTTTGAGAAGTGGGGACATTTTGGCTGCTAGTGAATTCTTGAAAGGCCTGTGTGAGGGTTCAGACTTAGATTTAAGGTTCAGGTAATGATTAGATTTGGGTCTTAGACTTGTATGTATCTGTGCATTAATGTCCTACTTTGCTGACGTATGCATTCTTGTCTTATTGTGTATTTTTTCAAATATGTAAGCTGTCATGAAGGCTGTGGTTATTATAGAAGATTCAAGTCAACTGTTCTGTGCACCCCATTGGCAAAAAAGTCAGCTCATATTAAAGGTGACCTGCATATGCTTTGAATGTTTTTTGTGGGTAAGGGGAAGCTTCTCTTTACAGTTTTTTTTAGTTTTTTTTTTTATCACAACTGGGTCCAGCTGCAGAATGGTTCTAGCTTAGCAGCTGTACTTAAACGGTAGATGCTTTGCTCATGAGCACATTTGTTGCTTGGCGACAGGAGAGTGATACACATCACCTTAGTCCCTCCCCAACGATCCCCTCTCAAGCGTCAGTGATGTGGAACCCATGCACAGCTCCTCTGCCGCTCAGTCCTAATCGCCAGCACTAAGGATACTGCCAACCCCCACTGTTGATTCTGCCGAGCTGTTAGAGATCAGACAGGTCTATTAAGATACAGGTCCACCAACCTTGTAATTTCTCTCTCAGCTTTACCTGCTCTATTCCCAGCCATTCCTGTTTGTATAAGATCAAGATCTGAATCTGAATACTATTTATATATAAATCCTCATACTGTTTCCGGCATTGGTAAATACAAAGCTTCCCGCTATTTTTTCGTTTTTCAATTTGGCATTAGTATGTACTGTATGTTCACAAACTATTAGAAGAAAAACATCCATAGAAGCAATTCATCTTCCAAGCTGATATTAAGCAACATATCTAGAAAATCAGTAGTTCAGCAGATTTGAAAAAAAATGTGTCAAGTGTGTCATTGAAAGCTAGATGTCAAGACTCACAGTGAGAGGTTGCGCAAGGGCGAGGGCTTTGTATGTGTCTTCAAAAGAGCACCCTTATAGATCACTTGGAGTGTTTTTTTTTCTGTATGAATATAAAGAGGAGTCGTATGCCAAGAGACCAAGTGGTAATCAGGGATGATAATATATGAGAGTACAGAAACACAGTATTCATAGAAAGTGACATGGTGTTATTTATAATTTTATTCCTGATGAGCAAGATATTACTGGATTAACATTGTGCCACTGCAACAGGGTTTGTTTTTTGAAACGCTGTTAAGTTCACCTTAGGGACACACACATCTGCTTCTTAATTTTTGCCTTGACAAATCTTTTAGTTTGTCTTCTGGCTATCCAAGTGAAGAATACACAGTATAATTAATTATGTCACTGGGAGAAATGAATATATTCAGGCTGCCTCTTATGAAAAGATTGAAACAAGAAAAAGCTCCCGCCTAACATTTTTCCCCAGAAAATTAATTTACGGTCAGACAAATACATGTGTGTGTGTGTGTGTCTGTGTGTGTGTGTGTGTGTGTGTGTGTCTGTGTGTGTGTGTGCGTGTGTGCGTGCGTGTGTGTGTGTGTGTGTGTGTGTGTGTGTGTGTGTGTATTTTCCCGTCACACTCAATCAAGGCAGCCTTTTACAATGAAAACTGGTTTATTTAAAGAAAAATGTACCAGATAACCATACATACAACTACAATACCTGGAAAACTCATTTGTTTTAAGTGCCTCTTTTATGCTGAGTGCTTCTTTTACGTCTCTATGTTTGGATTGGTCACATTACTGAACAGACACTGACCGATCTGTGCCACAAATACACCCTCTTGAAATATATTGCTCTCTTCGAATAAAAACAAAACCTGAGACAATTTTAGTTCTGGTTTTGTCCTGAACGAAGGTTAAATGGATAATTCTGTTATTTTTTATTTATCACCCAGCTGCATGTAGTCACAGTCAATATGGGTCAAATTCTTCATTCTTTGCCAATAAAGACCTGAAAGTCAAAAGAAGTCAAAAAAGATCCTGCTCCTCAGAGTCCCTTTTGTTGTAATTTGAAGTCACTGATCTAGGAATTCACAGCTGCTTCTAATAATATATTGTTAGTATTCACATTTTTGAAAAGACATTGTATTCCTTTTCAACAACCCTTATAGCTAAGTAGGTACACACAAACAAACACAGGCTTTGCTTTCATGTAATCAATTCAAATTGTCAGTATTAGTCTGGATTCATATTGTGAGTGTCCGCAGGTTAATTGGTTCTGGGCAGGTGCTGGGAAGCAATTTGTCTACTATTATTGGAAAAGCCTCACCTCAGTCAAGGTCTATTCTAGTAATCACACCTTTTCTGTGCTTGTTTCCACAGTTGCACAATGCGTAACCCGATCCAATTCGACCTAGATCAAATTCACTTGGTTAAGTGATTTTTTATGGTGTAGTGTAGGTCAAATTCACTAGGGGTAGTAAATTTGATCTACACTGCTCAGAGGTTTAACAGGGAGGTGCTGTTTGAGAAAATGCAGTGGAGGAGGGCTTCGGTAATGATGCTTTCTTTTTCTCTCCGCTTCTCTCTGTCTTATATATTGAATTTGGCCTGTTTGAATAACATATATATCCATCCTCCCTACCCCTTTTGATGGATTCGATAGAGATTCATGATCCCCAGAGGCTGAATCCAGCAGTCCTGGGCTATTAATGTCTCCACGTCATGTATCAAGTGAAATATCTCCACATCTAATGGATTTCAAAAGATTTTGTTCAGACATCCAGTGTTCCCAGATGATGAATTCTAATGGCTTTAGTGATCCCCTGACTTTTCCTCTGGCGCCACAATGAGGTTGGCTTTTGTTTCTGACTAAAAGTTTTGGCAACTGATGTACTACCCTGAAATGGTGTAAAGATATTTAAGGGCTAGTTTGTGTTTGTTTTTTTTGTTTTTTTATTTGGGGCTGTATAGAGTACCCATTGTCAGTGCCTACAGCAGTTTGTGGTCACTACACTAACAGTTTGGCTGTACATTCTTGCCCTTGTTGTGCTTTGACAAGTGATATCTCATTTTAGACAAAGCCAGGCAGCAAGCTCCCAGTTTCACTTGATTTTACCCATGAAAAGCATTATGGTCTAATTACTAGTTTCAAGTCTTATTCAAGACAATATGGTGTTAATTGTGTACAAAATGGTACCATTTAGAAGAAAATAGAAGATGAAGCACAGTATGATTTAGGGCATGGCTACCTTAATTAACAGGTTGGAACATTGTGAGCTGTTATAATGATAGAATTAGAGCAGCGTGTTCCCATGGCACTGTGTACACTTAAATAGCTGTAAACCTGTTAGTTATTGTTTATCTCTCAGACCTTTGACCCTTTCACATGTTTTTAGTTTGGTCAAATTTATTTGAAAATTTTGGTAATTCAAAAATGTCTTGTTCAGCATTCAGTGGTACTAAAAAATAGCATTAGTGACTTCTCCAGAGTCCAAATATGATCTCATGGTACAGTCTATGGAGAGCACATGTAATTGTTCATTCATTTAAGCAAATGCCAAACACAAATTACAAAATGATCTTCAGCTGGTCAACTGGTCTGACTTTTAGTCCTGAAGGAAGGACACAACAGTACAGCAAGCAATGATCATACATCCTGAATTTAAACCTGCTGATGTAACTTCATGCTTCTCAGCTACAGTTCTCCCGTTTCCAGGCCGTCCACAGAGTCCAGGGAGATAAGGTCAACTGTTCTCACTGGTTGTCAACTGCTGCGGGGATGTCTCCAAAGGACAGTACCACACTATGCTGTGTGGTTTTGCTATTGATCCTTTGTGTTCATTAGTTGCTTTTTCAAAGTATAAGTTAAGCCACAGAGGATGTAGGCATTCATCTCTGCAAGATAAGCTTGAAGGCTTAATCAAAATACAGAGGCCATGCTGTGAATTATGTAAATAATACTAACACACACAGGAAATAATCAGCCATTTAAAGAGCTTATAGCTGTAGATAACACTTCCTAAGTCCTAAGTGTTAATTGATCCCAGAGGATTTGTGGAAAAGGGGCTTGACTTGAGTATAGACTTGAGATTTATTGTTGAAATAAGGGTCTCCCACCTTGTGAGATAGCAGCTGCTATTATTTGTTACCACCCATGTATAACTCTGTCCTCCACAGATTGAACCTGCTGGTGTGCGGAGGTTGAGAAGTTTAATTAATTGGGTTTTGATCCGCAGCAACAGGGATTATAAGTGTCAAGTTATGAAACACGACTCTTCCTACCTAATGATTGCCCATGATTGAGGCATGCATGTGAGCATCCTGGAGTGCTGAGTGTGCATTTATAACTGGTTTCTGAAGGGAAATGGAACATTTATCAGACATAGTGTGGCTCTCTCTAACTACCAGTGTCAAAAGCATATATGCCAACTACTTCCTTGGCTACCGCACAAAAGTAATACTGCTCCACGCTTGGCAGAGATCTGGCAATGTTCCATTCCCCCATTATCATCTTTTGACGACTAGGCACAATTAAAAATCTTCGATTATCTATGGGGCTAATTTCCCTCTCCTCCGATTTTGTCTAATGAGGTTGGGCAAGATTTTGTTGTCAGTGCTCAGCGTTGTTGCAGTTACAGTAATACAGCAACACACAATAAATTTTGAACTAATCGACAAACCAGTTGTTAATTGATTAGATACACTCCGCACACAGAGTTATCTTTGCACACAGCAGCCTGCGTTGTAATGTTCTGCTTTGTGTCATTTTGTGTACAGCGCCTCAGGTGTGGATGAACACACAGCCGTGATTTAGCACTTCTCGGGCAGCCAGGTGTTCATTTCACTAACAATAGAGCTGCAACGTCATTGTGCAACGGGCCAGCTCAATCCTCTCATCACAAATTAGAAAAGCAGGGCCCAGTCACTGCCTCGCTTCCGAGTCTGACTTGTAAATGGTCTTTTTATTTAAGGCATCCTCTTTGTCTCGCTAATCAAAGATGCCCCTTGTTTGAAATGCGGGTGAATGAAATGGAGGATGGGATGATGGATAGGAGAGATGGGTGGGAGAGAGGAAAGGTGAAGGAATACAGTGAAAGGGGTTCCTGTTTTATTCATGGATTCAGTTTTGATTAGATGTTTTAAACAGCTGGGGTCTGGGATATGTTATCGCTCTCCTCTTTGTTGCCGTATCATCCCCTAGTGACAACAACAAAGACAATGCAAAGGCTCGAGCTGGGTGATTTATTTGGGAACACACGCCATCGATAAAGAAAACATCCCGTGTTGACTGCCACATTTGACTAAAGCTATTGAAAAAACAAACACGTACCTGCGTTCGCCAAAGCAGCAAAGTACTGTAGGTGAGCAGAAGTATGATCCAAGTGGATGAAATGACAGTGATGACTCAGTGGCTGACAGCAACAGTCTCCCATATGGTTTATTGTTGATTTTACATCCACTTACACGTCTGCTGCATCTGTTGCCGCATATGAGTTTGCTCCTGGGTTAAAAGAAAAATCAAATAAACCAAACATGCTTTGTGGCTATGAGAAAAAGAAGTTACCAGATTAGAAAAGGCCTGGCAGGTTTGGGGAATATAGCTCTGCAAATATCACCCATCTGTGTGGAGTGGCACGAATACTTAAGTGAGATATGTGCGCATTAAAAATCTACTGCTGGAGACAGGAGGTGAGGAAACCAAAATACCCAGCAGACCAATTCTGTTAAAACGGAGCTTTGATGGATTACATGACAGTGGATAAATATTCCTGAGAATAAAAGCTTCTCATTCAGTAGTCAAGTGATGCTCTTCATTTGTCAAATATTCCTACCTCGCTGCTCTCCTTTACGCCCCATGACACCACAGAGGGATGATAACAACTCAGCAAGGTTGATATGATTATACAGATACTCAGGAATAATTCACATGGACTGTACGTCGTCCCAAGTCGGATTATGCTAAATTTAAGTGGAAAGGTTCTCCAGAGGTGCCTCAGAGTTGTTCAGTGCAATTTAACAGCTGACAAAGACACTGTAAACACTTGAGTGATGTGTTGTGCCAGCAGGTTTCTGTTTCCATAATAAGCATTGACTTTGAAGAATGTGTGAGTCAGAAGGGGAAAGGTAAATCTCTAATGCAATACTGAGCAAATAATAGTTGGTGGTTGCAAATTACAATCACAGCCGGGGATTAGTAGAAGGCTGCTGATAGTGCGTGTTGTTGTTTAGGGATAAACCTTGTCAGTGCATGGCCTTAAAGCATTAGGTCACAATTTTTGAACTAAAACACAAAACCAAGTGACATTTTTGTTTTATATCTATGTACATATATGTATACCAATTATGTGGGAATGGCTTGAACCTGTATTCTTTCTAATGGCCAGCTGGGGGCGACTCTGCTGATCATAAAATAAGAATTTGTTTGCATGTAAGTCAATGGGAAAATTGTCCTCCTAGTAAGTAGACTTTATTTCTCACTATTTTGTCAGAATGTCCTATCACGTGTACATTGTCACTTTGCTTTAAAACTTGTTTAAAGTAATTTTCAGCAAACCAAACTAGATTTGCTGCAATCTTACTTCTTTTATTGCGAGGTAATTGGTATCTGACAAATCTATGCTTTTAAATTATTGATGTCAGAAACTGAAGTTATATTTTATTATGCTCACTTTTGATAAGATGAGGACATCAACCCCACTCTTATGCTTGTTTAGTAAATATTATGCCACAGAAAGTTATCTTAGTTTAACATAAAGTCTCTTGCTTAGATCTGTCCTCCAGCACTTCTTGTTCACTAATCCTCATCTTATTTCTTTCCTTTGATATTTTGTCATTTGAAACATTTGGAGAAAGCCTTTGAATGTGATGTTGGACCTTTTATGTTTGTTTTTTATATGAAAAAAATCCTGTTATGACTGTTGATGGACTGCTTAATCCATCATAACTGCTTAATATGGTGTATCTGTAGATATGTTAATCCTAAATAAACATATGACAACACTGTGTAATGATCCATTTCATTTCTAAATTGGCTTAACTTTCATATAGGCTGGATTGTTTCCTCTATGTTCTCTATGGCATCATATGTCATCAAAAGATGAGTCTAATTATTGCTGATTTATTTAAAACGCAGCCAAAAAAGAAGAAAGCAATCTGACTTCAGCTCTGTATTTGGTCTTAGTGCACGAACACCGATTTTATTTGTATCTACTAAAATGGAGATGGTCTGCACTCCAAAAATATCTCTTGTCCCTTCTTGGCTGGAAGTCTATAAAAACGCACAAACCTGGATATTCCAGAAATGAATTAATAAGGTGTGGGCTCTTTTCCAAAGCAAAGTCAACATCCCTGCCTTGTCTGGAAGACTAGGCATGAAATGTGTTGAGAATAGGAAAATGAGTGGGTTGCCCATGGTTATCTCAATAAGGCTTTCTTGGAAAGAAATTATTCAATTGCTGTGGCTCTATTTGAAACATATGAATTCATCTTGAGTCACTAAGAGAAATGGAAATGGGCAGCCAGTGCTATTACTGGTGAAAGACCTTCTCTTAGCTCCAGCTTGGTCTGGTTCAAGGCTTTGAAAATCCCTTTAAAGGCTGCTGCCACGCAGAATGGACTCAAGATGAGAGGGGAGGAGGGTGGGGGATGATGGGGTAAAGCAGGTTTTTATGGTTAGCAGTGAATATAATATCCTGGTAAGAAAGTGGAAAAGAAAAACCTAATAATTATTCACTTTGTATTTTATCAATATGTTCGCATCAATCACAACTCTTCAATGTTTAAACAGATAGAAGTCAGCTCAGGCAGAGTGAGTATCGAGCAGGAACAATCAATAACCTGTGTTTCTGGGTGACTGCCATGTTTGGCAGCTGCTGCATCATCACCGCCACCGCCAACAGATCAGTACACCACCCAAACAGATAGGTTCAATTAATCAATACATATCAGAATGTATGCTAAAATATTGGCAAAAATTAGAAAAAAGCTCTCCTCATTAAGTAAAGTGCAACAGTGTGTTATTGTTGTTGTCTTTGGTGTTATAGAACTGCTTAATAGAAAGCTTGACATTCATGAGATGTCTTTGATTTCATGTCAACATTTGATGACATGATACAGTTTACACTAGGGGGAGACAAAGACCCTTCATAGATGGACAAGCATTGTGCCCTGCACATGACATGGATGATGTCATGATGTAAGGTCATATTTTATGATGGCAGAGTGATTATAGGAACAAAATAAATAAATAAATAAAAACTGACTAGCACTACATATCTATACATTTAAAAAGCAGCTTTGTACTGTATGCTTTGTCAATTGGATGTTTAGCTAGGACATCTATTATTGTCATTTGTGACACTTCATTTAATTAGCTTTTTATGACAAAAGCAAAGTAGCCTTAAATAAAAAAAAGTATTCACGTAAGGGCAAATCCACGTTCCTGTTGTGATGTGATGTTCCAATGGCCATCAGAGCACTGGGGAAGTTTGGGCCTAAAGTGATTGCACTGAAATGTATATAAGTAGAATGTGGGCCATATTACTGGGTTGTATCCTCAGGGATACACGTTGTAACAATAGAGAGGGAAGAAGGAGAGAATCAGGGAGACCAAGAGAGAAACGGAGAGAGGCGGAGGGGGGAGGGAGAGGGTGATAGAAATACACTTTCACAGTGTGTCTCAAAGCCATAATGCCATATTGTTGCAGAGTTTATGGGATGTGTCCAACAATCAATAAACAATCTATGTGAACTTGATGGATGGATAAAGGTTGCACTTGTTACATTCCCTGTTTGCCGTTCAGACACCATACCTGACCTTGGTTGGTGTTGAGAGACACACCTTCTGTCTTCCAAGCCTCTTGCAAAGCATTCTGGGTGACTCGTATATATACTGTGAACGGCGAGTAATAAACCGTCCTTTTTTTTATGGCTTGTGCATTAATGAACATGTCTCAACTATTCCATGGTAATATCTTTGGCCAGGCAATCTGCTTTGCTACAGGCATGCCTGGGTTGCTATAACAACAGCTGCTGCTATATCTGTCACTGCTTTGGGTCACGGCTAGCTAAAAGAGCAATCTACATCACATCTCTCCATTACTGCCTTCCTTTTTCCCTTTCTCTGGTCTCGCCTTCACCTTTTGCAGTCTCTCTTTGTCTTGCATAACCTGTCTAGCCTTCTGTATCTACACTGCTTCAGCTGAATGAAGCTCATCTATACAGAAATGTATGGCAGCGCTGCGGGGCTGACATTTTAAATACAGAGAGTTTACTTCAAGTGGAAACAAATCGAAATTCTTTTTGTTAGCTGCTTTTCTTCATGGTTAATGGGAGCTGGAAACACCACAGGTCCTTACAGTGGTTGATTTAGCACTCGTGTTATTCCTTTCAGCAGCAGCGCCGTCACAGATAATAAGGACGACATAAGACAGAAGTCAATACTGCATTTTCCTCTCAGCCTCCGAGTGGACTCGTCTCATTGTGCAATTTCAATGGCACTGGCACTTAAATTTAAACAGAAATTTGAACTTTTTTTTGGTAAACAGAGGGGCCTTTACACAGCCTGTGGAATGCATTGAATTTATTAGTTGAAAAGCAGCTCACTCACACATAATTGCAGTGGACAGAGAACAGTGTGGAATCACAGAATATATACATTTCTACAGTGTCCAACTATAGAAATAGGCACACATTTAGTCTCAAAAGCAATGCTGCTGTAGAACAGCAACAACAGTCAAAGCTCAAAAACACATAGAGAGTTTAGGTGAACGCGGTATGGCTTCATCTAGTGAATGTACTTTGACATCATAGTGCTGAAAATGGATTAAAGATTGAACAGAGAAGACTTTTCGAAAGACCTCTCGGTGGATACAACTCAAAAAGAAAAGGTTGCCCTCACATTGTTATTCCTTTTGAAAAGAAACGCACTGAATTTTGTGGCTTACCCAACAAAGCGTGTCCATCTATGTAGCATACAGGCTGCAGACACACTGAGGGTTTCTGGTTGGGGGATGGATGACACAAATACAGGGCTTCGACCCAGGAGACTGCTGTTGTGTCTGGTTAAAGATGTCTTCACTCATGTTCAACTTTACCACTGAACCCCAAAAACAAACTGTTATGAAGGTCTCAGTGGCTCTTGCGCTTCTTTTGGCTGACAGTAACAGTAGCACGTTTTAATGACACATTTTTTTGTGGCTTGGAAATCTCAGATCTTGTATGTATGTTTGCTTTACCTGGATTTTAATGGGTACATTTAGTGTCCAAACCTGCCAAAGTAGTTGGGAACCACAGTGTTGCCAGCGGCTTAATAACAGCAACTGTTTATATGTTGGACATCACACAAACTGCATTGTAAGGTTTAATAGGAAATACGCCATCCTGACCAAGTCATCAGACTTAATTATCATTATCATCTGTATCTGTATATCTCCATTAAATGATGGTTTCACTGATGCACACAGTAAAACAGGGAGGAATGCACATCCACGCAGTATAAAAGCTATGCAATCCAATTTCCTTAAAAACACATTCAAAAGATATCGGCCTATAGTCATAAAACTGTGACCCAAAATTAAGCACGCTCTATAAAATCGTAATAAAACAAATGAGCTGAATGAGTACTACGGAGTCAGTGTATAAGTTGTATACGACAGCTTTGACAGCACAGTTTCTTCATTGGACGGTTTCCGTTTATAGGTTATAAATCACAGAGGCACCACTAACTATTAAGAGAATATTCAGTAACTCTACGCACTGGCAGGTTAAATGAAGCATGGCTGGTATTTATCTGATGAATAAGTGCAGGATAGTGAAATTCTTGTTCCTGGACCTGCTGTATTTATGAAAGCCCTTCATTTTAGATGCCTGGCACAAAGTTATTTAAAAAAAAAGGAAGAAAAGGAGGAGAAAAAATTGAGCACTTGGACATTTTGACTGGCTCTTCACATAACACAGTCGATACACAGGGGAGGTCGGTTGGCAGGATTCCCACGGCTGTCTGGGAGTAATGATACCTTCATAGTGGCACAGATGAGGTTGTGGACTCTATATCTGTTTCTGTCACAAGACACTGAAGCCCAGAAGTGATTTTTTAATACCTAAAAAGAGCAGAGAAAAAAAGATCATGTTCAATCTTAGTCAACACGAAATGATTCATATGTTAATTAACCAATATCACATCTGCAATATTAAATTCAACATAATTTTATTCACACAAACAACTCTGTCCTTTCGGATTACTTTAACACAGCAGCCCTACTTCATATACATGCAAATGTAATACATCATATATTGCTATAATATAATTTAATCTCCACTATGCAAATCAGTGCTTGGGGGGGACTGTCTTTGAAGTGTGTGTTTTTGAAATTGTCATGCTCATATTTAACTGTTGGATGAAATACTTTACACTGATGGAGAGTGAGCACAGATGGAGGACTTGTGATCAAGCGACTTTTTTAAAAAAATGGCAGGAATGGAAGCCCTTTTGAAGGGAACAAGCAAGAGGGGATACAGTTTTGAGCAATAAAGGCACAAACAATGAGTTGAAAAGAGGGGATGATTTCACTGATCAGGAGTCACATGGAAAATACCGTGTCACTGACAACCACTTTTATTCGGTAACAGGAGCGGCTGGGTTGTCTTTCTGCTCAGAGGGAATGGCTAGGTAGTTTGTCCTGCAGGCAGATTGGTAGAAAAACAGAGGATTGTCTAAGACCTGGTGGTAGGGCCCGTTCTGCCACATTGTAACACAGAATAGTGCTGGTTAAAGGGACTTCAGACATCTCTGTTGCTTATATCTAAAAACTATTTCACAAACTTACACAAAGAAAAAAAAAAGTGCATTTTTTGGTTGGTCAGCCTGGAAGTTAGCATTGCAAAGGGATCTTAAGAGAATGAGGATTTTTTGCATTGGATTTCAGAGCATTGAAAAAAATGAGCTCTGTGGCATTTTGTTCAGAAGGTTAATCACAATGAAAACCCAAAGCTAACGTTATGCTATAACAGACTACAGCATTTCACATGACTTTAATCTCAGCTGTAATGCTTCAGATAATTTCTGACAAGCCAACCAGCGGTTTTGACAAGCTAGCATAACCGTGGCCGACTAAATTGTTAATTAATCTAATCAACAGTTTACAAGAGCCCTGAAAAAACACAACTAGAGGCTGTTAGGAAATTAAGGTATTAACTTACAAATCATATGTATATCTCTTAAGTTTGTATTTACCATAGACCTTATTTAAGGCTTCTTACCAAAACCTGTTTCAAAATCCTCATTTAGCTTGAGAGAATAGACCCCAGGGCGCTACTCTGGTAACTTACTTCTGGGTTTTAGGATTAATTCCACTGGTGCCCCATATAGATGAATAAATAACACTACAGGTAGTTGGATTTTTAAATTTGAGGTGAACTGTCCCTTTAAGATTCAAACAGGACTCCCTTAAGACGTACATGATTGAATTCTCTTCAATTTGGGACTGGCTTTTGTGCATTCATATTGTATTGCATATTCATTTTAAAACAAAAGCGACATTGTGATGTGAGACGTGGTTTGCTGTTGTACAGGCTCCGCATCAGGACAACAACACAAGAGCAAACTTTCATATTGTTAAAAACTACAATACCATGACCAAATATGCACCCAATTCTACAGAGCTGCACAAAAGACTGTACACGAAGGAACATTCAGTTTTGTGCTTCTGTCAGCACATTGTGAACATAGCCTCATTTTGTATATCTTTGACAGATTATCACTTTGGCTGCTCTGTCTTTTCACTGGGTAACGAGACAAATACTGTATAATCTGTGCTGCTAATGCAACACAAAATGTTACCTCAGAGTGTTCCAGAGGTGGTACATGACCATTAAGTGAAATTACTCAGGAAGTCACCAACAAAGGAGCCTCTTTGAGTGGGAGTAACTTCTCACCGTGGGATGTTTTGCCACACAGGTCAATAACGGCTGCGAGACGGCAACGACCCATTAACTCTTTCAGCTGCAGGAACTGATGGAGTTTACAGAGTTATGCACATTCGATCACTTGATGCTTAAATTAATGTGCACTCAGGATCCATCCATGGATCAATGAACTTTACCTAAATGCTCACGGCTGATTTCTGCCTTCAAAAACATTAGTCGACCCCCCCCCAGTGGCTAAAACATGTTGCATCTGACTCTTTCCTACGTTTCCTCCTATGGCCTTCATTAACTGATAGAAAATAAGCCGAATGGACTTAATAAGGCGTGACTTGAGTTTCTACTTTCAAATGCAGAAATACATGTTTTATCTTGCTTGACTACTTCTGATAATATTTTATCCATCACAAGGCAATATCAACATATTACTGGGAATATGCATATTGCATATCCATAAATTATCAGTGTAATGCACTTTAAAAGCAGAGCTAGTTCACTTCATTGTGCAGTTCTGGCTGACTTGAGTGGCAAATAGGGCTGCAAAAATGGATGTCATTATTTTTACTCTTGATTTATTTGGTGTGTTTTTTTTCATTATTTACCATTTTGTCTATAAAATGTAAAAAAATATATATATATTTGTTTGGATGATTAACAAGAAAAAGCTACAAATATTCAGTTAACTATCATACTGTCATCATTTTTATTAATAAATGACTGACATTGTTATTCGATTATTTCAATTGATGGTGAATTTTTGGAGGTTTTATATGCTACAGTTGCTTTGGATTGTATTTATATTGTAAATATTATTTTTTAAAATAATTTTTTGACAGTCTGCAACTTTAATTTCCCTGATAATTTCAGAAACTTTACATTACCCAACATTTGTGTGGTTAATTGTCAAATTACAATTAGTTTGCTAGTGACCAGGGGAGAAAACAAGACCATTTCATGTATATTAAATAATTAATGAATACATTAATTTTGCTTTTCTTTCCAGGTATTCCTAGAATTAATATCAAAATTGACCACAGAGCACTTTCTATGAAATGAAAAGGCCATGAAAATAAAAATGTATAAACCTGTCTATTTGTGTTTTTTGTTGTGTAGTGCCCACTGTCTGTAAAGTCAGTCTGTGCGTCACTGCATTAACAGTCTGCAAAACCCCAATAACTGGATCAGCACATGTGCTCTGTGTTATCTGCGATTGTTCCGTTCAGGTCATAAATTGCCTGTTTAAAATTTGTCAGCCTGGATTGGCTGGCCTCGGCAGTGCTGTGGCAATCCTCTGGGAGCTGACTATCGGAGCATTGGGGTCTTTGTCACTGCTGACAAGGTGACACAGAAAGTGGGTTTCTGATGGAGCTGCAAATCCACCACTGATGTAAAAAGGTTGTTTAGAAAGAAAAAAAAGAGAGCAGTCAGCAGTGCGTAGAATTATTCAGGCCTGTCAGGTAGTCTGAGTGAAAAGACACATTACTGTTGCAGGAGGGTTACAAACTAATGCAGTGTAGACTCAATTAACTCCCTGTCTGTCTGACTCTCCCTAAATCTTTCTTTCCAACATGTTCTTGAATTAATAACCAAACACCCAGGGTATACACAGGAAAGACTTATTGGGCTTACTGTATTCTGAGTCACAGGACAGAAAAAGTTAGTGCAGATGTGTGTGGTAAGCTGATGTATGTCTGTTTTGACCCGACTCACGCTTATCTGTGTTTACATCTGTCAGTGTGAGACTCACGCTGTGTCCTGTGCTTGCTCATCAGACTTGGAGATCTTCCTGTAGCAGTAGACCATCTCTACCAGCAGCCAGAAGGTCAAGAACACCAGCAGCACATACATCATGATCTCAGAGTACAGCGCTGTGGCGTCTCCGGTTGCTGCAGGCCAAAAACAATGGCAAGAAAAATGTATTATTCAGTACGGATTCTCTTTATGAATGTATTTATGTTCAAGACAGCATGGGTGACTTATTTATTCACTAGTTTAAGAAAGTGCTAAGCTGGAACATGTATGTGCAACATTTCTGACCCACAATCATCTGTCAGTCTTAATGGGCAGGGCAATATTTCTGTGGCAACAGATTGTTTTCATTCCACTGAACGGCATGTCCAGCTCCTCATGTGCAATATTTATAACTTAAGGCAAAGCAAGGTCATGTTTTTTGGTGTGCATCCTCTTCCAAGATTCACTTAAATAATGATGCACAGAACTAAATGTTGCATACAGATCATTCTAAACATACCTGAGGTACAATGATAATAGAGCCTAAGGAGTTAAAGGTGCCCTGTGGAGTTAAGTTAAGATTGCATTCAGTGTTTCTTACTGGATGGATCTTGTGCATCCCCCGGGACAACTGGATTTGTTGTGTTGCAGAGCCAATTTAAATTCTTACATTTTTATTAAAAATCATTGAATATTTACATGCATTATTCTGTTTGTTTGTTTTTACTGCTGTTGTATGAAACTCACAGTGGAGTGCAGTTTTGAGCTTTAAGCATAAAAACATTGCTCCATGTTGCTCTAAAGGGTCAAAAACTCCACAAGGTACCTTTATATATGGAATAGGATGGATATGCAGAATCACAGTGGTTCATCAGGGCACATCAAACCTTGTATTTAAGGTCTTACTTTAGTTATATTCCAACAAATGTGAGCAATTACATTTTAACAAATTATAGCATTTCATTACATTGTGGGTAGGTTCACACTATTTCATGTGTCTTAGAAGAATACTCATATGTACGTATGGACATTGAAACAGTGCTTTCAGTTTAAGTGATGGGACACAATCCACAGTTGTTGTTTGTCTGAAGTTGATATGAGGTTTTAGTTAGATGAAGTGGGAATCTTCCACAGTTACAATTTTCTTAGTTCAAATCTCCCATTTTTTATTTTTTCAGTTTCACACGAAAAAGACTGAAAGTTTGGAAGCTATTGTTTAAATTCAGGCTGAAGCATTATATTACCAAATATATTCTTTCTAATCTATTTTGCATTTTCCATTATTCACACTGGAAACATTAGAAATGGATCTTTCAGTGGCCGGTTTACACAGGAGGAATGTGTAGTGTTTCTTTCAACATATGTGCACCTGACATGATAAAATGTGAACCTATCCTCTCATTTGTTTTATTTCAGCTTCACAATGAGCCACTGGGAACCACTGTGATAGTCGTCGTGTACCAAATTCCAGAAAGCCTGCTGACTAGATATGTGACATCTTTCACTGATTTGATTCTGCAGTCTCTGCAAATAGAGGCTATTAGTGAAATCTAATCCCTTAGATGGGAAAGCACAGATACGTTTGCTGTAAGCAAATCCATTCAACTGCTATGGACATCGTTACGGTAACATGATTCTCTCTCTGTGATGTTCAGTACGCTCACTGACGGCTTTGTGAAATTTGGTCCCGCATGTATGAGATGTGAAGGAGAAGCCTTTGAATATGTATTAAAGATCAAACTGTAGTATATTTTGAAAAGTTGCACTTTGGAGGATAATCATATTCGGTCTGCACTTCTCTGTTTTCCAGTTACAAACCTACTAGCCTGGCCTAACCTGGAATGCCTCTGAAAGTGAACTATATACCACGTGCAAGCCAATATAGATAATGCAGAGTTAAAGAAATAAAGTCGTTCCAAATATACATGTTGTATATTCGATCAAGGCGGATAAAGACACATTCAGCAAGCCAAGCAATCGGGAAGCAGAATACATTACCCCTTATTATAGATAGCAAAGTAGTTGGTTTGAATTAACCCCTTCACTGACAACGAAAAAAAGAAAGCTTTGATGAACAACAAAGGCAGACAAAACAAGACACACATTTTTTTTTTCTTCTTCAGTACAGTGGCAACAAAAGGAGAGAGAAGGAAAGTGGTGTTTGTTAGTGGCAGAGTGCCCTCACGCTGATGCATCACTCAGTGGAAAACAGCGGGGTCGGAAATATATAATAAAAAGCAGAACCCACTTAAAGCGGTCGGATGGACACTTTATGCAACATCGAAGGAAAGGCGTGTACAGCACAAAGAGAACACCCAGTACACAGAAGTCAACACAGCACAGACTTGTGTTTCTACCAGGGTTGTGAATTAAAACGCCTGAGCATTTCACTGTGTACAGTAAAATGTATGTAGATGTATGTTCAAGAGTTCCTTTGTCTCATAAGTACAATTTTAATGCTATAATATGAGGTAGGGCCATAGGGCGTGATGTAATGATTGACAGCTGTGATTGACATGTCATTGGTTGGGCGGGAACTCAATCCCATGGCTCCATCAGCCAGTCAACCATGCAGAATCCAGCTCCAAATATGCATTAAACCTTAATTTTACATGCTGCCATCTTTATATACAGTCTGTGGATCTTAAGGAAGGACTCACAGGGCATCTTTCTGCTGATACTGTAAAGAATGTATAAAAAATATATAGCACACAGATTAATTAAATATTTGAGATTATACAACCAATCTTGCTGACACAGTGCTGAATCAGCGATGGCCCTACAAGAGCTAAGGCCAAATATGAAATATATATTTACTTAAGGAATGTGAAAGTATTTCTTGTATTTCTTGATAGCTGTCATTGGAAAATGTTGAAATATAGGAAACGTGTGATTCAAAGGAAAAGAACACACCTTCAGATTGTATTCGTATATGTGTTTTGGGATGGATGTGTAATTTTGGAAACCTCACAGGCGCATGCAACACGAGAAACACAAGTCTGAGTCAACTGCATGTGCAGCTCTGGAACATCATGGCTTCAATAGTTTGTTTCAACACAGAATCATATATATCTGGATCAAAGAACACAGTCGAATAACGTGGAAAAAAGTGGAAAACTGTAGGCCGCACCTTTCTCGATCACCTTTAACTTGATATTCTTGGTGAGGGACACAGAGGGAGTAAAGAAGTCGAACTCAAACTCGCGAAATACGTTGCACTCATAGTCGCCAGTGTCGTTAAAGGTGACGTTGATGATACGAATGGAGACATCCTGTAAATCCTGGCTCCCATTCCAGGCCAGACGGCCCTTAAAAGGCCCGTCTGAATCGTAATGAGTGTCAACTTCATACTTGTATATCTGGGAGACAGAAAGGACAAAGCAAAGCTGCAGTAAATATAAAGTATAAACCAAAGCAGCATGTGATATCATACACAATGATTTAGCAGTGACTTACATGAATTTTGTCAGGCTGGATGCCGTTTTCCTCTACTGGCTTGTAGTACCAATCCACAAATGTCTTTGCTTTGATCTCATCCCTCTTCATACAGGAGATGCAGGTCAACTTCATGGATTTCCCCACGACTGCTTCGGTGTCCGACGGGACATCGACACACACTGGCTGGCTCAGGTGGACTGGAGGAGCACGGAAATGTTACACACGCTTAGCTCTGCAAGCTCAACGAAAGCTCCGTCAACATGTCCCCTCCACTGATTCACTTATTGATGCTTCACTTTAGTGTTTCACCTTCACTGTGCAGAATGATGCATGTGCAGAGTTTGAAGTTTTGCATCAGCTTGCTGAAAAAATAATTAATCTGCGCCAAACAGCATTCAAACAGGGGCCCTGTCTCTGACTTAACCAAAGGGAAAGCAAATCCCAGATTCACTCTAATTTTTAGAACAAGCATTGTCTGCTTGGCATTCAGACTCAAGAATGAACTTTCTATTGCAGTATCATGAAAACATTATCTGCATATTCAGAGATATTGAAAATCTCAGAAAGTAAAACACATCATTTTAACCCTTTAACGCCAAACGTATCATATGTGATACATGATTTTTCGAGCCCTCCATTGTTTTTATGAAACATCA
>JAOWBC010001387.1:13628560-13644514 GCA_028566105.1 Hypoplectrus providencianus | reverse complement strand
TGGCTTGCCATTAGGCTATAATCATGCATGGATATTGACAATTCAGACATGATAGATTTTCATTTTTCGGACTTATTATTATTTTATGTTGTCTGAATTACCCTAACCAACTTGAGGATACTGTCATAAATGTGCAAAAAAGCATTAGGCTGATTGGTCCAGTAGTGTCAGTGATTAGCAGATGGACAAATACAAACATTCCCCTCAAGGTAAACACAGCGGAAGACTTAAAAAAAGAAAACAACTACTTTTTAAAAAGGAAGTGTACCTATGGTGTTGCGCATACTGCCAACAGGACAGGGACTTGGGGAAAGGACCCCTGGTGGACAGTAGTGGCCCAAAGGGCAAGGGCCATTCCTTGAAGAGTTGTCAGAGCTCTGCGGTGTTGGCTCCATGGCTCCACCTTGGCAGAAATAACCCTGCAGACAAGGACCTGGAAGAAAATACAAAGAAGAAATCAAAGTGTGTCTTTGTTAAGAAATGCTGTAACTAGTATGAGAGTGTTTGGTTAAAATAAGTGTAGTGAAATATCTTTGTGTGTTCACCTTGGGGAGCTGAGGCTCCATATGAGCTACAGTACTGTCCTGCGGGACACGGCGTGCAGACAGAGATAGAAAAGGCTCCTGTCTGGTTGCTTAAAGACCCAGAAGGGCAGGACTGAGGCAGTACAGTCCCTGCAGGACAAAAATGACCTAAGAAGAGAGCACTTGTTAAATATTGGTTTATCACTGCTGCAAGATAGGAAATATGTCCACTCAATAGTATTGCTGCTGTATGTAAACTGATGATCAGATTTATACTGTAGATTCAAAGTCTATTATCACAATTCATACCCGCTGGGCAGATGGAGGGCTCTCGAGTGGCAGAGGAGGAACACATTGTCCCTTTGGGGCATATAATGCAGTAGGCTGCTCCAGGGGCAGGACTGTAAGTGCCAGGCTCACAGGGCGTCTCGCTCGCTGAGCCAACAGGACAGCTGTGGCCAGCGGGGCAGAGGTAGCCACGGGAACCATCAGACGGCGTGGGACTGGAGCTGCCACCCAGGCATACATACCTGAAGGCATAAACAAGGAAAACAAACTTCATATCACAAATGTTGCCACAAGCTGCCATCAGTGGGTTGAACAGTCTGTCAGTGAAGAAATATCATTTCCAAATATTGCAGAGGTTTTCAGTTTTTCTGTGGCATTTAATGTTCTCAGGTAGAGGACATCCCTCAGGATGTGCCCCAAACTTTACTTATGTGAGTCAGCTTTTCAGTGGGCAACAATCCAGTGTACGACTTGTCTTGTCTGCATTTAGAGAACCTGATTTTATACACACTGAAATATGACAGGAACTAAATGGTGGGTTCATCACTTTCTGTTGTCAATGTGTGAACAAATAGGAATTAAAATTAAAGACTGAGAGCTCGCCTGATTTTTTTTTGGTTTTCTGATTTCTATCGAAAGGATTTGTGTTTATGTTTATTACTACTGAGTGTCTTAAAATCCACCTCACTGTCCACAAAATTATCTTAGAAATGGAGACGACTCATGTTAATCATTTCACTGGCAAGGATCAAAACAAACAAAATCATAAGTTCATGTTAGCACAAAAACACCTCATCATCAATCATGCTGCTGGTCAATCAACCGTGTCATTACTCACAAGGATTTTATGAAAACACAACATACAGTAGTATTTTTTAACTTTATCCTTTAGTTAATATCATTCAGAAATAATATAAAAAAGTGCTTTCATAGCTGGCAGTGATTCATGTCACAAAAAACATTTATTTTATGACCAAATGTCCCTGAATTGTACTGAATTTTCAATCTTGCTTCCCCAACAGCACTTTTGTCATATCTTTATTTAAAGCTTATAAAAGAATACAAATAAACAGCCACACTGCAGAGCTACAGGTGCTTTAAAGTGTGTTTTATCTCAGAGTATTTATTGCAGAGCATTTGCAACAATGTTTCAAGTGTGGATCTTATCTGCTGAAGACACCTGCTCCCTCTCCTGCCGAGGCTCAACAGACTCATGTAAAGGCCGTCTGTTGTCCTCAATTATCCATCTGATTTTGTAGTTTACTGGCTTGCAATTGATTTTTGAGCGCCGGATGTCTTGTTGGCATATTGGACTGGCCCACTTTAATCCATGATAAATCCTACGCATAAATCCAAAACTAATTGCAAGAAACAAGGTGAAACCAGGATCCAGGAGACATCAGGGAGAGCAGGAGCGAGAAAGACTGGGACAGATTAATCTCTGGAAACAAAACCATTTTCTTGAACAAAAAGATTTAGTTCTAAAACTACAAGTTCCAAGATTAAGAACAAAAACAGCAGAAGAGCACAAGTGTTTACCCCGCATGACATGGGGGAGCATCTGAGAGCTCTGCTATTGCAGGCCTTTCACAAAATAGCCCAGGGGGGCAGGGTGGGCACCCATCAACCCCCTTCAGTCCTCTGGAGATGGAAAGAGAGCCAGTGGGGCAGGGGAGTGGATAGCCAGTGCCAGCGGGGCAGTAGTGGCCAGAAGGACAAAGGTAGCTTCTGGTAGAATTAGCCTGAGAACCAAATAGAAAACATAATGCAACACCAATAACATTTGTACTTTTTGTTACATCATTTCCTGAGAATATATATAACTGTAATTATAACATCTATTAATACTCTCACGTCTCTGTAAGCTGAAATGTTTATTATTGTCTATAACATCTTTGCCTTTTGGGCAATATTGACTGCAGAAATGTGTTCCTGGAAATCTCACAGTAAGATCTGAATATTTCTTGTGTGCCAATGGGAATTTAGGCTTGATAGTAGTGCCTGAGGAAAAACGATTCATTACCAAGGAACCATCAATAACGAGAGCTAATTACATGTAAATGTGGCCATTTTTTCTACTATCTTGTGTATAAAGTTGGCATTTCAGCTAATGAGGCTTTTAGAAGAGAGATAATGGGCAAAAAATGGGTAAAATATGGAAAAGGGGCAGCATGACTGATCAGATTTGAAGTTTCATTAGATGAAAGGTCACAGCGGCTCCAGCATCATACTGAATCTTTCTTTGAGAATGAGGACCAGTTGACCAACATTACTAGGTTACAGGCCAACAGAAGCCATGAAGAAGAACGACACCTGATACTCAGTGGAGTTAGGGCTGGTTGATCCAGCAGGACAGAAGTATCCTGCCTCACAGACTCCTGTTGGCTGCCACTGACCAGGCTGAGAGCAAAACATTCCTGCAAGAAACATCAATAGAATGGACAGTTTTTAGAAAGAAATACCATTTTCCATCATAGTTTCGATGTATTTAATATTACTCCACAATGCAGAAAATACAATACAACAAAAGTAAAACCATTACATGGGAAGGTGTGTCCAAATGTTTGACTGGTATGGTACATGGAGGATGAATAAGTACCTTACACAACCCCACAATTCTACAGGGCTAGCTTACAATAATGTAAAACAAAACACTAATCATTTTCCCACCTGCAGGGCAGGGCAGACAGGCATCAGCACTGGAGGCTCCAAGCTGGCTCTGCACAGTGCCAGATGGGCAAGGGAACTCCAGTCCTAGAGTCAGCCCTGGAGGACAGTAGTATCCAGCCGGACACAGTGCAGGCTGGACTGTGCCTTCAACTAAACAACAAGAATAATTAATAATAAGCATTCTATGAGAGCAATAAAATGACAGCCTTGACACGTGTAAGGTTTTGATTATGAAAGGACTCAGCTGCATTATTAAGGAGGTGCACCCTGACACTGTTAAATCAGTGAGATTAGAAGAGACAAAGAGAGGTCCATCTTCCATTAGCTGTCCCTGTTTTACCTCAGACAGTATTAGCTCTGCTTCAATTAGTGAAACCATGTGCTTCCTGGAGTGACTTTGGATGATCCCCATAGAGCGGGTGTGAATTTGTTGCTTTTAATTAAAAAGTGAACATATGGGCTTGTAAATATTCCGCGACTAGCTAGCCAATGATTTGAGTCCTTATGACATGTCTTTGATAGATGTGTCCCTTATTAAAACAGGGCCGGTGGCTACACTGCATGCTAATGTATTGTGACTATTGCTGGAAACTGAATTACAATTTCCAACATTTTACAGTTTCTCTCTGTAAGAAAACAGAGCAAAGAAAAACACTCATGCTCTTACAGGAGATATGATAATTGCTCTTCCCCACCTTGGCAGTAGTACCCAGGGGTACAGGTGGTGCAGTTGTCTTGATTTGTGTTCCCTGTTTCTAAGCTAAATGTTCCTGCAGGACAGGGCATGGGGGCTGGTGTTCCTCTGGGGCAGAAGAAGCCAGCTGGACACAGAGCTTCATTCACTCTGCTGGAGCCCAGGTCGCAATAAAACCCTGCCCAGCAATCACCTAGAGTGCAAAAAGGGGGAAAAAAAACATTGAATTGAAAGATATGAAAGGTGACTTTTATTATTATTATTCAACTTACCTGCTCTTAGCCCGTGTTGGCAGAAAGTCCCTGGTGGACAGAGAGATCCAGTTCTGTTGTCGGTTGGGTTCGGCACTGTGGCTCCCATCAGACAGAGAAAGCCAGCAGCACATGGTCCTGAAGGCTCAACTAAACCTTCAGACCCACAGAAGTGACCCGATGGACATACAAGGCATTCACCTGCCAACACAGATCGGCAGTGTTGACTTCAGTCCAAACAGCAAAACAAGCTATCTGCCGGGTGGGATCAATCACTGACATAGTCACACACTGCCAAGGAATCAATGTGTTAAAATAAACTAAATCTAATCTAATTTAAGGGGATTTAAAAAGAAATGTTTTTACAATCTTGAAATTGTTTTTTTACTGCTGAAATTGACTAAGAATTAATTATTTTCTCTGGTCTAAAATGAGACGAATATTTGAATGAGAGTTACACCACAAAACATTTGCTGTATTAAGTAATTTACTCTCCAAACCAGTCTTCAAAAAAGCAACACACAATGCTATTTAATTTAACTTTTCCAAAAAAGCTCCTGGGTTTTTACCTGTGGAGGTGAGTCCGTGGCTGGGACTGTAGGTGCCTCTGGGGCAGGGAAGAGGTTGACTACCTGGACTCTCACTGGGACAGATGTAGCCAGCTGGGCAGGGCAGAGGACTGGAGACTCCAGTAGAGCTCCCCCTGTTGGGGCTGGAAGTTTGGGACTGGCAGTGGAACCCAGGAGGACAGGGATTACACTGCTTCTGGCCTGACAAATCCTGGAATGATCCTGGCGATGACATTCAAATAGAAAGGACGCCTTCAGAGAGGGTGAGGGGATTTGTAAGTCAATACTGCAGAGTTAGGTTAATACTACTTGTTTACCGAGAGAGCATGTTTTGCAGTCTTCTATGCCTTTTCCTCCAGTCTCATTTTGATAAAAGCCAGCTGGGCAGGGTGAGGGAACACTGCTCCCTTCGGCACAGTAGTGGCCTGCTGGACAAACACCTCCGGATACACTTGACATTGGAGTGGCAGTCTGCGATCCCTCTAGACAGTAGAAACCTGGGGAGAAACACATCAATAAGCCGCTACACTTTTAAAAAAAGATTTGCACCACTCCAACATTACAAAACTCCCAGTGTTCTTTCTGACCTGGCAGGCAGGGTCCAGAGGCTGCAGAGAGACCAGTCTCTGAACAGTAGAAGCCAGGACTGCAGCTACGACACTGAGACTCATCCACCAGCCCGCTCTTCTCACTGCCAAAAGATGCATATTAACTATAAAACATATCAACTGTTAGGTGAGTTCATGCGATCCGGATAATACCTGCTCAGTATTACATTTCAGGGATTGCTGAATATAATTTCATTGGACAATTTCTGAGGATAATTCACCTTCTGAATAGTCACCCTGTTAAATTTTACTCTGACAAAGCATTAAGTTCAATACAGAACATTATTGTTGTTGGTCAATTCAATTACATCTTTAAAACTTTGAGCATTACTTCTGGATTAAAAGAGAGCAATGTTTAGCCACTGCTGTAATACAAAGTTTAGTTTTGGAGTAAAAAATCCTTTTATGTGTTATATATAGTGTGGTGTGAGGGGGATTATAAAGTTTATAGAGATATTGCAGGATTATGCACCTGAATGTTCCTTTTGGGCATGGTTTAGGTACAGAAGTCCCCACAGAGCAGAAGAAACCGGGGGGACATGGAAATCCCGTCAGACTGTCAAGTAGTGGTTCAGGTTCAGAGGCTCCTCCAACACAAACAAACCCTGCAGCGCATGGCCCGCTGGGGAAAGTCCTCCCTTTGAATAAATATCATTCAAGCAAGGTTTTTATCACCGTAGTAACAGAGCAATCCATTTACCTTTAATTGCTTCTGAAATAAAAATTATACTGCAGCTGGCTGCAAGATAGACATCTGTTACCCAATTTCCACAAACTCAACACTGGTTCACAGTTGTTTGTAGCCTTAACCTTCCAGCTTTCAGAGTCATTACATTAATGTATACACCTCTGGTTACCCAACGCCAACATCAAGCACAACAACGATGGCTGACTACGTCATTTAACAAGAGTTGTTCCTGACTTTGCAAGCAGGTTCTGTATTCAAAGGTCCATTAGGTTTATTTAAATTTTCTGTGGAGGACCACTTTACAGAGACGGTTAGTCCCTTTCACAGACCACTGGTTTAATATAATAAGAGCTGGGTCTTTAGCTGTTGAATGGTTAAGAACTGGTTCAAGATTGGGCACAGACCCACATACTTCCTCAGCTGTAAAGGGGTATGGGAGAAGTACATAACAAGTAGATTATTGCATAGGCAGAGTCAATGCATAACACCTGCTCCTTTGCAGAACATCCCGGGGTCACACAGTGAGCACTGCATTTCCTCAACCAGCCCTGATGTGTTTCCATAGGTTCCAGCTGGACAGGGATGTTGAACTGCTGATGAGCGGGGACAATAAAATCCTCTCTCGCATGGAAGTGGAATGGTCATTCCTGGTGTACAGATACAGTACAGGATGAAAAGGAACATACTCTAGTTGAATCTAAATGTCAATTACATTTATGTTCCCAGCTGCTAAATTCTCTATCATCCAATAATTTGTCTGCCCATCAGCTTTACCTTGATCCCCACAATAGAATCCAGCAGGGCATATCTCACAGCTGCCCTGGCCTTCTCTGGGCTGGTAGCTGCCTGGAAGGCAGGAAGTCTGGCTGACACTGCCCTGGAGCAACCATTACATTCAATCTGTTTAGATTTTATCTGGAGAATAACACACATCATCAGGTATAATCGTGGAGCAAAGGTACCAGCGGAGACAGGGGCAGGCACAACACAGGAAGAAGACAGAGAAAGTCAAGAAAAACAGGAAGACAACATCAATTCACTCATATTATGCAGTAATGCACTTGTCATGACTGAACAAAAATCACAGCTGAGGAGGAAGACTCATGCAAAGACATCACATACAATATTCAGCAATGTTGACAGACCATTGCTGGAAGACTAATACTGGATGGCTGACCTTCTCACAGAAATGTCCCACTGAGCAGACATGTTGTTGTGGTCTCTCAGAGCGCTGTCCCTCAGGACAGTAGTAGCCTTCTGCGCACTGCCCACTTGGCTCAGCAATTCCTCTCTGGTGGCAGTAGTGACCTGAAGGACACTGTTGGCAAGCCTCGACTGTAGACCCACCAAGGTAATCTGATGGAAAAGACACAATACACATATAATTTGGAAATTAATACCTAAATTATTACAATTTTAAGATTAATTTATTGCTTGTTGTTTTGCATAGAGCGTTTGTTGACTTGTAAACAAAGCTCGCGTAATGAAAGTGTTAAAATAGATAACAATGTTAATTTGATGCAAAATACATACCTATTCCCTCATCAGCTTCTAATTCATAACCGTACAAAGGAACTACAGCACATTTTAATGGGATTCCAGTTGTCCGCTGCGAGTCAGGAATACAATTACACGATTAAACCACTTTGTGATTGAAATTATTCATTGGTGCCCAAGGGAGGGAAAAATGCTCCATTGGAAGTAAGTACATATTCCACTGCATTGCTGAACTGCAGCGATAGAGACCATAGTTCACGTTAGGACATTAGCGACAAAAACTGACAATGTGTGCAACAAAAAGGATTCAGTGTTTTGTTTCTCAGACCAGCACTATGTCTCATTTCTCCATCATCAATAATTCATGACCCCCAAAAGGGAAGTGGGATTACTGACGTGTCATGAATTGTCCTCTCTTTTCAAAGAAGGCGAAAATATATAAAGCATATAGTTTTCTTTTGATATTTAAATTCATTAGATTATTAGATGAATTACAGCTACTTCACAAAAGAGCAATATCTTACATTTAATGGTTCCAACAGGGCAGGGCAGAGGAAGAGGAGCTCCAAGGGGGCAGAAGTGTCCTGTTGGGCAAGGGGTGGCATGAGGGTTTAAAGAGCCTCTGGGGCAGTGATATCCTGCAGCACAGGGCCCTGCTGGTGCTTCTAGACCAGGTTGGTCACAGTAAGAGCCAGCCTCACAGGGCTGGGGGGAGGCAGAGCCCAGAGGACAATAGAAACCTGAAAAAAATAGGGAGATGGAGAATATAGGATAATTTTTGGATTGATTCTGAGGGCATCTTGAGCATGTCCTGGGTGCTGACCCTTAGTCAAATAATCAGTTGTTTTGTCTTTGTGACAACATGCAAGAACATCTCTGGTTAGTACAAGACAATTCACCAAAATGGACAATTCAATTACAAATGTTTGTCAAATTTATAAAGTTCAGCCCTAGTCTGTTCAGCAACCTTTTTGACAGAGATTGCCAGAGATTCTTTACATTTTCTTATTAAGCAGTGTGCCAAATAAATGTATAATAGGTGTAATTTTAAGTTTATTATGCAGGCCACTGGTTCCCAATTTTGTGGTCCCAGTTTCTGGTTGCCAAAGCTTCACAGGAGGTCAAGAGGGCTTCTTCATATAAAGGGGTGTAAAACTGCAATTTAACTTTGCATTTAAAGAAAGTACTGGGTAATGGGTGGATCTGATACTATTGATCATTAACACTAACAACTTTCCATAATCTTGTTCATCAGTAATAAACTTAACAAACAGTTGTACTTTTGTATTCCACTTTGGTTGCAAATTATATGCACAGTTCTAATTTCAGTGTCCTGATTTAAATGACATTCACTAATTTACATAATGTTGCAAAAGCAATAAATGTCAAAAAGGGAGCGTTGAGAGTAACAAGCATAAATATGAGCACTGCCCGAGAATGTTGCCATCCTTATCTGAAAAGGTCATTTGGCATTTGGATGAGAGGGCCTTTCAGCATTTTTTAAAATGTCTCTTGCACAGGTATTGCTCGTGTGCAGTTGGTCGGCTGGTTTGCTCAAAGTACCAAAAGATTACTTTAAAAAAGGATGATGAAGCAGCCCTCTGCTGAACTGCACCAAATGAACCTTATTACACAACAACAAAATATAAATATTTTAATTGCTTTTGCTTATTTGTTTCGTATTTTTATATTATATTATCATATTGAATAATATTTATCTGAGCTGCATTTTATGTCCTGAAAGGACCTATACAAAGAAAGTTTGCTATAAAATTAAATACCCACAGAAGTTTTCAGCGAAATAAATCAACTTCAGCAAAACCAAAAGTCCAATCAGATGGACTACTGTTCTTATACCCATGCTCCCTCTGGAGAAAGAGGATTTTCTCAAACTCTAAACTTATTTTCTGCTTCTTCTATTTACAGTTAATCCACCAGATTCTTTTTTTACTGTTCCAGGGAGCTGTAATTACTTTGCTGCTAGAATTTAAATCTGTTCCTTGCTGGTTTGACATCAGCTGTTAAGTGCAGATATTTTACACGCACCATCACCCAACCATCTGCAGCTCCTCAAGAGGATAGTCCAACTTTAGGCTTTCTGGCCTCCATATAATAAGGGAATATGAACTTTCAAGGGTGAGCTCTTTGTGCCAGAGCTACTTTATTGGAATTGCCAACAGCATTTATCTTGTGCTGCCTTCACTAAGATACTGTGTCATGATGATTTCAAGATGCATAAGATGAAACCTTTTCTGTAATTCCTCCTCATGAAGCTAAGCATTAAAGATGGAAAGTAGACACTCATTCTGCATATACTCATTTAACACTGTAGCTTTAATTTTAAAAAAGTTCTAATAAAACCAAGAGGAAGTGGAACGAAAACTAGAATGTGCCGCACAGACTGGACGGATCAGATGAAATCAGTCATGTGTCACTTCCATTTCAGTAAATGGGACTACCATGTCATGAGCAAGAAGGATAACGTGTGTGTGCCGGGAGGAATGAACAAAGTATCACATTGAGCTCACACAAGTTCACTGTCAGGATTCACCCACCCCGAGGGCAGATGTCTCCTCTGTAGGTGGAGCAGGCATAATGTGGACTCTTGAGACGTGGCGGGGAATGAGTCACAATATGGTCCGATTGTGCCTGTGGCGGCGTTATCGCTTCGATCCAGCTCGCATCTCTCCCTATAATAGAACATGGCAGATAAAACATGAAAAACATGTAATTTAATATCTCTGTCTCGCACAGAGGAAACCGGTCTTCTCTTTCTGCAGTTTTACTAGTTTAAACTGCCAAGGGAACAACATCTTTTCACAATGTAATACTGGAAGGCAATGATTAATGGTAAAGTATGTGGAGGGAAGGTCAAGCTGAAAAGCTTCTGCTTTGTGGGACATTCATCACAACACGTACGGCTTTGCATTCTGGTTGAATAGTTCAAAGAAACTGATGTACTGCCCTTTCAAAGGAAGCATTTATTCTCGTGTTACAAAGTGAAGAAAGCCATATTTTACCAGAATTACTGGAGTTATTGAAGCAGGACAGATTGTGAATCCAGAGGGCGGCGTCTGTCTTAGTGGTATAAACCTCCAGTATTTCACAAAGACAGATGAACAAAGAGGAGCTGGCTCGAGGTGTGGGGCTATCAGCACCTCCAGAACAGAAGAAACCTGCAGAGCACAGACCTAACACGAGAGGGTATGACAAAAAAAAAGCACGAAATCATTATCTGTCTCATTATAAAAAGCTTTAAGTATTTAAAAGATTAAGTTATTATTTTTACACACCACAGCCTTGGTTAAAACGTTAAATTACTCTGTCAGTGTCTGCCTCTTAAAATCCCTTCAATCAAGAGAGATAAAAAAAATAGCTTGTTCAGTAAAATGACAAAAATATTAGCCTATGTGATTAATGACCCTTTCTGGCTGGTGAGTTTTATCAGGAGTCTTTCAACATCATGTGATGAGCTTGTTAGTTATTACTTTATTACTCGGGCAAAAAATTTTAAGATTTATTGGAGTGTGTTCAGTAGACAACCAAAACACTTGTGCTATGGATTTTAGAAAATTAACATTTTAGCACTAAGATAGCAACTGTCTTCCTGTACTTAGCTAACTACCTAGCTATTTGCCAGTTTGTCAGTTAATGTGATAAACAAGGTTTTATTGGGGGCTTTTAACAAATTAACAAACAACCAGGAATGACTATCATAGCTGCCTATGGTGCAGTCAATGGCGGCCCTCAGAAGCATTTTGTGCAGCCCCGAAATGTGACATAAAATGTATGCATTAACTCCCCAACATGACTTATCTCTGATCTTAAATTATCAGTTCCCTTATTATTATCAGTCTTTCATGTGGGCAGCTATTCAGGGGTCTAGAGCCTGAACCTGTGCTTAATTGCTATGTACATCCTAACCGTGAAATGCTGTACATTTCACTATATTGGCGACCCTTAATTAATTGGAAACCTGGTTAAATCCCTCACCTGCTGGCTGTGAGCCTCCAGGTCTGAGGCAGTATTTCCCTGGGGAGCACTGGTGACAGTGAAAGGGGGAGGAAGCTCCAGTCTCTGGGAGGAAGCTGCCAACAGGACAGGGTTTGGGTGACCCACTACCCTGAGGACAGAAGTGTCCCATAGGACACACGTCTCCATAAGGCTGGGAGACAGGGGAAGGCTCAGTGGACCCCGGGGAGCATAAATGTCCTGTGGTAGACAAGGCGATGAGACATCTCACTGAGGATAACATTCAGTGGAAAATGTGGCTTAATGCAGAGCAAGAATACAGGGAAAAGACAAGACTCTTTTAGCTCTGACACTGCATCCCACGCTGATGCTGGACTGTCAGACCTGGGCTGCAGGGTCCAGACGGCTCTGTCAGAGCACTGAGGTTACAGAAGGAGCCAGAGGGGCAGGGGGAGCAGTCAGTGAGGGACGTCCTGCCAGCTGATGGACTGACACTGCCCATGGGACATGGAGATGGCGCAGCTGAACCCTCCATACAGTAGAAACCTGTCCAAGGCGGTGCATGTCATCATAACCATCAGTTCACCTAGTTTTCCTTTGTGTAGAGTTCATACATCTGAGTGCATGTGTGAGGTTTCTGTTAATTACCTGGTGGGCAGGTGTTACACATGGACTGTCCTGATAAAGACTGAAAAGTTCCAGGGCTACAGATGGTCGGCTCAGCACTGCCATGTGGGCACGCATGGCCAGGCGGGCACTGACATCCTGCAGCACAATTAGATCAAGAAATTCAAACTGTCATCTGGTCCATTCTTGCATCCAATTAAAAAGAGTAATATGGATATAGTATATTTTGCCAATGTGATATATCCTTTTAAATAAATGAATGTGACATTTATTCATGAAAGAAAGTATGGCTGCTGCATTTCACGGTGCTCAGTGCAGCACCATGGAAACAAAGTAATAAGGAAGAGAGTGACTCTGAACAGTTTCCATCCTGTATGGAAATCCTGTGGGAGGCTAGGAGGAGAGAAGGCAGTCACAGCCGCAGGTGCCCTGACTCTGACAGCAAAAGCTGTAGACTCTTTATAGGTTCTGGGTCATTTCATGCTCAAATTAGCGAAACATATTCTCGATGAAAGGCGAAACGGGGTCGAGGATACCTTTCAAAGAATCTCCACGTAGGTGTTCTGTAATATACTGTAAGAGGAGGAGGAGGATAGCACATCTGAGGCACAGAATCACCTCTGTGGAATGTGTTGAGTAAGATTTGTAAAGTAATTGATGATTTCTGCTACAAATTCTCTGAACAGCAGATACAGAATAACTACAATTAGGGGGCAGTCATAATAAATTTAAATACGTCACTGAAAAAACTTTCAAGGGATAATTCGTAGAGATTTTGAAGTGGGGTTGTAGGAGCTATTTATTTATATTTATTAATTATATGAACAATATTTCCATTGATTTTTGTTGCTATCCACAGATATGACTTGGCACTATTTTTTCACTGCGTTTGGAAAAAAAACAACTAAAATTTGTGTTTTTGAGGTCCATGGTTTTACATGGCAAGACCAATACCCTATGCAACAATTCTTTTGTAATTTTAGTTTTTTTGATAACACACAAGTTATATAGAAACAGAGCAAGAATAACAAAACCACCAGTAAATATAGCAAACCTTCACCACATAAAATCTCATAAAGAATGTTAACAACATGCATAAACATTATATGTCCTACTTACCAATAAATGAAGTGTAATCCAATACTATGTCTGTATTTTTCAGTATTTTTATTTACTATATTGAAGTGAGTATGTGCAATATCATTCGTGTATTTAAAGTCGGCACTTTACTACCTGTAACAGTGAAGAAATAAATAAAGCTTTGTCTTTCTAACCAACACATCATAAAAGGGGATGATGTAGTGCAAAGACTACCATGGTTAAACTTGAGCTGACCCCTGATGATGTGTACTGTACCTGGCTGATGTGCAGACGCTGATCCGGGTGGACAGAACCACCCTGGGGGACAGAGGAGGTCAGCAGAGATCTGAGCCCACGAGGGGCAGTAAGAACCAGGGTAACAAGCTTTACAGTCCGCCTCAGACTCAGCCGCAGCCCTCCCCAAGAAGGTGCCTATATAGAGGAGACAAATTATCATGCGTGTAAAAATAACTCTACTTCATTCTCTCTCTCACACACACAGACACACAAGCACACACACAGACATAAAATTAAATCTTATGGCATAATAGTGTCATGTATGCACACCTTAAATGGCTACATTTTTTCCACTTGGTTAAGTAACTAGCTGACCATTATGACAGTTTTACTGTGTCGCCATTAGGTTTTACAACCACTTTTAAAGTTCTGGATACATTGCCCTTATATTATACCTCTGGGGGCTCATGGCACTGTACACTGCATTTGGAAGCAGTGTAATAAAAGGCAATAGGTCAGACAAATGGCTTGACTTTTATACTTGTGTTTGGCAACATATTCATAACACATGGCACATTGAGAGCTATGATGAGTCAGGTTGGTTGTTTACCTGGAGGACAGGGGCTGGGCTTTGCACTCCCTTTGGGACAAAAGTGGCCTGCAGGACACACACCACCATAGATCTGACCCAGGGTTAAATTGCCAGGGAGTGGGGATGGTGATGTGGTATCTCCTGTAACTGAGACAATAGACCCTTATTGGATGTCATTACTCATTAGGTTAGTGAGTGAACTAAAAGGCCAGTGTCAATTTTAGTAATCCCAGGGAGAGAAATACTACCAAGAGAAAACAGTGGGGACTGGTAAATGTTCTGTAGAGACCCCTCCTGCACTGTGGAGTCAAAGGTCATGAAAATGTTGGATAAAAACAGAAGTATATGAAGTGAAATTGGTCCATAGCACAGTGGTTTTGAAGCTTGTCAGATAATTAATTTATTGTTTTTTCTTTCTATTTTTACGAATACCAGTTTTAAAATATCCAGTTGTGCATGATGCCATGCATTTAAAGGGCAACAAGAATCAGCCTGTTACCTGTGGTATTAACCCAAGGCGTAGCCGTTCTGGATCCCTCTAGGCAGTAGAAACCAGGGCTGCAGGGCCCAGAAGGAGAGGAGAGGCCAACCTCAGCACAGTAATGGCCAGGCAAACAGGACTGACACACTTCTTCAGAAACTGCCCCTGCAACAATAAATTACAATTGATGATTAATTACATGAATAAATACATATGAAAAACATTTTGCTTGTTTTCAGTAGGTGTTTTTTAATGAAGATGGGTGGGGAATGATTTAATTGCAAAAAATCCTCACCAACATTGCCAATGTTTTCAGATATTATAAGCCCATTCCATACAAATGTCACCAACAGCGTATAGGGTAATTGTTCAATGTTAGCTGTCACCGTCTATGGAGCTGAAGGTGCCTGCAGGGCAGGGAACCATATAGCTGGTACCCTGGGGGCAGTAGGACCCTGCAGAGCAGCGGCCTCCTGTCGGGCTCTCCTCCGGCTGGGCAGAAACAGAACCGTGGATACAGAGGTAACTAGGGGCAGCGAGATGATGAAGACAGAGACGACGGGGAGGGGGATATGAGATGTGGGAAGTGATAGATAGATGAGAAAGACGGAGGGAGACAGAGCAGAAGGGAGGTTCAATTGTAGGCAAGAGAGGCAGAATTAAACAGAAACAAAATGTCAAATCTTTCATAGTGCATCTGCATGAACATGATGAACTGTGCATTCAGTTTGCCTGTGTTTACCCAGGAGAGCAGACCCCAGTGGGAGCAGCCAGTCCAGAGGAGCTGCAATATCTCCCAGGAGGGCAGAGCTCACAGCCTGACTTATTGGACAACCCCATCTGCCTGCTGAAGGCACCAGCTGGGCATGGGAATGCTCCACCAGACTGCGTTCCTGTAGATAAATAGTGTATAATATCTACAGATGGTCCAGGACTAAACATCACAGAGCAGTTTGTGAGGGCCGTCCTTATCTTGATTACACTCTATAATGGCTATTTGCATAATTAGAAAGCCATTTACTGTTACAGCCCCTTAATCAGGAGAACACACAAAACAGGAGCAATGTTTGACGTTTTGCATACAATACAACACATTCTTAATGTCACCGAGCCTGAGGCATCACTTGTGACCCATATATATTTATATCTGATAACATGATCTGTTAACATTGTACA
>JAOWBC010001387.1:13604917-13621380 GCA_028566105.1 Hypoplectrus providencianus | reverse complement strand
CATCATCACATATAACATAAATACGTAGAAGGAGAAGAGAAGAGAAGAGAAGAGAAGAGAAGAGAAGAGAAGAGAAGTAAATAGGAGAGGAGAGGAGAGGAGAGGAGAGGAGAGAAGAGAAGAGAAGCTTCCTCACCTGCCGGCTCTGACAGTCCCACAGAAGGACAGTACTGTCCAGCAGCACATGGCGTGCAGCCTGCGAGGCTGTGTGTGTGTGGTGTCGGGTTGAAGGAGCCTATGGGGCAGGGGTGCTGGTTAGGCAGGGCCGTACCTGCAGGGCAGTAGTGTCCTTTGGGGCAGGGCCTCCGAAAGGAGACATTGGCTAGTCTCAAATCACAGTAGAAACCTTGACAGAACAGAAATGCATATTTCACAATAATGGAAATTTTAATTGTTAAGCAAAGTGCAGCATGATAAATGGAGCAGATGCGTGTGAATGAGCCATCAATCCCAATATATAAAACACTAGCTGGAGTGCTTGAGAGCTGTTTTCATTACAGCCGGTTCAGCAAAACCAAAATGGCACAAGGCCAAATAACAGTTTTTTCAAAAAGGGGGAAAATTTTAGAAGTAATATTTAGGCGCTTTACTTCTCCCCTACTGCAACCATAAAGGTTAATGGTAGCCTTTCCAACTCAATCACTCTGTGATGCTGCTGCTGGCAGGGCTGCCCCAAGAGTTCTCCTCAATGTATTAATCGAGCCTCTGGCCCAAATAGTCTCCATCCACAGCAGACTAAATTAAAGAGTATCTCTATAGGAGTAGTTCAGTGTAAAGTAAGTTTTTACAAAGGTGATGTAATGATCACAATCATGGATTGAGCTTCAGGCCTGCCGTAACCTATGAAAACGTTGAAAACATAATGTCAAAAATCCAGGTTTAGACATTTAATTAAACCCCAATGCAAGCAAGCAAGTCAGCTGGTATTCACCCCATTTTGGGTACTCAGGACTAAGCTTACCTAAAGATCCGCCTCAGGTATTGAATATTAACTATAATGGTGTTAACAGCAAAATATATTGTGAATAGAATGGAATTGGGCTTGCTCTTTCTTAACTTCAACAGAAAGATCAGAGGAGTAAAATTACTATTCTTTCCTATCACTTTCATTAGAAACCCCAAAGAAAGAGAAAACTATTTAAAATGAAAAATATACTTATTTCATTCATCATTTTGGAGAGAGACCGAAGGGGAAATTCTCTACTTTTTAGCTGCCTGAGGAGAGGGAAGCCACATCAGTCATATATTTAACCTTGTAACATTCTGCGTGAGCCTTTTAAAAGGATGGGCATGCAGTGGGTGTTCAGATTTAGATAAAGTGAATGCCACATTTTAATTCAGATATCCTAACATAGATCAAGTGCCTTTTGGTAGTGGCCATGTCAGTTTTTTCCATGCCTCTTGACAGGGGAGTACTAGTAGATGCATGACAACAGTATCTTCAATCCATCTGACATTTGCAACGTTAAAGCAAAGGCTGCTGCAGCTTCCTAAAGACAGAAATGTCTGCTGGCCGAGATATTGCTACGGGGCCAGACAGGGTCTAGACCTAATATTATAGGGACACAATTATGGGCACAAAAGGTTAAAGGTTTTCACCCCTAATTACATATTTACATGTACATAATATCAGTCTCATGTTTGCTCGTCTTTCTCCTCTATTCAGACTTCCTGGGAAGAAGCAGCCGCAATCATCTCTCACACACTGAGCTTTAGTGTCAGTACAACATTCACATCCCTCTATCTTGGATTTTTCTCTGACAGGCTAAGTATGGATGATGCCTACCTCCTAAAGATCTGCCTGGCAGCAAGTAAAAAGACTATTACAAAACACTGGCTTGAGAAAAACGAACGCTCAACAGGAATCTTTGTCAATATTGTTAAACGCCCACAACCTCTGAAACAGATGACCTACTTAATGCAACTGCAAAAAGAATAGGTAGAAAAAATCATATAATATGGGTTTATCAAACTAATGTGACAAGTCCTTTATTGTAGGTACCTTGTGAAACACGTATTTTAAATTTACATGATTGTATTGATCATCCCATCATCCAGGATCATGGTCTTGATAAGTAATTCTTAGAGTTATGGCCAAAAAAGTATTTTGTGAGATCACAATGACCTCTACAATATAATCGGTTTATTCTTTTGTCAAGTGGATGTTAGGAAATTGAAGAAATGGACTCATGTAATAACTGAGATATTACATTCAAGAGAATGTGATGGACATGGGATGACAGTGACCTTTGACAAACACTGAATCAATACATTATTTACTTAAATTTTAGGAAATTTCTTTTAGGCATTCTATAGACATGCAAAAAGAGGAAAGACACACTGACGAGCAGAGAGACAAGCTGATCGAGGTTATCACCAGTGCGGAGGCAGAATACATGTTTTAAAAAGAAAAACATATGCTTCTGTTGAAGAGACAAAAAGGAAAAGTTGTCTTACCAGCCTCACAGACAGAGCAGGTTGCCTGTTTCTCTCTGTCCTGATAGGTGCCTGATGGACAGGGCTCTGGAGCAGAACTACCCTGTGAGCAGAAGTGACCTGGAGGACAGGGCAGAGCTGTAGGCACAGTCTGACCAGGTGGGCACCAATAGCCTTTCAAAGAGACAAGAGACAGTGAAGTGTGTGAGGAGGATGGAGCAGAAACAGAATCTACAGACACACTGATTTTTATGAAACAGGCAACTTCCAGTTCTATAATACCAATGGATCATGACACAGATTATGGACTGACCTTCGCTGCAGGGTCCTGTTGGAGCCCTCAGACCTGCTCCTCTGCAGTAGAAACCCGGGGTACAGGGCTGGCATCCGGCCTCACTGGTTAGACCTGGCACCGAGGAGAAAGTACCAGCTGGACACAACTCCGGCTCTCCTGAGCCCTCCACTGCAGAGACAAATAGTTGGAGTAGTCATCCATTCATCCATTCATTCATTGCATTTAGATGCCAATACTTCTTCTCGGCTGTGGGGAACAAAAGGTTATACCAGGATTTATTAGGCAGAAAGTGTGGAGACACCCTATACAGGTCAGCAGTTTATCGATGGGACAACAAAAATAGAAACAAGATGACTCACACTGCCCATGGGTAATGTAGGGTGTCTGGTCTACCTGAGTCACAGCTACAGCTACTTTAGAGTTTTCTGGCCTTCTAATTTGCATGTCTGTGGGCTCTGTTATGAAATTAGAAAGTCATAACGAACCCCTATTGTTAAAGGCCTTCCTTCTATTAAAAACAAACGATTTCAACCATTCCTAAGGAGCCACCATTTAATCGAAAACAAGATATGATAGGACAAATTCTTGACTGTATAATATTAGTCTGTGATGAACAGTTTATTTGATTTACTTATACGCCCTCAGTCTATTTAAGGCTATGTTGTCCTACAGTCCTTATATAGGAATATAAAGAGGGATTCAGTCTCACAAACATGGACATGGATTAACTTTTTGCTCTTCACTACTGAGCGGCAGACACCATAAACTAATGTTTGGTGCTGATATGATGCATGAGTAAACATTTTCCTCTTTTCAAACTCAATTAAAACATTAAATTTAAGCATCATGCCAGACATCTGTTGACCCAGTGTACTGTCTATTTCACCAAGCACTTTACTTTATCAACAGGCTTAAAAACTTTGTTGGCAAGTCACTCATACGACTGTTCCAATGCAGTTAAGCAGGGCTTACCACAGTATGCCCCAGGTGGACACATGCTGCCTGTTTCTCCATCTGTTGGTTTGGCCTCGGTGGCTCCTCCTACGCAGTAATACCCAGGGAAGCAGGGGCCCATCGGCAGAGCCAAACCTTTTGAGGAACATGAATGCATTGGTCATGTGTATTTCATAAATAAAAAAAACATGTATAAGTTACCTTGAGACTGACAGTCCCTTCTGCAAATAATGCCCCCAAAAGTCCTAAAATCAAACATCCCTAGAGTTTCAATCCTCATACAGACTGTGCCACCATTGCAATAAAAAAGGTGCATGTGTGTTTATTTTTCAGAAAATGTGATAAATATGTTATATTATTACATCCCAGTTTTATATACAACCCACTACAATATAAACAGCTATCCCAGCGTTACAGACAATATGCTTTCTGTGTGTTGAAATACATGTTCAGTCTATTGCAGTAAATAAATCTCTGTTATTTTGTGGTAGTGGCCAGTGGCAGTTGCTAACGGGAGCAGTGCCACCATTCTAATTGATACAGGTGGTATCTGTTGGCTCATTACACACTCTCTGTTTCTGCAGATCCACAGTGAACCTGCAGGACACTCGCTCGGGCCAGAGGACGGTTCAAGGGCTGTCTTCTTCTATTGGATTATTGTACTTTGAGTTTGTGTTGTTGGAGATACTTGACTACATGACCTCTGGAGTCACTTGGCAAGGCAGTGGAGGAACAGAGAGTAGGAAGAATGTTTACCTTGCGAAAGTGTGTGAGTGAGCAATAAAAAGGGCAACTTAAATTGACAGTGCTCTATGAGACTGTTTGTGCTGAGTAGAACCCATTTCAACCACCAAGGGCGAGCTATAACAATAAATCAACTGAGTGAAGACAGTTGAGGTGACAGAATGAGATGAGTCACCTACACACCGTGGGGAGGTGTGTTTTGACCTCTTGCATGCACATTTACTTTGATATACAAAAATGTGTTAAGTATCTGTTATAAAGTTCTGTGCTGCAGCCCTTTAATGTGCTGACAGGTGGCTGGTGTGCAAGTAGGGTTGAAATACCTGAGATGTTACAGAATGCTCCAGGTGGACAAGGCACAGGCTCAGAGCTACCTAAGGGGCAGTAAAAGCCCACCTGGCAGCGCCCCCCTGTCGACGTAGCTGGACAAAGACAGTTGGCATTTGTGTAATTGTCCAGGTCGAAAGGCTGGGAGTTCCACGCTGCTGACACACAGAACCAGCCTGAAAGGACAGACACAGCAAACGACAGAGTGGGAAACAAGGAAGAGGATGTATTGATGTTTTGACTGCTGTCTGTCTCTGTGGTATACTAACACTCCTGTCGCTGACATAAAGCAGAATCTGTGTAGACATCTTATCACATGATGACTTTTACAGCAGAGGGTGGAAAAAAAACTCTTCACAGTGCAGGGAGACAGAAATTCAGAGAAAGGTGAAAGAGATGAGTCATAGATGAGGGGGGAAAAAAAGGCTTAAACCTTGAGCATCACAAGGAGCTTTTTATTGATATTTTTTTTGCTTAATGCTTGACAAGGCTGTAAGGTATTACTTTTTTTAGGAGTTAATCTTCAGCTCCTTTAATAAGAATATAATAAACAAATAAATAAACACAGACACACAAACCATTATGGACGAAATGTTCCCATTGAAACCCATTTCTATTTCCTGCAGCCATTTCTTTTTATTATATCACGCTTTCCATCTAGAGCCCTGACTTTAAAAAAAAAAGTACCATTTTCCACCAGATTGCTACTTTCTAAAGTTTGCCCTGTCGGAAAAATACATGTTATGTTCCTGGTTATTGATGCTATATTATAGAGCACTGCAGTGTCTGATGCAATCCATGAATGTTGTTGGTAATGGATGTTCAAAAGTTTTCATTATTCTATGATCAGGACTGATGTTAGTTAAAGTAAAAAAAAAAAATAAATAAATAAATAAATAAATAAAAAAAAATAAATAATAATAATAATAATAATAATATGAACATTTTTGATGTTATAGCTAATCACTGACACATCTCATACTGAAAAAATATAGATATATTATATTATATTACATCTTTTTTTCTGTTAGGGTTCTGGTAGGTTTGCATAAAAAACAGTGAAATTATGTTAAGCATTTAAAGGGTTAAAAATATGGGGAAGAAAAACAAATAAATAATGGGTAATTATGGTTACGACTGATAATAATGCAAATAAATCATATTTTGATGGTAGATTTTGAAATTAGTATAAAGGACGTCAGAGGAACCTTTGTGAAATGAGTCACAAGGCCTAATAAACAGGGTAGCCACTGTTCTGTTGCTGCCTGAAATGTATTACATGGTTATGGAGCCAGGCTTTTTGGTGCCTTGGTTCATAAATAAATAATTCATAAAATGATCTCAGAGCTACTGCTGTTGCTTAATGTTAGAATGAAGAGAGGAGGGGTCGAAGAATAACTGATGTGGCTGCTGTTGAGCTGTGATGCTTCCTGCTTAATGTGCAAACTTTGTTTCCTGCACGCAAGTCTTCCAGACTGCTGTGCCTTGCCGACCCCTAGAGACAAAGAGGCTGGCGCAGAGGACAGAGTCCTGACACTGAGAAAGCAGGCTGTATGGCTGTGATTGTGTCTCTGGTAGAAGCAAACAAAGACACTATTACTGACCAGCCTTGCATTTTCCAGACACTTTGGTCAGCCTCTCCTTTTCACAGTAGTGTCCTGGAGGACAAGGCAGGCAGCTGTCCAGACTCTGAGTCATGGGCTCTGGGTTGTAGTATCCGCGAGGACAGGGAAACTGGGTGGCATGCCTTGTACCTATGCACATGACACAATGTGAGGTCAAACGAGTGCTACATGCAATGACAGTCCTGTACATTTTTATCTGTATTATAAAAGCTGAGGGGAATCGTTTATCATAGAAACAATGTTAAGGTAAAAAGCTTCTAAAGTGTAAAAAGTAACCATAAACATGTTTTAGTGTCTACCATCAGGGCAGTAAAAGCCAGGGGGGCAGGGGAACTTGGTGAAGTTGCCAGTCCTTTCTGGACAGTAGTAGCCAGCAGGGCAGCGGGAACACACTAACTGGCCAGTGAGGTTGGTGTATGTCCCAGCTGGGCAGGGCACTGAGCTGGCACTCCCCTCAGGGCAGTAATGAGCTGCTGGGCAAGAACCTCCTTCTGAGCCTGGAGAGGAAAAAACAATTAGATGTGCTGAATTACTGAGATTATGAATGCTAAGCCCTTAATGTGATGAATCATGTGATAAACCCTGATTAATTCAGTCATCATTCGTTCAACAAAACACCCTCACACATTCAGATTTCCTGAATTTATCAGCATCTGTTTCTCATCTCTCTGATGCCTATTCATAAAATCTCTCTGTGAACATTATGTTGTGGCTTTGCACTCTATTTAATTCCACATACAAACTACATTAATTATTAATCATCCATGAATTAATTGCAAAATTCAATTTGAGGCAAGTGTATTCTGCGGGTACTAATCTAAAATTAATAAAACTATCCCACAAGCACAATGAAATTCAATTCTAATAAATTAAAAAAAAACACCTTGTTAATTTTTTCTTTTCTTGCCATTTTACCTGTAATTGTTGTGTCTCCCCCTGGACAGTAATACCCTGCCTCACACAGTCCAGACGGACGAGTGAGACCTGCAGTACCACAGAACCAACCCGCTGGACACGGACTACATTCAGTAAGGTCTGTCAGACGAAGACTGCAACCATGCATGTGTGAACATACATGCACACACAAACGTAAAGAGTTATATAGCAAAACAAACGGTTGGTTACTTGAAAGCGTATGCATGTGATATCTGTGTCCACCAACCTGTTAGAGTAGGTTCCCAGGGGACATGGTAGTGGGACACTTGTGCCCTCAGGACAGTAGTTCCCGTTTGGACAGACTCCTCCTACTCCTGTGCTGAAGTTGCCATCTGGGTTGTGGACATTCACACCTTGAGATGACAAAGGTAAATCGTAATATTGTTATAGGCACAACATGTATCAAACATGTACTCAGAGATGGTCAGTTTTCAATTCAACATATTTGAAATACATCAATTACTCTTCAGAACTCAGTATTTCTATCCTGAACACAACAGACAAGAACAAGATGTTTTTTTGTCACAAAATACTTAAAGAGATACATTTTAATGCTCAGGTTTAAACTATAAAAATTGTACAATAATTCGCCTAATCACAGTTTTGGTGTAACACAAGTGAAACACATGAGCTCCTGTCTGTTCCAGAAACCATATTTTATTTATTTTCCCCTGCATTGCAGTTTTGGGGGAGAATCACTGTGCTGTAAGAGAACTGTTTCTCAATTTGCTGCTTGTAAAGTTGAAGAAACTTACTTACTCCAAGGCACTTTAATGAATCACTCTTGAAAGAGACATCGGCTTAATGCCCAGTCTCATCGTCTTCTGAAAGAACGATCACCATGGCCAAGTTATTCAGTTCCCCCGGTTGCATTTCAATCAGCTGTTCCCTCACTCAGTCAGTCTGCAGTTGGTGTGCCTGACAGAAAGCACCAAGCATGCACCCCTAGATTTCCAGCCTCATTCCTAATAGATATCCTGATTGGACGATTCATATATGTGATGTACAAAATTAGCAAAGCTTATCTTCTGAATGTAGGGGAGTTGAGGTCAGATTCATATTAAGACTACTAATTACCTGAAATGTGATACTATCAGTTTGTGTAATTAAATACCCATTCTCATTTTGTCATAGCTACTTAATGAGCAAGTACCTGTCATTTGTAACAAGATGATTTTTTTGATGTATTTGTGCCGATCACTGCGTGTACCGTACCTGCTATGCAATAGTAACCAGCCTGACAGAGTCCAGTAGGCTCAAAAAGACCCCAGTCCTCACAGAAGAACCCTGTTAGCACATTATGAAGAAAAGCCAATGCAGTAATAATATGGCATGGAAATCCTCCCGAAGTGTGGATTGTTAATCCCATCACATCATAAAATAATTTTCCTCCTCTAGTTAATTAAACGTGACAAAACATTCAATTATTGCATTTTATCTAAATCCATTAGTTCCAACACATCTAGCAAATTAAAGACTGGGTACATTAAAATCCGATTCAGCCCACTAAATATTTAATGATAGACTTTCCAGTGTTTGCAGAGCAGTGAAGACAACCATGTGACAACACTCTCACCTGCTGGACAAATGAGGCACTGCTCCACTTGGCTGAGGCCATAATGAGGGCTGTAGGTGCCGGGAGGACAGGGCAGGATCCCCTCAACACCTCCGCCGAGACAGTAGTGTCCTGCTGGACAGAGCTGGACACCTTCTCCGGACAGACAGTAGGTCCCTGAGAGGCAGTCTGCACACTCTTCTGCACCTATGTCCAAAAAAAGACAAACTATTGAAGTAATGTCTGCTGTTTATATTTTTGATACTTTAAATGTGATGCAGTTCTATGGATTTAATTTTCTGTACCTGTATAGTTTGAGTACGTCCCATCAGGGCAGATAACAGGAAAAGTAGAGCCCATGGGACAGTAGTGTCCAATAGGACAAATGTCCCCTGTTATTCCGTCTGAGGGCATTGGAGACGCAGCTCCTCCTGAACAGTAATAACCTATAAAGCAGTAGATAGATAACAATTTATGGACATAAAATAAGAAAAAGAAAGATTCACCTGTCTATAAAAGATTGGAATGGTCAGTGGACAAATATATACATATATAAAACTGAAAACATTTTTTAAAAAGTTCAAATTTCATGTTATTGAATGTTATTTTGCTTTGATTTCTATATTTTTTGTACAGTTTGACCTTTAAATACCACCTTCCTGCTGGCAAAGACCATAAGACATTACTATATTTAGTGACCCTAAACCTTGTTTTTTTGTTTGTATAGTTTGGGAGTAATGAGGGACATCAGTGACTCCTCAAGGTCTGGAATTATGTGTGGTTGTTTCACAAGATGTAGAAGATATGTGGTGATTTGCATGACTCTTTTTTAATGTATACCCTTGACATTGTTATTCAACTATGACTACATTTCCTTTTAAGGGATGCCAAATAAGTGAAAATTCAAAAATGTGGGTGGCTTTTAAAAGGTTTAAAACATGATACAATGTTTTAAAACATTTATTTGCTTTTTTTTTTTTATTTGTACTACATAACTTATTCCCATACCTGCATGACAAATTCCTGAGGGCTGGCTGAGTCCAGTAATGTTGCAGTAGAGTGCTGGAGGGCAGGGCCAGCACACAGAAAGGTTTTGAGCTCCTACAGTGCTGCTCCAGGTTCCCACAGGGCAGGGGTGCTGCTGAGGGTACATGGTCCCTCGTGGACAGATGTAGCCTGCAGGACATACACCTCCAGAGGCCACAGCCACCTTTGCAAATATTAGAGGAATGATCAGGAAGAAAGTTTGATCATTTTGGCTTCAGTCATGGTAAGAACTTAAGAAGTTAAATCTGTGGGCAGAGTTGGAAGCTGTCATTCATTTCCCACGCACTATATGCAGCTAATTCAAAAACACACAGCTGAAAAACATTATTTATTTGCCTAATGCAAATTTATACTAAACATGCCTCTGAATTCATATTCATATCAAATGACAGAAAACACTTTAGCAGTCAGTGTGTGGGAAATTAATAGCTGCCATCAAATCAACTGCACAGGTTTAACTGAGAAAGCAAATATATTCGATTTAAAAACATTTCCACTCCTTAAATGCTCAATTTTTTATTGCCTGTGCTCATGTAGCATGCCATGAAAATAAAGGATTGTCTTCACAATTGGCACAAAGGTCAGCATGGTTAATATATGTCAAGCATGAAAGCATTTCTGCAACACCACTGCATATATAGCAGTGACAACTTTGGTGAAAAAAATAATAAGGTAATATGATTTCAAAATATCATACTAAATTAAATTAATTTTATATTTCAAAGTCTCTGATTCTCTGTGCACAGCCTCAGTTACTGGGCAGAGGGACTTTATATGTAGAAGAAACTGCCAACTTTTTTGTTTTACTGGCACTGGTAAAACCCTCACACTTTTCAATTTGTATTTTATCTCTTCCAGTTTTACCTTGTTAAGTTTTACAAAAACATCAGTTGTCATCACTTGGACAAGCAGCATGAAGCCAAGCGTTCAATTTCCTTTTATTTGTTACTTCTTACTGGAGAGGCAGTGGAGGCTCCAGAGGTGCAGAAGTGTCCTGGGTCACAGGGACCTTGAGGGCCAGAGAGACCGGCTCTGCTGCAGAACCATCCAGCCTCACATGGCCGACAGTGCTGCACAGCGTCGCCACCAGGCTGGTCTGAGTAAGAGCCCTGAATAATCAGAGAGTTTTTTTCAACAGTGTCAGTTCTGTAAATTTGAAAAACAACAGTAAAATACAATAAACATGAGGGGAGAACAAGTACAAGCAGGTGGATGGACATATAACACATATTAAGAACTGACTGGAGGACAGGGTCGAGCAACGGCAGATCCTGGAGGACAGTAGTGTCCTTTGGGACACGGTGGTGGCTGGGACATGCCTGTCTGGTTACACAGTCTGCCTTCCTGACACTCCACACATGACTGTGCACCTTGGCGCTGTGGAGCAAGTGACAGACAAAAAAAGAACTCATCCTTTAATACTTTTAGGTGCACAGCACTTTTTATTGTTTTTGGTTACATCCTACCGGTTGGAAAGTGCCAAGAGGACAAGGTTGTGGTGTGGCTGCCCCCTCTAGGGTATAATAACCCTCCTCTGCTTCATTCTGAACAGGTGAAGCTGAGCCACCAGTACAGTAGAAGCCAGGAAAACAAGGACCAGAAGGTGAGGTGTTCCTGGACCCTGAACAATAGAAACTGGAAGACAAACATTGACACAAAGAATTGAGGTTTTTACTTGACATGTTCCTTCTAAAAAAATCTTATTATGAGGATTAAAATAAAATGAGGATGAGTGGCTTTACCCTGGTGGACAGCTGACACACTCCTCAGGCCTGCTGAGGCCACTGCTGTTGCTGAAGGTTCCGGGAGGACAGGGCAGCGGAGAGGACGATGCCAGAGGACAGAAACTTCCTGCAGGACACAAACCTCCTGTTGGACCATCCAAAGGAGTCTGGACAGTCACAGAATGAGAAATAAAGGAAATGAATATGAGAATTAAAGGAAAGAAATGTACTGCAGTGAAATAATTTAATCCCCAAAAGGCTCTTTATAGTTATTTCATATAATACATAACACAATAATGTATTATGAGTTTCACAGTCACATTGAATATCAGAAAGTGAAAATAAACCACGAGTGATATGAGTCATTGACCCTTGATATATAAAACAAGGGGACAAAGAATTAAGGATGAGCAACTTAAATTACATATTCATGATGTTCACAATGTCCTAAAACCTCCACAATACGTAACCTTACTTCTTCATCCCCAGAATAATGTGTTAATAATAAAAATTCCTGACTGAATAGGTCAGATATGTAAAGCCCTCACAGACAGATTTTTGTGGAGGTTTCCAACTACCTCTCTTTTTAGTCTCCTTCTGATTTATATTTTCAATCGCTCCATTGTTTGAATGTTGGAAATCTGTGGACTGCAGTGGAAAAAATGATTTAGTTCTGATGTATGTTTTGTAATATAAACCACTCTCCAAAAACAAGATTTTCAACAAAATATAAATATAGCATACTGCAGACTTGGCTCCTTCTCTACAATAGAAGCGCTCTTTGCAGCTTCCAGAGGGCTCTGAGAGTCCCACACTGGTGCAATACTGGCCTCCGCCACAGGGGGAGCACTCAGACCCATCACTGAGAGCTGAACGTGAGCTGAAGGTTCCTTGAGGACAAGGTTCTGGAGAAGAAGTGCCCTCCGGACAGTAAAAACCCTGTTAATTGATCGAAACAGAGAGAAAAGGAGGTTTTATACTCACAGCAGCAAGCATGCTGGGAAGTTATACATGCAATAAAAGCTGGATATTCCTACCTGAGGACAGGATAAAGGGATGCTACTTCCTGGCCCGTCACAGTAATGCCTGGACGGACATAAAACACAGGCCTCTCCACTGTGACCGAGTGTGTTGTTTCTGTATTGGCCAGGCTTACAGGGGTAGGTGAAGGGGTTGCCAGTCCCTCTGGGGCAATAGTGCCCATGAGGACACACACCTGTCTAAAATATTACAGCAAACATAATAATTGTGGTGAAAAAAACACCATTCAAATAGGGGCTTTTTTATCATTATTATTTTGCTTACTATAACACAATATAAACTGTATAATCATGTTTGATTGATAAAAATGGATCAAAAAGTGATTAAAATCTTGCTCATTTTAAATATAGTAAATGTAATTTATTTGGCATCTTACAGGCCTGGTAATAGGCTGCTCCTGAGGCTGTTGGGAGTAACAGTATTTCCCCTCTGGACACTTGGCACACTCACTGCTGTCACGCAGACCAGGGGCTTCACTGTAGGTACCATTGGGGCAAGGAATGGGGTTGGGATCCTGTGAGGGAAATCACATTTGCAGACAGTGAAAATGACAAAAAAAAAACACTTCAGACATTTAAAAATCATACCAGCTACATTGATTTATATTATTTTGTTTTATGTATCCTTCTTTGACTCACAATGCCTCCTCCAGGGCAGTAGAAACCTCGAGGACATAGAGTGGCTGAGCGCTGGGGGTCTCGGGCCAAACCCTGAGAGCAGAGAAAGCCTGGGGGGCACACCATCACGCTTAACATTGCTTCCTCACTTGTGGTCTCATTACTGCAGTAGTGGCCCTGCAGGCATGGAGAACACTCCACAGAGCCCTCGTCCTACACACAAGAGAACGTGAAGCAAAACTCAGAGTTGAAGTTAAAGATATCAACCGGTATGGGGGAGGGACAGAGCGAAATACAGACTGAAAACTCAAGGGAAAGGTGGATCGAACTTGCAAGATGCACACTGAGATTTCTTCAATATTAAGTGCAAAAGATGATATATAATAAAATCAGACTTTAACTACTCCTCTTGCTGACATTTACAGATGTACATACATGGTGAGTAATGTTAGATGATCACTGTGGGCGGAAAATGCTAATCTATAAATAGAACAATCAGACTGGTAGACTGGCTAATATAGAAGGACGAGACTAATGCACCAGCTCTGGTTTCCACTGCCTCTGTTACTTGACCAGCCACAGTGGACTGTGTTATAGATGGGGCCTTACAGAGTAGCTGCCAGCTCCACACACTCTGGGGTTGACAGTGGCTGAGAGGGGACAAAAATAGCCAGCAGGGCAAGCAGAGCAGTCCTCCAGCCTCCGACCTCCTTTCAGATGGCGAAATGTGGAGCTGGAGAAAGACAGGACGGAGTGGATGCATTCAATCATACTTATTTTTGCAGATTAATCCTTCATTTTACCCCATATAGCAAATGCTTTCCATGTCACTGTCCTCTTTATCATAATTCCCACATCTGTTCAGCACACAATGACAGCTCACGGTGGGCAGGGTGAAGGCTTAGAGGTGCCCTTTTGACAGAATGAGCCTTTAGGACAAATCAGGCAGTCTTCTCTGTATCTGTTGCCCATTTGGATGCTGTAGGTGCCCGCAGGACAAGGAAACTGGGTGCCATATGCAGTCCCTGATGATGCAACATCAAAATAATTATATCCACATGAATGACTCATGATTACAGCTCTTGAAGAGGAAATAAATCTTATTTTATGAAATCAAATTCATGCAGCTAGATTTTCTGAACTTCAATCACATTTAGCAGATTATGAAATATTACCACTCATGCTACACTCATTGTACCTTCAGGACAGTAGTGTCCAGAACTGCATCGACCAGACGGAGCTGCAGATCCTGCCAAACAGTACCAGCCCTGTGGGCATGGCCCACACTCACTTTCAGCTTCCAATCCACTGTGACCACTCCATGTCCCCACAGGACACTTGTACTGGGTGGGAAACATTGTTCCAGCGGGACAATAGTGCCCTGCAAAGCAGGAGAGTGGTGGTCTCTGGATACCACCAGTTCCTGATGAAACATAAATAATACAGGATCAGGCTGCAATCTATAGAATTTATTTATATAAAGCAAATTGGGTGCTGGGGTACTGATTCAATATCCCAATGGTGATATCATTAAGGAATACTTTGGGAAATACCATAACTAATTAAAAAAAGTAAATTGTTATCAACATAGTTACATAGTTATTAATTTAGTAAAGAAACAATTGTTAATTAATTTATGCAGTGCAGTCAAGTAAGCTTATAAATGCGAATATTAATGCATATTTCAGGTCAATGAAAAGACATAGTACAGCTGTATTAATATGTTGACTCATATCACAAATATATATTATATATCACCCAGCTCTATTTAGCATAGTCAACAAAATATGTTTCATCTGATACGACTACTACTGGAATATTAAACATACTTTGAAAGGCCAACTGAACATTTATATGTGTGAAAAATAAATGGCACCTCGGAGACAAGCGTACCGCGCCGGGCACTGCTGACACTGTGAGCGGTCAGTGAGGTCGGTGCGATTGCTCAGCGTCCCTGGTGGGCAGGCATTGGTCAGTGCGTTTGGTTTAGACGAACCAGGGGGGCACACAAACCTATAAAATTAGAATAAGGGATAAAAATGACAGGGTAACAATTATTAAGGCAGCATAAGATTAATAGCAAGATTCTAAAAATCCTTGTGTAAGAGAAATGTTTTTACTTCAAACCAGACGTGCAGTATAAAAACACAAGCTGACTTTATGACTTTTTACAGAAAACCTTCACTTAAAAAAGAGGAGGAGACTAACCCTTGCATGCAGTCCACATCAGGAGCTCTCAAAGCGACCTGTGTGCAGGCCTTCCCTGCATAGCACTCTCTGCAATCAGCCAGCTCATCCTGACCCTCTAATGGGTTAAAGGACCCCGGTGGACAGGGCACAGGGTCTCTAGTCCCCTCAGGACAGTAAAAACCAGCCGGGCATTTGAGACAGTCCTTCACACCTGGAGGGAATAGTTAGAAGATGCTGAGATTATTGTATCTTTAGAATTCATTGTACAGTCATCCTATTACAATGTCTGTTAGATTAATTTAAATTTGGAAATTTAAAATCTCCCCCTTTTTAGAGTCCCTGCTCATCAAATATAAAGGATTCCTTCGACAGCAATCCATTTTTTTTTCTTTAGCAGACTTGCAGCTCCAGCTCGCCTTCAGCAGTTGTTTTTATTTATTGCTAAATTAGACGCTTTTTCTCTTTGCCCTCTCGGCATCCATCTGGTGCAATTTCTCATCCATATATTCCGGTTCATCACTGGAACTAAACAACACTTACATTTTTATATAATCCCTGAGTTATGCAGTGATCCACTGCTCTAGCACCATATTAGTTTGAACTGAGCTCCTGAGAGACTGTAGGGCAGTTTCCAAATAATAATTTCACTTATAAATAAAACGCTAGCCAGAGCCTCATGCCCGGTATGCACAGTAGAAAAAAAATCAGTGACTGTGAATTTGAAATATCAGTTAATAAAGGGTGTGTATGAAACAGCACGAAAACAGCTCATGAACTCACTTATTGCTCCTTGATGAGGGGTGAAGGTGCCTCGGGGACATACCACTTCTTCCAAGGTGCCAGCAGGACAATATCTCCCCCGAGCACAGGGCAAGCCAGGACCAGAGGAGCCTGTCACACACACACACACACACACACACACACACACACACACACGCACGCACACACACACACACACACACACACACACAC
>JAOWBC010001387.1:13576751-13594221 GCA_028566105.1 Hypoplectrus providencianus | reverse complement strand
TCAGCTTCAGTCTCTTAGTTCACAGTAATCTGTCTTTGTGCATATACGGGCATTTTCAAGAAGCTCTTTCAGGACTTTGCATCGCGGCATGCTCATAAAACTGTAATACTGTGGCTTTGTTAGTGCCAGATCCACTTTCCTCATGGGAGCCACTACAGCCTCCACAGATTGAAAGTTGTTTCAGTAATCTATCATCATAAAAGAAAGAGCGGACAATTTGTCTTGTGAATTAGCATTTAACATTTTTACTGCTGTCACAGTTAGCCCTGTCTGATTTGTCTGGACCATCAGGGCTCCAAACACACAGGGAGGGGAGTGTAGGAAGGGGTACTAAGAACGTTTCCATGGTAACCCCTCACCATCCTGCTCTCTCTTGGTGTCGTCATGGAATTAATAGGAGATGGTGATGCTGATAGTTGCTAGGCACCATCTGTATCAGTAATCTACCTTTAATAGCAGTTTCCAACTGACTGATTAAACAGAAAAACAGCCCTTTCTGTATTTTATCATACACTGCAGTGCTTTTCCGTATGCTCTTAGAAGTATTTTTGCCAAAATAAAGCAGACACAAAACCGACAATATATAGGCCATCTATTCTAACAGTGACCTAGCTGCAGATGCCATGTCTACTTTTTTTTATTTTCATTTGGATGCCTTTAACTCACAAGTGTGCACAGTGCTCCTCCTTTCTTACCCTCATGAAAGAATAAATACTGTGTCACATTAATGATGAAGCATAATATGAGCAAACTGTCATGATTGTTGACAGTATAAATTAAAATTACACAGTGGAAATCGTTCCATCACATTAACAGTGAATTGATTTAAAGCGAGTCAGCTTTGTGAAATCAGGTGTGAGGATAACTTAACATATTGTGTGAATGGTTGCTAAATCAGCAGGAGCGTTAATGTCAGATATATAACTCAGATAAATGGACGTTTTCTGTTTCTATCCCTCTCCGTCTTGTCTCTGAGGCTGGCAGAGGAGTGTGGGCGGCCATACCAGCTGGGATCAGAGGGATGGAGAGGGTTGTTAGCTCACTCTGCCTCTAATAAATTTATAACACCTCCTAGTGTAAAGCAGTCCAAGATGCTTACACTGGTTTATTTTGGCGCTATTAGTAGAATTTGAAAGTCAGCAATTATTGTTTTATGGCCATCTGGCTTTTACATAGTATTTCTAAGTTGGTCATCTGTTTTTATTTATGGAGTTTATTGTTGTAACACTGCAACTTGTGAATTTTTATGATGCTGAGTGCATGTGGTAGCCACTTTGTGGTTTCCTAATTTATATCTGAACTGTATAGCACTTCAGTTTTACTTATGTCAAACCGTCACACATAATTTCAGTTAAAAAATCCTCAGTTTTTTCGTTTTCATTACTTTTCTTCAGTCTTTTGGGCATGCTCGCTGACTGTTAATGCGAACACAGTAGGTCAGCAGCCTTAATGGGACTGAAAAGATGGAACACATGCTGTCATGTTTGTAGGAGGTCTCTTTTTCCCTCCCTCCCTCTTTCTCTCTTCCTCTCTCTGTGACTGTATGTCTCTCTCTCACTCTGTGCGTGAGCGGGTGTTACTGAACATACAGTGATTGTTAGTAAGAGCCAGTGAGGCATCTGTATTTTACCGGAGAGTCATTTAAAGAGAGCTTTGCTTGGTCTACATAGAAATCGAGGCATATAAGTCATACTAGGTCAGCTCACCTGAAGACTGAAGCCATCTCTGAGAGTAAGACATGGACTGTCACAATGTAAGTAATGCCTTCAGATTAACTTTTTAAAATATTTATTTCTTTATTTGTAACTACCAGTCAGTAAGATAATTTAATAGTACAGTTTGTTAGTTCCTTATTATATTTACGAGTCTTTTTCTGTCCTTAAACTTTCATGTTTATTTTTGTTTTTGTCTTTTTACCAGAATAAAAATATATTATGTTATCAATTTGAATCCTTATGATCCACATGTTATATTTTGACCACTTAGAGTCTTATTTCAAATAACTTTCAGACTATTTTCATCATAGGTGCATATTATTACATGACATTTGCATCAGAATGCTTCAAATCAATTTGTGTCAGATCAAGTCTAAGGACCCTGAGGCAGAAAAACAAAAGACTCCTGAAGAGGTGTGTAGCCAGCAAAATCCAGTGCAGCAGTCCTGCATCTCTGCTGCAAAATAAAAAAAGCTGGATTCCGGCTGCTCAGTGAGCAGTCAGACAGAGAGGCTAATGAATGCTGGCTGAACAGGTGGGTGGTCACACTCCTACACTGGAGGGGTTTCACTGGAGACATGATGCACTGCTTCACCAAGGCAGTGGGATGGCAGTGGGCTCGTTCTGTGGGCTGCCTTTGTGTGAAATGTCAATCTGTTTCTATAAGCAAAGCACGGGGTGTAGCTGATATGCGTTCGCCACTGAATCTGAATTGGTGTTTACATAACTTGTCGACAGCCTTGGCGCTATTCCACTGACACTTTATGACAAGCCAGAATTTCTTTCCCGCCCACCCCATGTTTCCTTTGGGACAGTGGATGCTGTACTCAGTCACTCAGCGAGCTGCTGGTGTTGACTACAGCGTCATTTTCGCTGGATCATGCATTTTTGGCCTGGGATGCAGAAAAATAAAGAAAAGAAACACTTTCTAACCATGTGATAAGGGAAATAAGTTATTTTATTTTAGCTTGTTTCTTAGCAAAAGCTGACTCTTTGTTTATAAAAAAAAAAATGATGTACTCATCACAGACTGCTGCTCAGTGTGGGAATCCATAAATCTGGTCATTTGTAATTTTATGGCTTCATTACAGCTGTAAAAACCTTTTTCCATGATAAAAAAAAAAACACAGCAGACATGAATGTGATTCATTACAAAATAGGCTGACTCAGACATCAATATATTATATGACAAGAGGAGAAGCGCAGAGAAAAAAAGGAGGCAATGTGGGTTAGTGACCTCCTGAGAGCCCTGTTGAAATCTTGAAATAAGGCTGAGCCACTCTGCAACGAGCGCACACCCCTCGCTATCTAACACATAGTGCTGTAGTGTATGCAGTTAACAAAATATGGTATCACAATCTGTTGAGTGTTGGATTTTTCCACCAATGTTCCAGAAAAAAAACACATCATATGATCATGTAATATGCTACCCTTCTGTGACGGACTACTACTTTCTGCTCCTCTCTGCAGGAGGATTGCAGCCGGCCCCAGGAGGAGGAGGACATCATGGACATCCCCCTGGATGACCCAGAGGCCAACAGGGCTGCCGCCAAGATCCAGGCTGGGTTCCGTGGGCACATGACCCGTAAGAAGATGAAGCCGGAGGACAAAGCAGAAGGGGAGGAGGTGAGCAGCACTGGGGATGTGCTCAACGGCAGCCAGGGGGACGCAGGTCAGTGGTGTAGGGGATAAGAGTAGAGGTCACATAATGCCGTTAAGAGGGCATTATGGCTAGTGACTGTAAGAGAAGCTCCCATCAGGAGGTGCGATGAAGGTAAGCGATGGCGAGCATAAGTTTCTTTTATGATCATCAATCTTAAAGCATTTTAAGATATTAGATAAGCAAAATAAGTCAGTTATTTTGCATGTTGTTTGTTGAGTCTCCATTTTAAGATGTAGGAGAGAACACTTTGTGACCATTACCTTTTCATACTGATTTATCACTGTACACATTACTAGGAAGAGATAGCATTTAAAAAGCTATACATAATTAAATACACCTATTAGAGCCCCTTATGGGTTACCAAAGTGTGATTAATGCAATACATAACTGAGTGACTCATTTAATTACCCCATAGGGTGCACAGCAACAGATGATTGGATCTCTCAATTAATTATACTGCTAAAGGTCTTATAAAGGAATCTGCTTGGAGATGAGTTGTTAAATCGCTGGAGAGAGAAAAGATGTTTGTCAGAGTTCGGTTCACCTGAAAAATGTCAAGTTGCATTCTCACATTGGTAAACATGTTTTTCTAGTACAACTGTGGACAAGAAAATGGTTTTAGAATTCGGTTTTTAGTCCAGAGATGTTTCGCTGTTTTCTCCTGAGGGCGTCTACTGTTTTAACACCAGCAAAGGTTGCACTTAGATTAGATTTTAGGCTTTTTTTTTTTAATCTCGGAAAAGAACAAAAGTAAACAAAGGCCTCATAGTCCAAAACAGTGAAACATTTTACTCACAAATCCACATCACATATCACTATTTTAGTATAAAGATCTTAACCTGACAGGTTCTTTTGAGAAATAAGCTTTAGATTCCCAGCCGTCAAGATTTCACCTTTTCCGATAGGACAAAGCGCCATTTGCTTGGGGGATATGGCTGACACAAGGGATGCTCGTCAGTGATTCTCCATAACCCAGTTACTGGCTGCCGTGCATCCTTATGTAGGAGATGTATTTATAGCTCCAGGTGCATTAGGGTACAGTATATGCTTTAGAGTGTGCTAGGCAGAATTAATGGGCCTGTCCGCCTGGTAGCATGCATTCCCTCCCTTTGGGGGAGACCCCTTTTCACAGCAGAACTGAGTTTTTGAACTTATCGGTTCTGACAGCCAAGTTCTTCTTCAAGCACTCACAAACTTAGAAATTGATTTGACAAAGAGCATGTGCATCATGGAAAGTTTTACTTGCTTTGAAAATAAATTCTTCTTTAGTAGCGACTCAATATAAAGTTTTCAAGTGTGTTTTTATAATAGATCCACCCACAACTAACCTTACAGTTTGTAGCTGCTCACTGGAGCTTTTAACCTTGACGACAGTTTTTTTTTTTTTTTTCCAGGCTATGCAGTGTTTAACTACGCCTTGCCTGTTTCTGTTTTTAGAGACAGGAGGATCGGGGGCAGTAGAGAGAGACGACACATCTGTGCCAGAGCAGTGACGCCCCTGTCCTGACCTGGATGAAGAGGAAGAGGGGAAGCAAGGTAGCGAGAGATGGTTGGCATAAGCTGGCTGGGCTGGCTTTCAGGCACACACCTTTTTACCCCAGGAGTCGTTTTCTTTTTTTCGACACAAATTAGCAGTAGAAAATGAACCGACAGTTTTGAGGGGTGTGTTATGTGAATTTTGTGAACTTTAACACTCCTTCTCTGCTTCTTCAGCAGTCTCATCAGTACGGATGTCTTTGACCCAGAATTTGCAACTCACTGCATGTACTTGTGAAACTTCTGGTAGTGTGCTAGTTTTTAGATGATGATCTGTGAATGTGAAAATGAATGTCCTCTAAATGCTAAACAGGGCTTTTTTTGGATGGATCCGTTCATACCATCTGTGTATAAACCTTGTATGCATCAACATTAGACTTTGCGTATTTAGTGGCTTAAATTATTTGTTATTTTGCATTGTTTATGACGTGCTTGTATTTTGACTATTATTTACCTATTTGACTTGCTTACAAAATATGATTAAAGCACCAAAAGACAAGTAGCTATGTATGTTTTATTCATTCTAAGTTACTCAATTCAGGCTGCACCTCAATTACCTTTCTGACCACATAATAAGTAGGTTCTCTTTTCACCTTTTCAAGCATTTTCTATAAATCTGATCTTCCAGAACAGCAAGCATGCAGTAATTACACTTTTCCTTTACAGATGCATTTGGTACAATTTTACTTTATGAGAAACTGCTTCAATATGCTCCGTTGTTGTGTTGGTGAGTTTGACTTGTTTGTTAAAAATCAGGTGTGTAAAATGTCATTGTCAAAGCAGAGCCATCATGCTTTAAATCTAATTGAATAGTATCTTGCTGAACTTTGCTGTAGAGTCATGTCATTACATTAATAAATCCACCTTAAATATACAGAGAAATGTCTGTTTTAAACTTCATTAATTCAGATTTAGGATCTGTTTTTCCGAACGGTACCTTTTATGTCCTCTGTTACCTCCAGCTCTATTCTTCAATTGTAAAGTTTAGATTTGTGTACCACATCACAGCAGCCAAAGCTGCTCTTTTTTTCTTTTGTCACTGCAACATAAGCAAGGCTGCTAATTGGAGAGAGCAGTTTCCATGAAGCTGAGGCAGTGTTTTGTCTCCCGTGTGGCTCTCTTGCACAAGGAATCTCATGAATTATTCATAACATAAAACTGTATTTCTCATATTTACAACTGTCAATTACACTAGACGAATTAATCGTGTTTTACCCATCGTAATACCTATTAGATAGAGCCATATTAAATAGGTGCATGCAACTGAACAGCCTGGTTGCATAAAGCTATAAAATGTTTTCATCTTATCAACAAGTGCATTGCTATAAATAGCTGCACAAGTGAGTGATACAAGCACCTGTTGGATATTTCGCAGTACTTTTTTTGGTCTTGCTTTATTGCAATAAGGTTGCTTAAATCACAAAAGAACAACACAATTTTGGCTTCATTTGCCCAGGCAGTCTTGTTCGCTTTATGAGAAACAGACTAGAGCATCTTCAGTCTCCCAGCGCTCCCACTCAGCCCACCTACACACATCTGAGCCACACAGCACTCTGCACAGGCTCAAACTGCACATGCATTCTCACACAGGAAAAAACACAACCCATGCTTTAGTATGCAGATCCCACTCAAGTCACTCATTCTGCACACACACACACACACACAGACAGGCGTTGTTGATTGTGTCACCAGCTGTAGAGATAGGACAACCAGCATGAGTCTTGTTTTTAGTGGTTTTGGTAAAGCCAGAGTGCAAAGCATTTCCTTCTCAGGCTGACATTCCTCCTCCGCCACGCTCTCATAAACATCCTCTATGGGTTTTATATGGACCGATTCTCTCTTTTCTCCTACTCAGTCCCAGAGGTGCCATGGCCACGTTCTCCTGTCTCTTTAATGACTGTGGGTGAACAATCAATATTCCGTACACCTCCAAACATAGCGCAACACCCACTTCGCGCTGTAGATTGAATTCTGAAAGTGAGGGAAAAGACAGGTTTCCAAAGTTTAAATAAATAAATAAAGAAACAGAGTCTGAAAACACATCGGGTCGGGGTCTTAGCAGGTACTCATGTGAGGGTCTGTAAAGCACATGGGTGCCCTAAAACTTCCACTGTGAAGCAGAGAATACTAGATCTGTCCCTTTTTTACAAATTGTTAAGTGGTATGTGGACTATTTCAGGAGTAGATCATGTGAAAGACCTGCTTGGCTGGTTTATGCTCCTTCTCAGACAGCTTGTCAGAGAGGAAAAGATCTTTCTGGTCTCCCGGGTGATAATTAGAGATGAATCAGCCGGGACAAGCAGCAGGGGGCGCAATTATATGCTTTCCAGCGGTTATACCACTGCCATCTTAGGAGATATCCTTAACGCCAAGTAGGTTACACAACTTAGTGGTAATGAGAGGACTTTAATGTCTCAGCTGCATGAATAACACCTGCTACAGCACCATCATTTACACGGTTAAATAAAGGAATCACTGCTGGTATCAGCATCACACTGCAAAGACACAGCTGAGATCTGTGCGTCTGAGTCACATAGGATGACATCAGTGTTGTCGAGGACCAAACTTGATAATGGTTTCTGTCATAACACATTCACCCAAACTGACTGAGACACACAGGCCCTGTCTGTGCTCCGGCTCTCTTCCTGTATTGAGTGGAAAGAGTCCCCCTTGATTTAGAGTGTGTTAGAAGATGAGAGGAAGAGGGAGGTGCTGCTTTTATCGAGGGCAGAGGTGGAGGGGAGAGGTTCGGCTTTGATGGCCCACTACACAGGAGTCTGAGCCCTGGGAGAGTGCTGGTGAACAGCAGCTGTTCCCACATTCCTGGAGCTTTCTATCAGCCGTGCTTCCTCCTCTGCATAAAACCTCCCTTTGTTGTCAAACAAAATGCTCGGAACAAACTAAACAAAAGACTGCTTTCCTTATGTGGGAGAGACTTATAATGCAATTGACTCATCAATGCAAGCAAGCCTTAATCTCCAAAACACATAGAAAATGAATGATGTAACATATGGGAGGGATTTTGTACATGGCATCATGCCGGAAATAATAAAAAGTGACAGTCCAGTTATCAGATTATGACTAGATGACAGACTGGCGGTCAGTTGAGATATGAGTGGCAGACTGATCCATTGTGCCATATATCCAGCTTTCTTACTCAATTGCAAGGAGTTGCTGCTTTCTGATGAGTAATGTCAAATTAAGAACACTCAAACTTTATATTTTGCTTTTTGTTTCTTTGCATTACATTGTTAACTATTTAGATGTTCATTTAGTTGTTTTGCAGTTTTAAGTAAGAAAAAATAAAAAACCTTTGCAAACATGTTTTTGCTTAGGTAGAGCATTTTGCTTCACTTTAAATACTGGTATATATTCCATCAAATCAGACAGTCAATGTATTTAAAACCGCCACCTACCGTCTCAGAGTGTGTAGCTGCCAGGCACGTGTAGAGGGGGCGGCTGAGGGTGCTTCAGCACCTGTCACTTTTATTTATATACAGTCTATGGTCCCGTTGTCTCTGCTTTTGTTTTTTTTTTTTAATATTTCTATTTTTGTGAAGGACTGCCAGTGGCCCTTATCAATATTAAAATTTTTCAATCGGTTCATAATTTAGTTTGTAAATGAAAGTACCTAGCTGTCATCAGTTAGTTTACATCACAGGATGACCTGCAACAGGTAAAAGGTCATCATGTGACCTGTTCTCCGCTAATATGCAACTATGAGCCAGGATGCTGCAGACACTCAGTGGGGCCTTTTCGATCGTGAGTTTTCCATGATCATATCCATCCTGACTGCTGCTTCTTCTAATAACTATGTGTCACCTGCATTTACCTCCAACTGTGCAGTGGTTGATGTTCTGGAGGTCACATTATGGCGCTGTGCTCGATCAAAGCTGCTGTTTTGCTGCTGATTCAACAGTGGTTGTTGTCATGTCATGTTGTGGTTGTTCAGTCAGCTGTTGATCTGTGCGAGCTGAATGAGTGTGTGTGTGCAGGTAGCTGTTTAGGACTTGATCACTGATTATTCACTACTCTACAAAGGTACCCAGATGGCTACTTTCTCAAACATACAACTTTATTATTCATTTTCTGCATTGTATATTGTTTAAAAGAGATTTTCATAAGAGCACATATTGGATTATGTTTACAGAAAGGCCTTTGATTGGCAAATACCAGCCAGTAACATCACTCAGACTTTTATTTGCTGCAGTCAGTTTGATTCATGCAGTGAGACCTTTTCATGTGAACACTGAAACTGCTTTTTGTGTTCAGTCACTTCAGTACTGACCCGCACCCCTCTGTTTTATAGTAGTGTGTGTATTTTCATGCTAACAAGCAAGTCATGTGTCTGTGACATGTGCATCATGTGCATCTACATGAGGTGTTTTGGCTTTGTTCTCCTCACTATGTTGCTTCTATGCCACCTAGAGCCCAGAGCAGGTACACAGCTTTCTCTTTATTCCTGTCCTTCATTCGTTGCTCATATTATCATGTAGCACTCAGCTCCAGGTGTAGTCACATGGATCATGCATCTGACATTTACTGTAACAAGTTGCAGCAGAATGCCCGGAGGAGGCATGAGGTTGTGTGTGTGGGTCAACAGCAGGTTTGGTTGCCAAGTGACAAATTGTGAGTTTATTGTGAGGCTCCAGTCCAGAGAGGAGTTTGCACAATGTGACAAAAGTGGGCCAACAAGGGGGGAAGTGAGTTGTTTTTCAAACTCAGATATTCAGCTTTGAGTGGGCTCCTCTTAGAAGTGGAGTACAGTAGTTCTTCTCAACAGGAATTCTTGTTAAGTAATTAATTTTAAATGATGCTCCTTAATGGTACAGAGTGTAAAAAACAACCCTTTTTATAGGCTAAGCTTAAAAAAACAAACAAAAAAAACCACCCAGACACTTAAAGATAAATAACCACCTAAAAAAGCAAACACTATTTTCTTTCAGCTCCTTTCTGAAAGGGTAATATGGAGTGGAAGAGACGAGCTCATCCATGTCTCTCTCACACACACACACACACACACACACACAGTTGGCTGTTGTTGGCAGTGACTGGGGTGCTGTGAGGAGAGTGGGGCTCAGTGTGACCAGGCAGAGGCCAGTGTTGCAGGCAGGCAGGCAGTGGAGCCGCAGGGACGTGCCCAGGGTGGATAAACCATGCTCACTAAGTGGGAGAAAGAATCTGCCCAGGACACAAGATGAAGGTGGAGAGGAAGACCTCCTCTACAGGCGACACTTTTACGGACATTCCTCCGCTACTGACGCTCTTTGGCCTCCTCCTCCTCCTTCTCCTCACAGGTAAGCTCAAACATTTGTGAGGCTATCAAAAGATAAAAGAATCTCCCTGAAACTATGCTTTCTTTCAGATGGCGACAAGGAGCAAACAGAATTTTATTTAATATGTAAATTCTGACAGTTTATAGGGCCTACAGTCAGTAATTAAAGCCAGATTTCAAATAACATTTTTTTAATAATCTTACTTTGCAGTCTTTGCTTTACTTCCTTAATTCCTGCTCCTTTTGAAGTGAAGTTAATCCAGGTTAAGTTAGTCGCTGATGTTTTCTCTTGTCCTTGTGTTCCCCGGGCTGGCTCTACAATGAATTCGTTCATGGGTGGTGCTCTCTATTGGGCCCCCTTCTTGACCTCAAAGGATCCTGGAGTGTCCATTGTAGGTGTGCAAGATGAGGATGTGTAGGTTAAGTGTAATTATATTGAGTTTTGTGCAGAGCTGGTGAAAAGGGCAAAGGATGTGTTTTTTTTTATTCCTGGTGTGTGAAGCTTTAGATGAGTTCATTTGTAGGGTAAAAGGTTTAATATGGTATGAAGAATAATTTAATGCAATGACTGCAACATGGGTCTAGTTTATCCAACCAGCCAGTTTTGGTGGAATCACAGGACCCAGTGTCTATCTCCAACTTCACCAATGACAAAGACTCGCTCTCTCCCTCTTTCTCTCCCTCTCTAACGCTCTCTCACTCTTTTCAAGGGAGGAAACTAGTTCCAACAATCATGCCCTTTGTCTTATCGCCTTGGCAACCCCTGTCAGGCGGCCCAAATGGTTACCACGGCAATGAGGCGATGCCCTGCTAACTGCCTCACTGCGAAGAATAGTGAACAGTGCGGGCTCTCTCTCTCTCTCTCTCTCTCTCCTCCCTCTCTTCTTCTAGGTTGATCTTTCCATCACTGAGGCCCTAACAGTAGGATGCCCCTCTCAGGCCCTCAGCCAATGTTTAGCCCTCCGTGTGTCCAGTCCACAGCTGAGTTATAGGAAACTCCACTGTGAACATAATGGCTTTGCTGTGTTTGGTTTCCAAGACAGGGCTCTTTGATAAAGGATGAAATGTGGCTCGCACTGTAATACCTTATCGCTGCGGGGGGTGGAGGATAATTGGGGGACACAAATCAAAATTAGAGTATTACTTGTTCACAACGAGGGGTCGTAAGGAATTCTTTGAGGAGTTTCTGAAAAGCAGAGCCGTGATTAGTGAAAAGCAACGTGAGTGCATATGAGTTTATTTGTGTGGGCAGCGTACTGTAAGCGGCATAATTGCTGTTTAATGCTAAAATGCAAAGAATTTCTGTTGATCAAGTCGAAAGCAAGTAAAAACATCTCGGGCAGATGCCTAAAAAATGAAAGCATTTTGTAACAGCATCAAGGTATTGAGAAAATAACTTGAGATGCTTTTCTCAAAATAGAAATATGAATGTTATTAAATGCTTCAATGTGGGTCAAATGCAGTCATGGTGCCTTTGCAAACTAGACACATAGTGGGAAAAAAAAGTCAGCAGCCCACAGTTTATCCCCACAGTTCACATTCAGTAGCTCAAACCAAAGGGGAAATGACACATGATGTAAATATTTATCATGTTATTGGGAAAAAAAATGAGACCAGTCAAGTAAATCATGACTAAGAAATGAAATTGATTGACTTGTACAATTACAGACAGAAAATGTTTTAAGATGCTGATGATGGTATTTTAAATAAACCCAAGACTGCAAATAAAATCTCATTCTCATCCAATAAATGGAGTCATAAATGATACATGTGGTGGAAGTTATAAAATCTAAAAACAATCGGAGTTAAGTAACTTAATATTGTACTTAGCGTAAATGTGTTTTGTTTTTACAGGGCTATTGCAGCTTTACTGCTCTGGTTTTCATCTCTGTTTGCTCTTGTAGTAATAGTAGTAATTAGTGCAGCAGTAATTAGTGCTTTTTTTCATAAGTCTTCCATTGTTTGACTGTGTGTGAGTAGCGGATGCATCTGATATCTGCTCGCTGGCGAGGCATCAAAAGCTGCAAATTGACCTGTGTTTACTCTGTGTCCTGCAGAAACCACTTAGTATCCGCGCATTCTTCTCTATCTGCTTCTCAGTTCAGGACCTCACTACTATATCTTTAATTTGTTTTTACAGGTGAGGTGTCAGGGGTGAATGTGACCAGCCAAACCCAGGTGGTGAGGGGCACAGTGGGCAGAGAGGCCCTCCTGTCAGTCAGCTACTCCAGCAGCAGCCTGGACAAGCCTGTGATTAAGTGGCAAATAAAGAGGGACAAAGAGAAACCCATCACCGTTGTGCAGTCCATAGGAACGGACATCATAGGGAACCTGAGGCCGGAGTACCGCAACCGCATCCTGGTGTTTGAGAATGGGTCGCTGCTGCTTCACAACTTGCAGCTGTCAGACGAAGGGGCGTACGAAGTGGAGATCTCCATCACCGATGACACCTTCACTGGAGAGCACTACATTGAGCTCACTGTGGACGGTATGCAGAATTCAATTCCTTTTAAGGAGCTTTTAAATCCATGAGCAATCAGAGCAGGACGCTGAAGAGGGATTGTGAGCTCAAGGAAAATCAATGCAAGTTGAAAATACATCGTCTTACCCTTGAGAGTGTATTTGTAAGACTAGCTTTAGTTTTTTTCAGAGCACGATACAGAGTGATTCACAGTGTTGGTGTTGTTCTTTTTAAGACACCAACTGGGATCTTGCAGATTGCAGATCGTGTTCTTTCGTAACTGGAGGTCAACTACTCATATCTTTGAATATTCAAGCCCCTTTGTGTGTTTTTCCTGTTCTCTTTCTCAGTCCCCGTGTCCAAACCCTACATCCAGATGATGGCCTCGTCTGTCCTGGAGTACAGCGAGCACTTTAACCTCCACTGTTCCCACGATAACGGTACAAAACCCATCTACGGCTGGCTAAAAGGAGGCAAGGCGCTGACCAATGACACACGCCTGCTGCTGTCACATGACCAAAAGGTGCTGACCATCTCACGCGTTGTGATGTCAGATGATGACATTTACGCCTGCACAGTGGAGAACCCCATCAGCAGCATGAAGAGCATGCCTGTCAGGCTCACTGTCTACAGTAGGTGGCATGTTACACCGGTAGGATCTCAGGTTATAAAGGAGATGATGGTGTAGTTACATTAGATGGGTTTCTAGCAGAGGCGGATGAAGAATTCAGATCCTTTAATGGAGGGAAAATGTACCTATTTAAACATGTTTAAGGCAAATTTAGTAAGTCAGAGCAACAAATTCCTCCATCTGCTCACTGATTTGTGTCGACATTTTACTTAACTTAAAGTTTTTTCTGAATGTTTCAAATGACCTTGTCACAGTTAAAAACCTTTATATCAATGTTGGATTATTAGACGGGTTTCCATCAACACATTTCTATACACATTTATACACAAGAATAGTTTTTACACTCACTTTAGTTTTTTTGTCTTTTCAAATACGTTCTGACATAGCGAACATTTAATTCACATGACGGATCAGCTGTTTCCGAGCTGACATGAACGAACAATCATGAGTTGCCCAATTAAATCTAATTCCTGAAGGCGTATCCAAACTTAATCTATTAGCAACCTCTTCTTTGTTGTTTTTTTCTCTCATGCAATCTCTACTTCCTCTTTGATTTATTGATTGATTAGACAACAGTTATACATTACACTGCCATCTTCTGACCAAAGAACATTTATGCAGCTTTGTGTATTTGTTCTTAACCAGTTTATGCAAACGTCCCTAAATTACATTTCTTTCATGTGACATTTCAAAAGTTTGCCTAGAGTTCACTTCAAAAATGCAAACCTGGCTTTATTAAGCCGTATATTATTGTTGTAGCTGGTTGAGATGGATCTGATGTCAACTATTATTCAGACTGTTGTTTATTCCCCTTAAAAATATTCATATATTTCATTAAATACTTATATTAAATGGCATTGTAACATAAATAGTTGTTCGATAAATATTATACTCTCTTTTATTGTAATGCAAAATAGAATTTGCTAACTCTCACCTAGCGTAAGTAACATTTCTGTTGGTCAGATGGGATTTCAATAGAACTTTACTTTGTGCAACTTTGACTTTGTATGGACACTAATGCTACTGTTGGATGGATTTTTCCCCACAAAAAAACATATCTTTACATAAAAATAAATCCACTGGCCTTTATGGACAAGAGAAGGCCTTAATTTATAGTTATGCTAAAATCCATTCACACATTGGCAAAACAAAGCAATTAATACATGTAAATTGGTTCACATAGTACCATTAAGTACAAGCACTTAAAAATTGAACCTGAAAAGAACAGTACTTGAGCGAATTTACATTCCTGGCCTTTAGGTTGAATAAATACCTACCAATATAAAAATGATTATATAAACTGTATATATTTAGCTCATTATTTAACAACCATCCATTTTCACCAGCTAGCAGAAGTAATTATCATCTCATGCTGACCCGTACACGCATGCCTGTCTCTCTAACAATGATGTTTACAACAAGTGCAAATCTGGTCTGTGAGCGCAGCAGAGTTGGCCCAGAGCGGCAGTTACTGGGCGCCAGCATAGGGCCACATGTCAGGCTGGGAGAGGGAGGGAGAGGCAGTCTAATCCAATGAATGGACAGTTATTTATGAGGAGGGAGATGGAAGAGGCAGGTGGGGAGAACGCTTTGCCTCAGTGGACCTCAGTAATCCTGACTTCATTATTGCTGTACTATGATGTGTTGCATGAAGGGACAGCTACAGGCACTCAAATTGCTTTCTATTCCCTCTGCATGCATAGCAGCATGGCACAAAGTCTCAAAGTGACTACACTAATGTGCTACTTCACTGCACCTTATTCATGCCAGCACACTCAAAAGGCTTGGCAAGCAACATCCAAAAGAGAAAAAGAATCGAATGTTCTGCATGTTCCCTGTCCCAGCCAAGCTTAAAGTCTGAAATTAATAATGATCTTCCAAACTGACAAATAGCCAATGTATTTGAAGACAGGACATCACTGAATCCGACAAACTTTATTTTTTCCACTGTCATACTGACAGAAAGTTATGCAAAGAAAATGTTTGCATAGCAGGTTAAGCTTAAAAGTTGTATGTAAAGAAAAGGCAAAACTGCATTGAACTGCTGTTATTGATACAAAACTTCTTTCTTTCTTTGCGTCCCTTTCTACCCCTGTGTATGACTCTGGTTCAGGACGGAGCTCGCTATACATCATCCTGTCCACCGGGGGCATATTCCTCCTAATCACCCTGGTGACAGTGTGCGCCTGTTGGAAACCGTCCAAGTGAGAGGACTCTTTCTTTCTTGCCCTTTTTTCCCTCCTCTCTCTCTCTCTCTCTCTCTCTCTCTCTCTCTGTCTTCTGTCCTTAGCCTCGCTCTTTCCTCCTCTTTCTCTCCCTCCCTCTCTTATTGGCTTTGATATTGCACCTAGTGATGTGACTAGAATCTCAAGTAGCTCAACAGTGTCATTATACTCTGAACATTTGGTGAAAAAGTAATAGACACAGTGACCTGTCGCTTGTAAGAACTGTGTGTGTGTGTGTGTGTGTGTGTGTGTGTGTGTGTGTGTGTGTGTGTGTGTGCCTGCTTTAGAAAGAAGCATCGACCTGTCCCCCAAAGAGCTCCCATCTATGTGGAGCAGAGTGAAAATGGCCATGATGGTGAGCAACAGTTCATTATCTTCATAGTATCAAACACCTTTATCTTGATATAGTGATTAGACCTTTAAAACATGTCACACAACACTCAAGAATGCTTGAACTAAAAGCAGTCATAGGAATATAGGAATGTCAACAATACAAAATAAATGTATGCTTTTTGCAGTTGATGTTGTTCCCAAACCATCTACACTTGGTCGAAGGAGTCCGATGCCTCTATATGTCCTAAATGAAGATGTAAGTCACTATTTCATTAAAAAAAAAAATCCCATAAAGCATTTATATGAGTCATTGACAGCTTTACAATGAAACAGCCATGCTATGTTAGCAGCTCTGTGAGGCTGTACTTATGTTAAGCAGTCCTTTGAGCTTAATGCTAACATTAGCATGCTGACATTAGCATGCTAACGTGTGCACAGTCGTCATGTTTCCAGCCAACATTTCTGTGCACATTTTGAAGATTCGCTGGACTAAAGGTCCATAAAAGTTTGGAAATTGTGCATTACTTTTTTTACGTTCACTTGTGGAGGTTAGTTTCATTTTTTTTTTTAAGTTAATGTGCTAAGCAGGAGATGAAAACCATTTTTACAAATAAGTTCTGATGTATTGAACATTTAACTCACATGACTTATCAGCTGCTTCTGCTCTGCTGGTCAAGACAAGCTTACGTTAAACAACTGTTAATTCACATTTGCTTGAATTTGACATTTCAACATTCCCTTTGACTTTCATGAAAACACAGAAAATGAAAATAGTATTATGCATATTTAAAAAAACACAATATTTGACCTCAGGATAGGGCTCTTAAAAAGTCTTCCAACCCATACAACTACATTGGTCATTCTTTATAACCCTAAATTAGCCCACCTCTGTCTTCATACCTACTACTTGTTTAGGTTTAGGTGTCATTTATAAATGCTAGAAACGTTTCAACATTGATTTTAGTGTCAGATAGGGCACAAACCGCTCTGATTCTATTCCAATAAATATTGGTTGTAATAAACTGCTTGCACAAATGTAAATCAATCTCCCTTTATGATTAATCAAGCCATATGTCAACCTGCTGGTGGTACAAAGGATCAAATCCAAATCAATTTACAGACCAAGATCATTAAAACAGGAATGATGGCTTTCACCACTCCAAATGATGCTTGTAACTTGTCTTAATTTTGTTTCAGGAGACTTTGGAGCGTTTGGAAGAATGTTCTGGCAATGCTGCTGTCCAATCAGAAATGGGTAACCCTGCTACCTATGGTCCGGTCCTCCCACCCACCTCCAACAGAACTGAGCGGCCCATCTGGTCTACCCCCCGCAGATATCCCCGCAGCCCCTCTCCGCTGGCCCAGCCTATCCCACATCCCCTTCCAGGTCCTCCTCTACACCCGGTCCGCTCCCCTGCTCACTCCCCTGGATCCTCTCCACGCAGTTTCAGTCCGATAAGAAAAGTCCGTCCACCAGTAGGAATCCCCACCAGCCACCTGCCTGTAGAGGCTGAGTGTCCTGACACTTCTGATCAGACTCACAGTCCAGCACAGCAATGACAACTGCTCAGAGGGATGTTTGCAACCTGTGAAATGTAAAGTTTTAGTTTGTTGGTCTTCTGTTGCACGAT
>JAOWBC010001387.1:13529846-13549026 GCA_028566105.1 Hypoplectrus providencianus | reverse complement strand
AAAAAAAAATCACATGGATAAATGCCAAAATGAAGCATAAGACTTCCAGGAGCTGATAGAAAAAGAATACAAATTGTCAACTGTTGTTTTTCAACGATACACTAATTTGATCCTGCTTTCAAATTCTACATGGTAAATCCCTTCTGTATTACATAATCTGACAATGTCCTTTGCTGTATTTATTTTTGAATCATTTCTGATTTAGTGATGATAGTAGCTTAATGTTCACTAATGAAACCCTAATCATTCTGCTTCATGCAGGAACATTGTCATATTCTAATCCCAAACTTTCTACAGAATTTTCAAACTCAGATTAGTTTTACAAGAGGGAAATACACAATGCATTAGTGGAAAAAACAACTTAAAATTGGATTCCAGCCTAAGCGAAAACTTAAAATACAAAATAATTTGGTGAGTTCTTCTACGTTATTGGTAGAGAAACAAATCCATTAATGTGAGAGTTTCTTGCATGAGGCCCTTTGTCTTTTTCAGGAATATCTACATTGATTAAAATTGGGGGAAAAAAAGAAAATAAAAATAAACGATATCAACATCTTCATCCGAGCTTTATTATCATTGCTCTTTGATGGAACCAATTCCTCACTTTTAACAAAGGGCGAGATATAAAGTGGTTCCATGATTTCACAACTTAAGGAGGATGTCAAGATTACATGAGCTCAGATAAGGACACATCTGCAGCGGAGAAAGCAAACACACAAGAGAGTCAACAGGAGACTGACCAGACAAGGCTGTGGTGTCTATTTCACAGGTTGTGCCTTCAGGAATGCAAACAGCTTCTCTGCATTTCAACTGGAACTTTCACAGCAAAACTTGAGAGCCACAGCGCAAATTTAGGAGACAGACAGTACGCAGGGGAATAAACAGTAAGAGGAAGAAGGCATCATTAAAAAAACTATAATCTATTTTATATTCTATCACTTATAGATGTCCTGCAAGTATAATCATGGAGGTGTTTTTATGATTTTCCATTCTTCTTAACCAATATATTTCCTGTTCTCCTTCCCACAGTTTTACAAATTTCCAGTGAAGTAAAAGCACTGACATGGTTAACCATACACAGCTCATTGTCCTGTAATAAGTGCAGGACGATGCAATTGCTAGTTAATCATAAACACCCTCTGTACCCCGTAGCTTTTGTCTCTCTTTGCTATCAGCGTGTGTCACTGCAAGCAAACACTCAGCTACTGCACTTTGGACTCCTGCGTGTAAGGAAGTGCAACAAGCATGCACACGATTGTAAATAAAAGCTCCAAATTTCTGATTAAAAGAATGAAAGGTGAGGCGACAGGTGATCGATTATGACATCGTCCATCCTTGGCCTAAACCTTTTTCTTCAGCTGGTTCACTGCTCTAACTAAGATGTAGCTCAAGACTAAACTCTGTCACAAAGGGGTGTGTTTGCCTGACCTCCACTCTTCCAGTCTATCAGGGTCCCCAGAACCGTTTAGTTTGCCAGGGCCCAACTAACAATGTTTGCTCTGCTTTACAGCCTCTCTGTTTGCTTTTACCCTTCACTGGAGAGACCACCTCTTGGTCTCAGCAGCACTCAAGTCCTGCCACATTTGGGGGGTCACCAGCCCGGGGCTCAGCCCACCCAGAATGCAGTGCATCAGAGATAACACAACTGTTCAGGTGGTTTGGCGCAGCAGAGGTGTCACTTTATCTTTTGGCACACACACACGCACACTCACACACACACACAGGGGTAATCTACCATTTGATGTGGCTCTGAGATCTTCCTTCAGATAGGCAGCTTCTCTGTTTGGCAGCTCTCACTTTGGGATGTCAAGCTTTCCCTTGAGGACATCATAAAATCAAATAACATGCCAAGAGAATAAAGGAGTGACTGGATTCTTTCCTTTAGGTGGAACTGGTGACTCAACCGTACGTTGTCATCAAAGGAGATAATTACCTGATAGATTTATTTCACAAGGGATCGCAACTGGATTCATAAACAAGAAGGTTGTTAGAGAGATTAGATTCAACTGCAAAACAACATGAGTGAGCTCACAAAGGAAACCTAATCTTTGTTTACAGAAAACCAATCGAAACCAACTGAAGATACAGATGAATGGATTATGCTTCTTTGTTTTCCCCATCAGCTTAAAGGTTATTAATGTCGTGCTTATCACAGAAATAGTTCACATATTTGTGATACTTAGAAAACTAAAATTGATGTCACAAGAGGGTATTAGTCGACTATTTAATAGTTTCCATCAAAAAATGACATTATCATGGTTGAAAGCAGAAAGAGCAACAGAAAAATTTAAGCACCTTCAAGGAGCCCCAGACCAAAAAAAACTTTCTATTCACACTTAAGTTGTTACTATTGATACAGTTGCAAAATATAACATCTAGAGAATCATTTTATAGTGTCATCACCCAATTGACAGTTTTGGATTTTAAATTATTATTTACAGAAGTCATTCTTTAGGTAACAGCACCAGACTGTGTCAACATCCAAGCATTTTCTAAGGAAAAAATACATATTCAAGCATTTCCTCACCTTAAATGTTGAATATTAACCTTCTTTAAAATGTTCAAGACTTTGAAGGAATGCATCACAATAACCTGGAAAATATATGACATGAATTGTTTGCAATAATCCTATTTATCTTGATATCAAAAGGATTGTAAACTTCAGGTGTGAGATTAAAATCTTAAAATAATTGGGTGTTTCAGCTACTAGTTATTATTTATGTTTCTGGTCATGGCCAACAGCAGGTTATAGTTTGCCCAGTCTTTTATTTATCCCTACGAGACAAGAGCAACATCCACAAAGCAATGATTTACAAATCCCAACAACACCTTTGTTATAATTGTTGGGGGTGTTATTAACAGAGCCTGGCTTGCTGGAGTGCAGGAGGATCACATGAGGCCTTTAGGGGGATGGGCAGAGTTTCAGAGGGTGGTATGGCTTTAAGAGTTTACTACCATCACGGCACTCACTCACTCACTCACTCACACACACACACAACAGAAAGTTTGGAGGCCAGGCGAGCAGTGGGATACCGACGGATAGGAAGTGACGGGACTGCATGAATTGCAGAAGGAGAGTTTAAAAAAAAAACAGGAGACGGGAATATCAACACAAAGCAGAATGAGAAGCAGCGTGCGATCAACGGACTGTTGGCTGTAGCGCGAGGGGGAAACTGAAATGCGCATGATCTTATCAACAACGCCGGAGCGAGAGACTTTCAATGGAAGTGAACTCGGCTCCCACAAGTGAGAAGCAGAGATTTTAGTAAAAAAGGGGGGGACTGTCGACTGGCTTTCCATGCCCGTGCTTGTGTTTCTAGAAAGTGCTGGCACACAGGGGAGGGGGGCATGCAGAAGTGCGACCTATAAACACTGATCATGAAGGAAAAGACTTAACGAGAAAATCCCAGAAAACAGTAAAGGGGATATGAACGCAGATCTTTGGATTTCGCCTCGATTTTTTCCTCTGTCGGGTTCCGTTTTGCGTCTTCGGGGATGTTTGCGAGTTGCGTCTCTGCGGCTTCAGTTCGGACGCTGACCCGTCTCTGCGCCCTGGTGCTGGTGGTCGCTGTGGGACTCGGTTCGGAGCTGCGGGTCCGGGTCCGGCTCACTGACGGACTGGTGACCGAGGAGGTTTTGGAGGCGGACAGCGAGAGGGACGCGATATCGCTCGAATTCAAGCTGGGAGATGGGACACTCATCACTTTTGTGGCGGACTTCAAACAGGTGAGGTGCTGGTCCTGTTTACCACTCAAACTAGACCTTGTTGGACATTCAGGGGGGGATTTCCTGGGGATGTGAGATCTGGAGGATGTTGAAAGAAAGTTTCAAAGTTCAGTAGAACTTTATAATTAGCCAGAACCAGATTATCTAATTCTGTGGCCTACCAGAGTTAGATCATCTACCAATTTTGATTTATAGTTGCCCTGAGACACAGTTAATAATAAAAGTAACCCTTTTAAAGTTTCTTATTAAAATTGAGCAAAATCCATAATGACAAAATTTGTTTTGGGGGACTTTGAGACCTCCTGGAGATCTCTCATGGACTATTCGTGTTCCACAGCCTTCACTTTGGGAACTACTGATTTCTTTTAAGTCATATAACATTTTCACCTGGTTGAGGCTTCAAAATCTCCAGCTCTCAGTCTATGACCCCAACAGTGTAATAGGTAGGACCAAAAGACCCTTTCTCTCTATCTTCTCTATCATTAATGCATCAGTGCCCAAGTCTATATCCCATCAAGGCTGAAATCAAGTAACAACATTGTCCTCCTGGGCGAGCTAAATCATTACCTCCAGGCAAGATTGCAGGGTCACAAATCCGCAGCTTATAAGAAAGCATCCCCAAAGCCCCAAACCCCTCTGAGGCATACACTGTAACTCCCACATAAACTTAAGTAGAACTTAGTTTCATTCATCTATTCCATCTCAGCTTGAGTTTCACAGGGTCAAGGCAGCTGCTGCTCCTTAGATGTGGATGTCCACACACCCCAGTGGACTTAAAACCCCTGCTGCTGCTGCTCACGGGTCCGTCCCAGAGCTGATCATCAGCGGCCATATTTAGCATTCTTCTAAAAGTAGCCGGGCAGATCAAGTGTCCCTCCCTGACCAGCACTACACCAATTTTTTGGCAATATGACACTGCTTCAATTTTGACAATGACCATTCGGAGACACATAAATGTCAGTCCTGGAAGGAAAACTACAACTGCTGCTGTGTGAGGGAGGGACGGAGAAGCGCGGAGTGTGGTGGTGGTGGTGGTGGTGGTGGGGGGACTCACAGAGGCGCACCGAGCAAAGGCATGTGTCTGTGATGGTTGCTGTCACACAGAAGCTGACAGGCTGGCGAGATGTGAAGGGGGAGATTTACCAGGATTAAGTGGGCATGTCTGACCTTTTTGATCTGCACGTCTGGTTCACTAACCAAAACAGCTAATTTAGAGTTGAAAGAGAAGAGGCCGTCACCCCCAATCACTGGTGACACACCAATATAAAGAGACATACACTGATCTGTAAGCCTTTGCTTGGTTGTGCAGGCGCCCCGCGTTGCTGCGTCCCTTCCCGCATGCACACGTCCACGCACACGCAAGTACATACGCACACATGGTTCTGTTTATTTGAATAAAGCCAACAGAAACTCTTAGATCACTTTACTTTTCCGCTGTATTATTTATCTGTTCCAGTTGTAGGTCGGCCTCTACGCCCCCCCCCCCCCTCTCTCTTTCTGTCTCCCTCTGTCCCCCTTTTCTGTCTCTTGCTCACTTCTTCCTGCTCTCTCCTCAATTTTCTCCTGCATGTGGTTTTCATTCAGCTCTTGTGCAGTATCTCCAAGATTTATGGAAAGTTGGAAGAGCTGTCACTTCCAGCTGCCATGAATGTACAGTCCAGATGAACGCATGTGGGAAGAAGAGTATTTTAACAGGGATGTGAAACACTGGAGGTTTCTAATGAACTGTACAGCCAGCGGTGGATAGGTACTGTACAGGTTATAGCAGCACTCCTGTTACTCATTATCGAGTGAGCAGGCATTTCTCTTTAAACCGAGACTGTTTGGTTCATTCAGCATCTTCGCTATGACTTGGATCATTAAAAAAAAACTCTAGAAAAAATCATCAGACAGCGGCTGTTTTGCTCTTTTCTACTCTGTGAATACGTGGCAGAGATGCAGGGGTAAATGCTATAGTCATTAGACACTGCTGGATGCGAGGAGGAAGTTTAGTCAGCTTTATCCAAGCAATGAATCACTGTGGGGGTGTTACGTTTGCTCTGAAGGTATGTGGACATATGGAAAACATGATGTGGTTCAGCTTCACCTCTTTGTCATGCTCAGCAAACGTCAGCGTGAAGATAACATTGTCCATTAAATTCAATCCCCCGAAGAGCTGCGATGGCATGTGTAATCATCCTCTGTGTATTCTCTGACTGCATGTATTGGTTGCTCAAGTTGCTCAGTTCTTCAGGGACTTGTTAGTAATTTGACTGTTTCTTTCCTATCTGGTACCAGGGTGAAGAATTTACAGTCAAATCTACTCCAAATGATGTAAAATTGCAGCTGTTTGGAGTTCACTAACAACCCGATGACATGCCTGATGTTGACATGCATTTCTTTTTTCAACATGAGGCAAATCAGATGTGCTGTTGTAGCCCTGAAAAGACAAATTCTGTCAAGTCATTCAGTACGGATCCGACTGCAACCGCTGCAGAAATTTATGGGCTAACACAGTCTCAGACCTTGAGCTGAACATAAACCATGTCTTGGAGTTTAATCCAAGGGAAATGTCTCACATATTTGAGAGCCTGTTTAGGGTCTTTCCAGATGTAGGAACCTTGTCAGAGGAGCTAATCAGTTTGTAGTCTTTCATGTGTAACTAGTGGGTTTGATCAATGCAGGAATGTAAGTGACTTCACGGGCCGCTCGGCTGAGTTAACCCGTGAGCAAGGTTTCATTTCTAGGATGCAATGGTGCACATCCTTGTGTAATCACAGCTACATGCACCTTTCGGCTTTATTATAAAACATCTGTGAGGACAGCTTTAACATATCTTTAATCTGTTTTGATTTATGGGAAGAATAAACATTTGGCTACGTTCAGGCGGAATAATTTGAAATGGCTGTTTTATATTTGGAAAGCTTCAGATCGTGTTTTAACAGCCTGCTGAACTCAAAGAAAAGAGCCCAAACATTGTCTGAAAGGAAAATAGATGACTGGGGCCTCCGTATGTTAGGCTGTAGATCAAAAACTGTGTTGGGTGCTCTGGGAAGACAGAAGAAAGCAGGATAAACAAGAAGGCTATGTAGGCACTCCAAAATAAAACATATCAAAGCAAGGAAATATCAAACCGGCTTTTTCTAGTGGTTAAATCGTTAAAAAAAAACTGGTTTTACCACTGTAGGTCTTTGTCAGAGCTTTAAAATTGATTCACTCCTTAGATGTCTGAAAAGAAGGCATGCATCCCATGATTTGACTCCTAAATGGGGTCATGAAATAAACTGTAACACATTAATACTCTTACTAAGAAAATATTTTTTCTATTTAAAAGCCTTGACAACGACCTAGTGTAACAAACATGTTGGTTTTTCTGATGCCACTATAAAAAGAGCTTTTTTATACTTCCTTCCTCTTTAAGAAATATGTCTTTTGTTATGGCGTACCTGTGTTTCCTTTCCGTTTATATTGTATTTTAGGGATGCATAAGCCACTTAAGCCAGCCGCTTTATAACTGAAGTTAGAACTCAAGTTTTCCAAAAGCTTCATTATTGCTTTTCACTATTCAACCATTGTTAAAGTAGTGTTTTCAGTGCTGGGAACCTTTGTGCACATCAGCACAGAGATGGCAGTGCTGTGCTGTCAGGTCATGGGAGCACCAGATGTTGGATGCCACTTGACACTCACTATCTCACACTATCATGTTAAATGGGTCTGGATTTTGTAAACAATGGCGCCGTGGCGAGAAAGCGCTTTGGAGCCATTTTATTGATTCTCATTTGGGCCTTATAAACCGGATTGAGTTTCCGCCTCAGGTCAGTTGACTCTCGTGTATATTCTGATTGTCTTCAAAGCTCAGAGGCTTTATGGATACGCCCAACTGTAAGCTCGCTGTAAGAATGAACTGGAGATTCTTCACACACCCTGATGTGTCATGTCAAACACAGGATGGGAGTTGGGGGGTGGGGAGTGTGGTGGTTTGGTCTTTCTTTGTGCCCTCCCTTTGGGATATACGGTACAGTTTTTGTGATGCTTTTTTTTCCCAAAGCCCTCACATACTGTATCAGCCATTAACTGGATTAAGGCTGTGGCCTTTACGAGCTATTAGTCAAACTCCCTCCTGTGTGGGAGGCTCGCTGGCAATCCATTTTGTTCTTTTTGTTTGTGGGAAATGCCACCGTTTGCCAAATGATGCAACCGGTTGTTTTTCCCAGAATGCCAAATCGTGTACATCAAATGCAAGTCGGTGCAGTTCAGTCACCTTCTGCCGCACCTTCCCTCTCACTCAACCCTGAAACACCATCCAACTTTGTCACTTGCACAAACTTGTAAAGTCTTTTTTTCTCTCTCACCTTTTTTTTTTTTTACAGGTAAGTGTCACCTGTTCCAGGAAATGTTATTTTAGACACTGTTGTCGTCACATTATAGGGGAACGCTGGTTTTCCGCTCCTTCTGTGAAAGGTTGTGAAAGGTCACAGTGAGTCACCTGAGAGTCACCAACACTGAGTGAAATCCTCCATGTGAGAGATGGTTCCCTGACAGCAAGAAAATGAAACACAACTCAAAACAGGCAATCAATGCTCAGTTATTCAGGCCTTTGTTTACGTTTCGCAGTACCTTAGAAGACCTCGACTCCTACTCACTTTCCTTTTCTGTGCTGTGGCTCCTTTCAGTGTGGGAGAGGAAACTCCACAGAGAAGTTTCTGTTTAGTTAAACAAGATGTGAGTCAGGGATACAACACCAGAACGAAGGGGCGGCTCGATTACCGGAAAAATAATATTCATGATTATTTTTGAAAATATTGAGATCACAATTTTTAATTTGTCATGCATGGAAACACCATACATATTTTAAACGTAAAAAATGAAATATTTTTTAACAACTGCTTTTACTATCACCTCAAAACTTAATGCCAATAGAGAAAACAAATAATAAAAAAAATACATAATAAATAATAAAAAAATACAGATAAATAAAAATAAACAAAATATATTCTATATGCACATTTAAATAGGTAAAATAAAAACAAATATAAGAAATGTTATCACAGCAAGATTATCCTCTATATGTGTTGAAACTTTTGTACACTCCCAACAGCTATTGAATATTACTAAACCTGTATTCAGAACATAAAATACTAGATGTAACTAAATTAGATCAGGGATGTTGTAGTGCACTGCCACAACCTCCTGAAAAAAACTACATTCAACATTTTGGTGAACTATATATTTAAAAAATTTCAGTCTGTAACTCTAACTGTCTATAACACAAAACAAAATGAGAGAATTATTTTGTAAAATCTGGGCACAATAATCTTTTTCTTCTAAGTTATCTTGTATTCAACAGGGAACAACTAATGAACAGAGTATTTTTATCCCTGAAATAATTTCAGGTGGTGTTTTTTTTTTTTTTTTTAACTACTCAGCTTCTGTTTCATTCATTGCGGTGTGTGCAGGCAGCTGAGCTATTCAAAGATGCGTCCATACACTTAATCTTTCCCCTCGCCACCCTTTTGTTCCCTGCTGACTCTGAATCCGAGGAAAATGGCTTTTTCCGTGGCCTCGTTGTGGCCCTTAAAGGCCCCACATGGGCCCCCTTTGGCCTCTGGTGGCCCCTCAGCCCCTGTTGATGTCTTTATCCTTTATCCTCCTCCTGCCAGCAGGCCAGATGTTGGTCTGTAATGCTGCTGATAAAGGAAAAGCTTCCCATTCCCACAGTCATGCAGGGAGAGAGGACGTAGCAGGGAGAGACAGCTGTCATCCACCTTTTTTTAATGATTTCCCATGATTGGGGGAAAGGATGCTGTGGCAGTTCGTGGACAACAAGACAGTAGTTGTGGTTTGCATTGCGATCATTTCAGAGCACCTCAGAGGTTTTGAGATTGCATTTGGCAACAAAAAACCAACAAAGGATTTACTCTTCCAAAGCCTGTGCTCTGTTTTCCACACAGTGTCCTGAGATGTCCTTTTGTCAAACTCGTGGCTGAGTCCTTTTGGCAAGCTAAGCCTCACAACTTTCAAACTCATTTATTGTTTGACTTTGCTTTGCAACCATGTGACAAGTCAGTCAGTTGTGGTGCTAAAGTTATAGGGGTCTACACCTGGGAAGGTATTACATCATCCCTTTTTCTTGTCAGATAAACAACTCTGACTCTTCTGTAAATGATAACCAAAAAAAGAATAAGTAGGAATAAAATAAATCGCTACATAAACACTTCTGTTCAGTCAATTGCTGAGTAGTGAAAATATCAGTTAACTGATTAATCTGTAAGGCTGTACCCTTAAATTCAGGTGGTTTAAGGATATTTGCCTGTAAGGATTTGAAAAAGACAACTTTAATATATTCCTTTAAAACATATGCCTACTGAGATGTAGTTGATATAGTTTCATTGTTTTTAAATGACTTTTCATCAAACAGAGGTCAGTGTGTTCCCTGCCACAGGATATGAAGCTGTGGGTGCCGGTTAGAGGCTGAATGGGGCTGCAGCCATCTCTATTGTTTATGCCTTATCTATCTGCCTCATTTCCTTCCCTGTTAGCACCCACTGTTTGTGTCCCTCTCATTTCCTGAATGCAAAGTCTCTGTAAACAGTTTGGGTGTCTGGATAATTGTATCCAGATTCTGTGTGATTGAAAAGTTCCCTCGTTGTGGTTGCGCATGTTTTGTGCAGGTTTGAAGGCTTCTGAACATGAAATAAGAGGCTGCTGGCTGAGTTTTTCTGGCTGTCGTTCTGAGTTCATGTGTTAAGCTACCTTCCATTGCAGTCAGGAGAAAAGCTGAAGGGGGATACCTTTCTTTCTGCGGCCTCCAGTGTTTTTATTGTCCATTCACTGAAGCTGTTTACTAATTGGTTCGCTCTTTGGACAGCCAGGTGTGACCAGCCCCAAATGTGACTCCACATTCCTGTCTTTGGAGCCTGTGTAATTAGCTTCAACTCAAGCATTTCTTAGCGCAGCGGCTTTTCTCCCACTCCTTTTGTCTGTGTGAGTCTGTCTCACCCTCTCTCCCTCTGTCTCCCAACATGATCTTTAATCCCTGCCTACACCTGTGCTTTTTGACTGGGCTCCCCTCATACACCAAGGCAAATATCCTCCCCATCGCCAAACATGGTTTAACCCATGTGTTGTTTTTAAAGGGGGAGTACAAACCATTAGGGCTGGTTAGGGGTCTTAAAAGTAAACGCAACATTTCATCACGTATGCCTCTGCAAATATCAGCCAAAGGGATAAAGTGGAAGCCTGATTGATGCTGAATAGGTGAGCTTTAATATTAGCAATGTAGATTTGTGTTACTATGTAATCTCAGTAGCTGCTTACCGCTTTTTGTCTTTAAAAAAGAGAAATTGTAGTTGTTGGTTTGTCTTTTTTTTATTATATTTTAGACACTTTGGGTTCTTGTCCAGCTTGCTTGGAAAAAAAAAAACCCTCAAATACCCACACAGACCCATGGTGATCCCAAATGACTCGTCAGAGCGTGGCTGACCAACAGTCATCCCCCAGCCAGCCATCAGCCTTATCAACAGACAGGGTCTTAGAGGGGATTGAAAAACAGGAAGGACCCCCAGCACAGGGGATAGCTACTGGCACACTGTTTGTGTGAGTGTGTCTGAGTGTGCATGCATTTGTGTGTGTGTTTGAATGTCCATCCATGCATGCATGTGTGAGTTGGCACAGTTAGTTTTGCTCCCAAACTGAGATGCACATGTCTTGCAGGAGTAATTTCCTGTTCCGACTGCTCTTAGCTGCTTCACAGAAAATAGGCTTATTATTCTCTCAGCAAAAGGCTTCACAAAGCTCTCATTTTCACAGGTATATCCTCTGTGAAGGGACCATATTTGGCTAGCCGGCTTTCAACTACAGTGACGGAGAATGTTCACTGTAAATGGCACCCTTTGAGTGTCTGAATAGGCTTTTGTGCAGCTCTTAAATAACCTGGCCCACCAAAGGTAACCACCAATGAAACAGCCTCCCCACCTCTCTCCTGTTTAACAGGTCTAAGTATGACCCACTAGTCAGGTTGCATGAATACAGACTGTGTTTGGCTGTTGGCCAGTGGTAGTTTGTCTGCAAATGGACTGTGTCCCGGCCGGCCGGGTGTCAAGGAGCAAGGCTTAGGAATCTGTACTTGTGTGGATTATTTATAGCCATGCTGACATTTACACTGCTCTGGTGGGAGAAAAAAAAACTCAAGGCTTCGCTGTCCTTTGATTATGGTATCACCCGCCTTTTTGCAAGACGGGGAAATGTCACTCTTTTAATTCTTAATGTCTGTACCTGGTGATTTTCTCTAAATGTTGGTCTGCAAACCTTTAATTTTAATGTAGGTCTGTGGAAATGCACTTTTGGGGGCTGACGCATTTTCCTGATATAGGCTTCACTTCTTTAAGGAGTAGTTGGGAAATCCTTACTCTTCATTTTCAAGCTCAAGCAGGCCCGCTTGACTAAAAAAGTTAAATTTGCCATTCAGTCCTGTTTATGACTGAAAATACATCTTTGGCAATGAAGCAGCAGGTCCTGCCACAACAGGAAACCATATGTTACACCCTACTACAATCCCACAGGAGTCTGACATGTGCCTTTATCATATTTGTCTGATCTTCAATCAAAGTCACTTAGTACCTTCCCCCATTAGCTGTTTATGCACAGTTTTATAAATCCCGGAGAAAACAACCACTTGGCAGATTTTTAAAGCAGGAGCTGTTGTTGGATCAGTCACTGCAGCATTTGCTCTCTCCCGGTGCTGGGATGCTGCCTGTCATCATAACAACAGGTGTAAAATCCTTCCTTTAATCACACCAAAGCGCACATCGCTCTTTTCCTGCCTTTTTCTTTTATCACTTTTTCGAGAGAGTGTCTGCACAAGCGAGTCAGTGTGTGCATGTGCCAGTGCTGCTTTCAGGCAGGCAGAAGTGAGGCTGGTCTTGTCCAAACAAACAGTTGAATCCGGCAGCTTCTGTCTGGATGGAGATGTGGAGATGATGTCATTGTTATTACTCTTTTTGCTTTTAGAAGCTAGGCTGATTATTATCACAGCAGCACCTAAACCGCTAACATACCAACACTGGTTTGTTATTGCCATTTAAAGGCCACCATTACAGTTAATTTCCATTAGCAGTTGGTTAAGGCAGAAATATTTCAACATGTCTTTTATTTAGTGTTCTCTGTATTATTAAATTAATAGTTTGAGGGTTAGATGAGAGGTATGAAGGGATCAAAACCACAAATTGTTGTTTTATACATTTTAATTTTTGTAATGATTAAACATACCAGATCTAATGTCTGAGTGACATGTTTTGCACTAAATTAGCAATGGTTTTGTTCGGGATCAGTACCTTGGTGCTATCTAGTGACTCATCCCAACTTATTAGTGAAACCAGTGTTTTTATAGATGTGTAACGACAGATGGCGTTGCACATTGCACATCCAAAGTGAACTGCAGTAGCAAGGTGAACAGTAGCAGTATCTTTAGCTTTTGTATAATATATTAGATATGTTGATGACCAGTCATCATGATAAAAAGATGCGTAAACTAAACATATCACATGTCAGCTTTAGGTCAAAGGAAACCTGCCATTTCTTGCTTCCAGCTTGAAAACCAATATTCTGGTATCAAACCATTTTATTTTGGGTTTAAACTTTGAACTGTTGATAATTAGGTGCACAAATTGGAACAGAACCATCCATGTTGGTGGAAAAAGAAGATTACACCCCTTTTTCAACCAAGGCAGTTCGAGGGACCGTTTGGAGCCCGTGCCTGATTCTTTGCGTTTCTCAGCCAAAGAACCAGCTGTAGGCCAGTAAACTGGTTCCAGAGTGGCACCAACTCTTTGCTAGTCCTAAACGTCAAACCGCTTACATCATGGTCTGGGGTTGGGATTATTGTGACCAGCAAGACCAACGAAAATGTTGGGACAGCATCTTAAAACCACAGAGCTTCACTGTGGATCCAAAATGAAAGCATCTGTGTGTAAATGCTAATGTGGGCTCACAAAACACAAATTGACTAGAGATGATGGAGTCAGCCATTGTTGTTATCATGCTTGAAGTTGGCGCTTGGGCTTTTGGGAAAGCAGAGACGTGGACAGTGATGTAATGACATGGCTCTTTAGCCTGTGGAAAAGCAAACCGGTTCTGAGAAGGTTCCAGAAGCCAGCAGCAGAGCTACGTTTACGCTTGTGGGGTTCGGTTACGTCATACAGAGTAGGGCTAGTTTGTCCCCACTGTTTCTAGTCTTAATGCTAAACTAAGCTAATCAACTGCTAGCTGTAGCTTCATACTGAGCCCACAGATATGAGAGTGGTATCATTTTTCTCATCTAATTCTGTCAAGAAAGAAAATAATTTCCCACAAGATTTATTTTATAATAGGCTGTGTCCACTTGACAAAGAGTTGTTGCCACAGCTAGCTAGCACTGTTGCTCTCCCCTCGCCCCTTTTGGCTGAACTCCAAATGCAGGGCAGCAGAAGTAGACAATCATTAATCTGGACACATAATGACACAAGGGGAGGAGGAGATCTCAGCGTCTACACTCTGCCATTCAGTAAGAACCAAAGAAGCAGAGTTGGTGGAGCTGCCCTGCTTCTCTGTAATTACCCAGAAAGCCCTGGGGCAAATCTATGTGGCTGACACGAATGCCTTCCCCCCGTTTTTCCCTCCTTCTCTCTCTCTCTCTCTCTGCCTACACACACACAGACGTACACACGGTGTCCCTGCGTAGCGCCATGTGTCTGCAGTATGGGAGGTCTTGAAGTCGTGGCCTCCTCGTCTCCCTGCACTTGAGGGGAAATGGCACTCTCTGTCGTCGTTGTACTCCTTCTTTCTTCCATCCCACTCTGATATATCAAGCTCTCCTTTGGTCTTGACATGCTCTCTAATTATTCAGACTCTGTTCCTTAAATGAAAAACATATACGACTGGATTTTTATTATCGTACGGTGACATCTGAGGTATTTCATTTCTGCTTTCCTGTGTTTGTTCACTTTGAGTCTGTGTTTTAATACACTGAGGAGCTCACGGAAAGGGAAAAATCTGAGCTTTATATTACATAAAGCCAGCGAATCAATATTTGCTCAGTAATTTGCTTTTCAAAGGTCAAATAGTATCGCATGATTGTCTGGTGTAATACCCGTGCTTGTATTGTACGCCTGCCAGAAACTCTTTTCACACACAAAAGTGCTTGTTAGACTGAGAAACCAGTGATCATGCAAAGCAGTCTGTAAAGAGCTCCAGAGCGTAAACACTTCTAAGGCAGGTTGTATTGCTCTCCTGCCAGTGTGTACACTTCTGCATATAGGAAGTGGGACAGAAGAGCTTAAGGGGAGCTCAGTGAGGTTATCTCCGGGGCTGTTTATCTATCCCAGAGTCCCTCCTGCCTCGGGGAGCGAAAGCCTTCAAACTGCTACTCCTCTGCAGCCTGTTTGCTTCAGATGGGTGTGTGAAAAGCGGAGGAGGGGTGTTTGGGACTGTGTCTGTCTTGAAGCTGAAGCCAGCGAGGAGAGAGAGGGGGGTGTCTAAATGAATAGGAAGACAGGTCTGCTGCTCTTCTCTCCCCACTGTTGGAGCTTCCCATCATGCTTTGCATGCCCTCTCACAGAACTCTTTATGGCCTTGGGTTTGGCGCCAGATATCTCAGGGACTTGCCAACAGCAACAAATTTTTTGTGAATTCTCCACTATCACTATTTTCCTACTTCTACAGTTGCACATAAAACAGCGTGGTAAAATGTCTCTGACTTTTAACGGCATGTGAGAAACTGTGATAACTTTGTCCAGAAACTGGCCCGAAGCCTTAATTTGACAGTACAAAATAACCAGAGCATGACTGGAGCAACGTTACACAGGCCTACAGACAATAAAAAGTATCAACAAACTGTCAGATGAAGCTCTATGGGCGTACTGAACATAAACCCCTCTTTACTTTTAGCAGACAGTTGTTTGAACATCTTTGAACTCCACATATTGAATTACTTTGAGTGTCTGGAAAAGTGCTACATTAAGTACCAGAATGGAAAGAAAATGAGTTGTAATCTATCTGTATGAGCCTGCACATATAAACAGCAAGTTATTACAACCTCGCTTCACGCACCACTTCAATGTCTTCTGCGGAGCGCCTGTTTATCCGTTCAGCCACTCATCTCTCATCCCTTATGTCCTGCAGGATGTGAAGATATTCCGGGCGCTGATCCTGGGCGAGCTGGAAAGAGGGCAGAACCAGTACCAGGCCCTGTGCTTCATCTCTCGCCTCAGCCGCAATGAGATCATCCCGAGCGAGTCCATGGCCCGTCTCAGACAGGTAGGACACAATTTATCATCAACAGTTTCACATCTTGAAAAATTAAATATTTGGAGTATGTCGTTCTGAGCGTGTGGTCATTCGTGTGTCTGTCTGTTCAGAAAAATCCTCAGGCCATTCGTTTGGCGGAGGAGCGGCGAGGGCTGGAGCAGCTGACGATGAGCGCTGCAGTCAATCTGAGTCAGGCCTCTCAGCTCAGCTCCCACATACACAACATGTGCAGCGAGGCCCGGGAGGCCATCTACACCAGGGAGTCTGATGTCAAACACTGGCTGGACAAAGGTCAGTGGTCATCTTACGTTTGTTAAGCATGAAACTTGGGATGCAAAGCCCGAACAGTTTGATCAAATATACAGAGGACACTGGAAATGATTACGTATTTCTTCTCCTCAATGTGCAAAACCAGCCAAACTTGAGCCAAAAAATGCCATCCAAACTGAAAGGGGGGCTTGTTAAACTATTACAACACAAAGTGAAATGAGTATAAGCTTTTGTGGTGGCAAAATGTCTTTCCCCTGTTGTCTCTGCCGTCCCTCCTAATTGTCTATGCCTCTCTACAATTCCCAGACACTCTTCTATGTCTCTTTGTCTCTATCTCTGCTGTTTCCATCACCCTCTTCCCACTTTGCTTCAGGGATGTTTCTCCAAGTATTATCTCTGGCTTTTTGTTGATAAGGCTCTATTACTGGTCATGCTATCTTTGTTTAGGTAGATAAAAAGGTAGGAAAAAGTCCCCTCAAAATCCCAGAGTCAGATACCTAAATATCACTGCCATCTGGAATTTTCGTTAAAAATAAAAAAAGAGGAATGTCAAACACATTTAAATTCATGGCATTTTTCAAAGTATCTACATACATTTTAAATACTTTTAATTATTAAGATATTAGTCTTATTTAAAAAAAAAAAAAAAAAAAAAAAACCAACCCTGTGACCTAAATAATATTTTTTGTAAAAAAAAAATCATCACACCAGTCAGCATTATGGCAGCCCATACAATGTTTTTTTAATGGCAGAATTAGGTCAATTTTGCACCAATATGAATACATAATTAAAGGCAGCCTGGTGGCAGATGAATGAATTACTTTAGGAAACACTATTATTATATAACATTATTATACATTTATACAAATATATGTAAATAGTAAATAAACATCAGTACTTTGCATTTCATATCAGTCAGTTGCTGACCATTTAAAATGAAATAAAACAATAGAATAATGTTCTGTAAAAATATATATCTTTACAGGTGCATATTTACAACGTACTTATGCCAGTTCCAATGAAAATAATGGCTTTTGAATAGGTTTTTAAAAGAAAATCTATACCATGAACAGGGAGGTCTAGGTGAGAGGAAATTGAATGACCCATTATCTATTTGTTTATAAAGACCCTCCTGCAGTGGGATCCAGTATCTTTTTTTAGCAATGATGTCCAAATTATCCGGGCTGAGGAGAATCCATATGACAGCACTATTATCCACTGACAGCACTGTTACAGAGGAAACAATGTTGATGGTCATGGTTCACCAAGCACCCCACACCATTATCAGCAGAGGGAATCACAGTAGCATCTCCTTTGCATAACAAAGCTGCACTTTTAGCGCACCATCTCGCCTCTTTTCAGCCACTTTGTTCACCCTCTTCACTTTAATACAGCATTTAATTGGGTGAAATCAGAAAGAGAAGGATTCACACAGCTCTATGATAGCTCGCTTTTGTCTTGTCTCTGATAATAATAACGTCCCTCCACTGTCTGTGTTGCAGGAGTGGATGGCTCTATATTTGAGGTCCTGCCCCAAACAACAGAGGTGCCCAACTTTCAGGCCTGTCACTCTACTAAAGACTTGTGGCAGCCCTGTCTCTGCACATACAGCCTGCGTCTGGAGTGGTACCCCTGTCTGCTGAAGTACTGCCGCAGTCGGGACACCACAGGCAAGGGCTCGACCTACAAGTGTGGCATAAAAAGCTGCAGCAAGGGCTACCATTTCACTTACTATGTTCCTCAGAAACAGCTGTGTCTGTGGGACGAGGAGACCTAGCATTTTGCTCTGGATGGTTAAAAAAAAGACAAATACTTTTTTCCCCCCAGTCAAGCCAATGCTTCCCCACCCATGCTATTCAAAGTAAACACAGTAACACTGGACCTCGGTTTATGTGATGTTAAATTAAACTGTCTCAGGTGGGGAGGGCGGAGATCCAGACATTTAAGCTCAAACTGAAATGAATTCAGGTTCCATGCGAGACCAAACTTTTGAGGAAGGAGACACGTCGTTCTAAGAGGACCCACTAACTTTAAGCCTTTTCTGGGAAAATGACATATCATTGTCAGCTATAATGTGACATTGCTGAGAAGCTGTCACTTTTGTGCCTTTTTTGGAGAAATTATTGGAGCAGATGACAGATGCCAACAACAATAACCTCCCAGACAACGACTACAGTGTGCATTAAGTTGGGATGGTGCATGTCTGGTCATTTAAACACCAGCAGAGGAACAACAAGTCTAAAAACAAAGGAGTCAAACTGGACAAATATAATCTGCCATCCTGGTGAAGGAAAATTTGGATGGTGGAATTGTCTTTCTTAAAAATGCTCTGTGAAAACCAGCTAAACACCTGTTTTAACTATGTAAGCTGGCTGAAAAAGGAAATGCTTCTTTAATGCTGGCTTTATTTATTTTGGTTGCATAGTGAAATTATTGAGGACGTTTTTTTTTCATTAAACCAGCTCTTACAGTCTAAACCACAGGTCCTCAGTAACATTAAGAATTCAAATATGTTACAAACATTTCAATAAATTGGATTTTGGATGTTGTTTAGACACTCATCCATATGTCATGCTACTTTGTTACCAAGTTTTTACGGTTGTACAGAGTGTGTATAAACAGGTTCATTATCTTCTCTAATAGAACACTTGCAGCTCTGCTCTGCCCCATCAGAACCACCAGTCTGCATAAAAGACTCAAATAAACCAAAGTCAAAGAAAATACTGTCAAAAGAAGGGTTTAATGTTGTAGTTTCTAGAAACAGACTCTTCACTGTGGTGTTTTTTTTTTTTTTTTTACTTGATAGGATTCACTAAAACTGCAGTATGGCCCTCTTAATAGCCCATACTGCCATCTTCTGGTTAAACCATGCTTCACTTTTTTTTTTTTTTTTTTTTTTTTTTTGTTTCATCCCAAAACCAAA
>JAOWBC010001387.1:13479939-13512192 GCA_028566105.1 Hypoplectrus providencianus | reverse complement strand
TGGCTGGCTGGCTGGCTGGCTGGCTGGCTGAAGAGGAAATATTGCCAGTTCCATAGGGAACGTGGCAGACCAGTAGCATGACTCAGCATAAAACCCAGCTGAGGGCGTTGTGTGTGCCGTCACCACAGAGTAGTACTCCAGGCCTGCCAAGTTTTCCCAGTGAAATCTAACATCTGAGGATGTTTTTCATGGTGCAGGGTTATGCTGTATTCCAGCTCCTGGAATGAAACACACCTCAGTCAGATCTCTGCAGCCTGCAGGCAACTCCCAAAACTGTCCAATCCCCCCTCAGAGCTCAGCCAAGCTCCACCTCTCCCAGCCCCAACAACACCTGTGCTGTGAGCTGTGCTTCTCTGCTTCTGGCTGGAGACTCTAAATTACTGCAGCAATTCCATAGGTTTCAACAGCAGCATTGTCTGACAGGGAATAGTCAGGGCGTAGCTTACTTTATCAAGCTTCCACATATTTTGCTTTACATCAGATGTATTCTACCAGCTCTTGACCTGATCATATTTTTTTTTTGTGTTGGTTGGTTCTTTAAAAATATTGTTTCTAATTTAACTTTTGAGTGCAACGTTTAATATCTGTGTATGTCTGCTCTGACTCGAAGAGGAATTGAGAGTAACCTGAAGTGCTTCCCCTGAATCTTGCATGAGCTGGTCTAGTTCCTTATTCTTCACTGTTTTCCTTCCTCTTCAGTTTGGGAGACCCTTTCACAGAAATGTCTGTGTGTCGGAGAGTCTTGCTCCCTCGGGGCTGTTCATCCCTCCCTTTTTCACTACTTTTTCTCTCTCATGGTCTGGTCTGGTCCCGGCCTCTCTTGCTGCCACTGTTGCTGCAGTTGGCCCAGCTCTGCCACAGTTTTCCATCAAAACACCAAACCTCAATGGAGCATTCAAGCCCAGGCCCGCTCCAGTGCTGCCCCTCCCTCCCATCCCACCCTGTTCTGACTCTGCCTTCTTTCTCCCTCTCTCACTCCCTGCACATTTAATGGCCCTGACCAGGAAGAGGTCCTAGCTCAGACTTGAAGACTTTTATTGCTGGATCTGTAGAACTGAATGAGCTGAGGAAACTTTATACCCAAGTACTGCCTGTAAGTTTTCAGGAAGAGGCTCTTGTTTTGGCAGATTGTTGTTAGTTTCCTCTCTATCTATGTATGAGCTCTAGTCAAAAAGGTCTTGACTAAAATCCAGGCAAGTAGAAGATCTGCCTTGGAAAGATTTGCAGTGTTGAATAAAACAAAGTGCTGCGGCAGAGCAGAGCCACAATAAGCTGCATATTGACTTGTAAATGCTATGTGATGAGCAAATTATAGTATCACAAATGTTCACATTGTATCTCATGATATAATTGCGTTTTTTTCTTAGGACTGCTATTAAGTTAGTGAAAAGTGGCCACCACAAAGTGCAAGCTCATGTATTCAAACTCCCTTTTGTTAATGCGAAAAGATTTGTGCATTATCATGAGTTGCTTATTCATTTTCTGAAAGTCAAATAACAATTACAGCTTTAGAATATTCTCAGTTCTGGTGTAAGTTGTTTATTATTCTTATAACAAAGTAGTAAAATGCATATACTATCATAAGGGCATGGAACAATAAACAACTGTTTTCTACTGGACAAAGAATTTGCTGCTGATGTGGAGAGCATTGTGATAGTTTACTAGAGTTTTACTGTGAAGCTATGTGAGCTACAACTGCGTGTCAATGATACTTTTCACTGCGCAAGAGAGAGAGACCATTTAATAAGACCAGTCAGCATTGCAGGGACTTGAGTCTACATCCGTCAATATATTCGTCAGATACAAGCCTACTGTGACAAACACCATTCAGAATTTGCATAGTCGTAACTAGGCTATTTAATTTTCCAGTTTCAGTGACAGCTGTATATTCACAGTATTTTACTTTGGAGGCATATATGAGTTACTGACCTCAACTGCTGCACTGATGTGAGTATAAATTTATACTGAAAGCATCCATTAAGAGCAGCCCCCCTCTTATCAATATTGCATGGTTTACATTATACGCAGCATAGCAAGTATGACACCAGCCTTGCATTTACTGTGTATATAATGTTCTAATTAATATGTCTTAGCTTTATAATATATATTTTCCAATGTCAATGGTTTGCAATGACATTTCAAAGAGTACATCGCAATCTAAACAGGAAAAATGAATTTTTTTTGTATTTCCAGGATGGCCTAACATGTCAAGTATGTATTTCACAGGCCTTTTCGCACATGTAACAACAGTGTTAGAAAACAGAATCTACATATCCAGGGTTTGTAAGGCCACTAAACATGTCAGGCATGTTGACTTCAGTTGTCAGCTAGCTAGCTAACAAACAGGCCAGGTGCTGACAAGTGCTGCTAAATTACTGTTTTAGAAAGAACACTTCTGCATCGAAAAAATAACCAACTATTTTAAATTCACTTTGTGATTTCAAAATAGCTGCTATCAGTTTTGTCTCAGACAGTTCTCACAGTAGCTCTGAGGAAGTGTTCGATCTGATTCGTTATGAAAACTAAAAGAGAGTGGAAGGTTTATTACTGGAGATTTGATAGCATTTGAATCACAGCCTTTTGGGTGTTGGACATGACATTTATGCTTACATTATTTGGAGGTAATCCTCGCCCTTCTCACTGTCATATGTTACTTTTAAAAGCTTGTACATCACACAGATAATAGTCAGACAACTTTTACATTCAGTGGTTGTGTATGAAGTACAGTTTCTAAGCAGTAGTAGAAGCAGTCTTGCAGTTGTGGGGAGTTTTTGCATCTGAGGTTTCAAAAGGATAGTTATTGTTTCACTCCCAGCGCTGCTGTGTTTAGGAGTTGTGCTGTGATGCTGGTGAATTATCCTTTTATTATTTTTTAGTACTTTCTTTCCCACACTCCATTTTGCTGTTTCAGAGTGAAAATCAATGTGACAGCAGCACTTTCATCCACCCAGGCGGAAAGTTGTCCTAAGAAAGTTTATTTTATTTAATTTCAGCCAGCCTTCATTTTTATATTGGAAAAGTGGTTGTCAACCTTTAAAATGTTTTGCAGTGAATCAGATCTGGTAGCGAGACGCGACTAGGGACCGTTTTGTCAAGCCCTGGAGTGGTTTGCACGTTTTCGCCAACATATACGGAAGTTACTGGTTTCTGTGCACCAGGACATTTCTAAATGTTACCTTTGCATGTCCAAGTATTTCATTTATTATAGTGAACCTTATACTATATTTGATGGCCTTTAGACTATTTTTATGCAAAATAATTTCTGTGTCCCAACCCTGCAACCTTCTATTGTATACTAACCTATTTAATGGATGAACTGTGTATAGTGTTTAGTATTAGTAATGCAGTTTTTAGATATGCTTTTTTTTTTATTCCTTTTTTTATTCCTTTTTACAGACAATCTTCTGCCTCGCGTTTCAGTCTCTTGCTGCCTCCATGCGCTGTATGGTTCTACTAGTTCCCTCTTCCTCTTATTCCCTTTGATGTATTTGAACATACACAAACACTATTTTAATATCTCCTCGTGGTAAAACATAATTTCCAAAAGTCGAATTAGGCATAGATATTTTAGGCAGCCAGCTGCATCATCGAGCCCCTCTCAACTTGGTTTGCATGTCACGTTCTCATTTGTTCCTTTATGATCAACCAAGAACAACATCTGCCGACTCAGTCCTGCCGTCCCCGAGCTTGTGTGTACGCATGTCCCAGTTCAGTGTGTGTGTTTATGTGCTGACTTTTCCACCTCTCCAATTCGGAGGTTTCTTAGGGAGTGGGCTACTTAAACCTAGGTTTTTTTTTTTGCTGCTGGAGTCTCTGGAACTTATTACAGTCTGAGGCATTTTCATAAACGGGCCATTCAGCTGCCCCTGCATGGCTCTGAATGGGACACACTGTCGCCAGGAGAAAGAGAGTTAATGTGGGCTAGTTAGTTAGTCTTGAGTCCTCCCTGTTACAGAAGACTGGTGTAGTTATTCATTTTGCTGTTTTGTATTATAATACTTTGTGCATTTAGAGTTTAGATAAAAGTATGATTTGCATTTGCTTGCAATTTTTATTGTGTTCATATTGTTTACATTTCCATAAGCATTTTACGAAGTGTCAAACCTTATTTAAAATTAACAGTTCTCCCTTCCACCATATAAAACCCTGATTAAAGGGTGTGGGCTTGACAATAAAGTCTTAAAAGGTCATTTTTGTAGGGGTATTTCCTGGCTTAACATCAATCTTTTCCATGCTTTCCACTTCATCATGACAAAAACAAATATCTAAGTTTAAGCTTTACAGTATCTATATAACAACATGACTTTTAACCCAGCTGAAGTGGTTTTTCATACTACATGAAGAACAAAAATAGACAAACATGTCTTCCATCAGGATTTCACCAGGAATAATGTAGAGCTAAGAGATTTTCTTCTTTTTCAGTGGAAATTATTACAAATTAAATATACAAGTGATATATCCCTTAAAACAGCATTTGGATACATTCTGTTGGCAACATTTCACATAAAAAGGTTATTTTGCTAATTTTGAAGTGTCTCAGTTTTTTTATTAGTCCTTCATGGTTTCTTGGAGTTAAAATTGGATCTTGGATATGAATTGCCAGATCCATTTGGGTCAAGTTTTGTGAGATGCTTACACCCACTTATGCTAATATGCACTCTTTTCAGTCCACTGCAGTGTCAAAATGAAAAGTGTGACCTTTAGTCTTTAATGTAAAATTCATTATTTCACTTTGAATTATCTTTGGGACCGTAAGGATTGGGCTCCAACACCCATTGCAATGATTAACAGAACACTATCGCTTTCATTTTAATATCAATAAATTAATCTCTCACTTCATGGAAAACATCACCTTTTCTAACACGGTGCTGATAGTACCCCTAAATTATTTCTTCACCACATAACTCCGTGAGAGTAATCAGTCTCAAAGCAGGCTGCCTCAAGGAAACAGGCCATGGATGTGATTAGGATATGATTATAACATTCAAGTCATGCTGTCCGTGAGGAACTAAATCACTGCGCGCACACACACACATACACACTAGAGATCTAAGAGGCGGAGGACATTTGACCTGGAAAAGGCTTTAATCTCCAGCTGAAGAACTCTGATGTTTGATCAGGATTATCATGTTTACCACTATATGGGTCTCAGGGGAAGCTGTTGGCTTGGCATCTTGTTTTTCACCCTGTGTACAGTCATAAAGAAATAGTTTTTGTTTACCTTTCTGCAGTCATAGTCTTTCAGCTCATTGCTTTGAGATTCTGATGGTTATTCTGTTTTATCTTGCAGGTTTCCCAAGAAAGCAAACAGGTAAGAATCTTTGCTTTTTCTCTTTTTTTTTGTTGCCAGGTTATATGCAAGTTTATGGGTTAGTTGCACACATACACACCAGTTGTATACATACACAGAGCCCTAAATGAGGGACATGAGGCAGGTTTTTACTAGGGACTGGAGTGCTGCAGCACAGAAGTCTTCAGAGCTTGGACCAAACATACCCTCTTTCTCCCCCCCTTCTCACTCATGTACACACACGCACACACACACACAGTGAGGGACAAAGGGGTCCCTCTTCTGAGGGCGGTCCATCACTGCCTTTCACTGTGAACAGAACAGTGGCCTTTCACAGTTGGGGCCGGTATAGGCAGAGGCAGCCATACATAGCCTCCCAAGGTTCAAGCTGGAGTCTGGCCTCGTAGCACCTCCTCTGAGGAGCGTCCTTTCTCTGGCCTTGCTCCCTGGGCACTCAGCAGAGCGGCTCCACATCCTCTCTGGCTGTCACATTATACAGTAGACACACTCAGCATGATTCATACACTAGGAGGTCCTTTTGCCACATTATTCTCAATGCTGTAGTGAACAATTGCTGGGTTTGTGTGTTGGTGTAATTCCTCCTCAGCCTTCATTGGCCTGCAGCCTGTGCTGCATGACATGAGGAAAATATGCAATATGCTATAATATTGCTTAATGCCATGGTGCAGATATTACTGGCAATAAAAAAAAACACTCAACATTTAGGCCTGCCCACTTGCCACATGCCAGTAAACTTGGTGTCCGGTGCAATACCTCATTCACATCTTGAGCAAGTGAAAAATAAATGTGTCTAATTTAATTTAAATGTAATTTGAAACTCAGATAACTGCATAGGCTACTGTCACTGAAGTAGAGCTTCTCCAGCTGAGTCTGTGAACAGGAATAATGACCAAAATCAGACATGCTGTGCACTAAACTATAGTTGATGGTGTCATATAAATACCTCAGCCCTCCACTGACTCTCCATGAGGCCTTGGATTAAGTTTCTAGTCTATTCAGAGGATGAATAGCCATTATTTCTTTTACTATGCAACACATTGTATTAAATGCATGTTCCCAGAGTCACTTCTACTGGATAAATGCAAACATTTAACCAGCTGTTTGTTGGTGTGGTTACCTGTTTCTCATGACTTTCTCTCTTTTTCTAGAACCAGCAGCATTCTTAGTAAAGACCACCCCCCAGACAAGAAACCCAAAAGTGAAAAATCCTCAATTCCCTCCAATGAGTTTGACCCTACAGGTAAATCTCCTTTTATTATTTTTCTTATTCACTGATTTCCTTTTGCTCTCTGTCTTTTTTACACCCTGTCCCTCTATCTGACTGCCTCATCTCTCTCTCTCTCTCTCTCTCTCTCTCTCTCTCTCTCTCTCTCTCTCTCTCTCTCTCTCTCTCTCTCTCTCTCTCTCCCTCCCTCTCCCTCTTCCTCTCTCCCTCTCTCTTTTTAACACACACACAAACATAGTCTTATAAATCAGTTGTGTGCTGATGACGGTTTGCTTGATACACAAGGCATGCAGGGTGGTGAAAGGTGATGTGTGAATCTTGCTCTATGCTTTGTGCTCTCTATGGAAACTGTACATTCATACTTGTGTGGTCTGATCTGAGATAATTGTTTGAGTCTCACCACTGGAGCCTAACAACTCATTTTGAACGGGAGTTGGAATTCTCTTTGTGCTAATCCAACTAATGGACAGTAAAATATATCTTTATTGGCCATGTCTGCATTACACTGCTTTATACCAACTGAAAGCTTATGTTGCGTTACATGTTGCAGGTTTTAAGCCTGATAAGCTAAGACAGGTTTGATGATTATTGGACCTTAAAATCCGCAGCTGCATGTTTAACGTCCACATGGTTCTTGTTGTTTTACATAAATCAGTGCACTGTGGTGGTTTTGTATGTTCAAAGTAGTTGGGTGGTCCCGATGCATTCTTGGAGGGCACAAAAAGCCACTAAGCCTGTTATGCACAACAGTTTTAAGTTTATTGCAGGGTGAGCTTGTTAGGGTTCAGAAACAGACTAGTTTGATATGGTGACACTCCCTGTGTTTGTCAGCAATCAGGGCAGTATGATTTGAGATATGGCTGAAGCTTCTGTATTCAAAACAAAATAGAAAATCCTCTCCACCACATGGTGGCTTATCTCTGCATGATGCAACAAAACAGACAAGATGTGCTTTCTCAGTGGTTACACAAGTCATGCACTTTGTTGCATGTCTATGTGTAGCACCACACTAAAACCTTTATTCCATGTACTTTTATCATGGTTTAGTCCATTTTTGGAATCATGCAGTGATTATAAACCAAGTGCAAAGTAACCACAGAACAGCAGGTCATACTTTATTTAGTTGAAACCTACATCTTTAAGTTCTTCTCAGGCTATTGTTTTAGTCTTCAGAACAGTCTTCATATTGGAAATTTTGTCATGACCTTTTGCATGCTTGCATGGTGTTAGTCTTTATTTCTGTTTTTCCCTTTTTAGTTACTGTTAGTTGCATGAACTGTTTAACAATCTTTTTTCCAGATTTTCTCCTGATTGCTCCTTTCTGTCATAATTTCAAAGTGGTTTGGTTTCATTAGGGATGGGCAGGAGTTGACAGATGCTCTTAAAATGGATTTTAACACTGGCTCCTGAGATTTGCATGTTTCCAAATGAAACATGTGCAGTAATTAAGTATTTTAATATCTTTAAAGTCATAAAATACACTGGACATTAAACAAACGGCTTGGACCGAGGCCGGTTACTCCTGTGTTATTGGCTGCAACTTGGGGTTGTTTATTTTTATCATCAGCTCTTTTACTACAACTTGTATAAAAGCACCTTCTGGTGTTGATAGACGGACCTGAAAAGGCTTTCAGGGTAACAGCAATTTTATAATACTTGTCATCATTATGCTAAATGCAGTGCAACATGAGCATTCATACACATTTGTGCTAGTAAGGTACGGCCATTGACATATTATGATAATATTTCAATTAAGGTTTTGGTGCATTTTCATAAACTAATCTGCACCCAGACCAGTTAAGAGCATTGTTTTAATGCAGGACACAAAGTTTGGAAAACGTGAGTCCTGTCATTTAAGTTGCAGTGATTTGGTAGTGTGCCAGCTATAGGATAGGAGGTATTTTAGGGCACTCTCAACAAATACCAAGCTAGTCCATGTATTAGCATTTCCGCTCCTGCCTGTCCAAACCATGTTTTTTAATAAGCTACCTATTTGTTCATTTATTTTTCTTTTCCCATGATTATTTCTCCCTCATGATTTTCTCTTTCGTGTTTTGTGTTTCCTTTCCTTGTGTTGGTTCTTGTTTTGTTTGTTTGTGTGTATGTGTGTGTGTGTTTGTGTGTGTGTGTGTGTGCGTGCACGCGTGTGTTTGTTTGCTGCTGTGCTGTCTGCGCTGTGGTCTGCGTGGTGGGGGCTGTGAGCAGAAGCTCTGGTGGTGCAGAAGAGTGGCAGCAGCAGTGTGCTAGCAGAGGGGAAGCCTGAGTCCTGTGGTAAGATGCTCTTGCTGGAATGGCTGGTGTGACAGCTGCATCTATACATGCTTCAGATGGAGGTGTGAAATTGCCACTAGATGTTTGTTCGATTCACAGTGCTAGCAAAGGAACTGTGTTTATTTTGCTTATTAATTTTTTTCCATTTTTTATATTTGACTGCAAGGTTAAAGGTCCAGATTGCATGCCCCTTTAAGTTTGTTGCAGAATCAGTGCCAAGAAATCCACTCAATCTGCTTTGTTATAAAAGTTAAACCATCATTCATCATTCTCTCTAAAGACAGACTTTGGCTGATACAAAACAAAAGCGCACATTACTGGTATAATGTGTTGTTGGAATCTAGTGTATCCACTCACCAACTTTGCAGTCTGTGTACTTGTGGATCACTTAAACTGGCAGAGTAGTCGTGTTTCCATCACCAAATGTATATGTGAATGTTTCGATAAGAAAAGCTTGATGGAGGCAATAAAAATTTGATAAAACTTTCAGAATTTTTTCAATTGCGCTAAATGTGAGATGGAAGCAGTTTTTCAGTATAAGTTCTGATGTAGTGAACATTTAACTCACATGACTGATCAGCTGTTTGCCAAAGTTGTCCAGTTAGCACTTTCGGCACCTCTTTAGTGTTTTGTACTCGTAAAAGGAGAAAAATTCAAAGTGATTCTTTTCCACTGTCCATCTTTACACTTGGCAAATTTGAGTCTGTTATTACCAACAGAGAGCCAAGCACACCTCTTAAATCTCAATCCATGAAAGTTTTAGTAAAATGTTCCACGATTCACTTTCACTGTGGGAATCCATCGTAGAAGAACACAGCATCTGTGCTCAGTACTACTTAAAAGATACATTTGGATTACCAGGATGCAGTTGCAAGGTTTAAAACATAATCCCACACTTGAGTAAGGTCCTAATGGTCATGTTAAATTTCCATGATCATCTAAATGGGATTAGAAATTAAGCTCACACAGAAAATAATACTAGCATGCTTACAGGGACTTACTTTCTCTTTGAATAAAGCAAGGCAGCTATTAAACAAAGTGACATATTTTCAGAATCCATGTTAGAGACAGCAATGGTCAAATAGTTAAAGTTTTCCACCAAAATTACCTCAGATGCAGCAAATTGACAAAACAAAATCTCAGGGCATCTGTCGGAAGTTGCAGTTTCTGCTGATGTCTATCTGCTATCTACATTGTGTCTAGTCTTGCAGCAAATTAAGAATTGAAATAAAAAGATGAAAAAGCTTTTATCACTGAACAACACTTGAGGCTGATTTTTTAACAGACTTTCAGATTTAGGAATAGTAGTCTGACCTTTGTGTGCAGTATTCTAATGACTTTCCTTCTTTTTGTGATTGCGTGGCTTAAGGTATTCTGTCAGAGTTAAAGGTCAGTTTATTCTCCAGAGTACATTTCCTTGTGTTTCAGCAAAGGGTGCCGATTACGGATCTTTCAAGCCTCTGAATAATACATTAGCGCAGATGGATTAACCTGATCAGCGATCATGTCAGCACTCCTTAGTTCATAATACCAGCCAAAGATCTCTGAAACACTGTGAAGCATAAAACACAGGTAAAAGATCAACATCTAGAGGCAAATTCACACCAGCTCTCTAACCCATATGGCTTCATCTGTTTCCTTGTCACCCCTGCCCTCTCTCCCCCTTTCCCTTCCCCCTGCTCCCTGAGCTTTACCTTACCCTGTCTCCACACCCCTCCCCCCAGCCTGGGGCCTTTGCCTCCCCTAACCTCTCTCCATGTATTAGCTCCTGTTCCTTGCTCTCTCCAACCCCCACCCCACCACTACCTTATTGATCGACTCACCTCTTCGGTTTATTCTGCAAAAGAGAGCAGCTCAAGGTTCACCTTACTCAGTTTGGGTTACTTATAAAAACTGCTCTATAGAGATTATTCAAGATTGCCTGCTATGACTGGAAACTCTACTTACTCCTTACCTGTAACAAAACAATACAATAGTTGTGTTTGAACTCTCTTTGAAACTCTTTAGTTCGTGGTCTTTTGTGTGTACTCTCTTGTCAGTCTAGTCAGTGTGAGCCAGACATTAGATAAGCCCTAATCTCTCCTTGCTATGCTACACCTCATAAAAAAACCTGAAATGTAACGTTCCTCTTGCTGGCCCATAAGACTCCAACTGAAAGTGTCTGGGGTGCTGGTTTCAAGCATCACCTAACACAGAAGGACCATCATCAATAATGTTTACGTTTTTAAGAGGATTTATTATTCCGGTTTGGCGGCTTGGCACCAAAGTCAACAAACCGAGTTAATAGAGAATGTGAGACCTTTTAAATATATGCATGTCCAAAATACATAAATCTTCCCAAAAAATGTTGTTGTCTACATGTTTCCTGGCCAGACTTTCTTTACTGGTACATGCTCACATTATGGGATAGTGCTGTCATGACAACAGGGCATTACACTGCTGGGTTAAGTATGTACGAATATGTAAAAAGATATTTTCACATGTTTCCAAAACAATTCTCGCATGTCCATATACACCAGCTCCAATTTTCCTCATGTGTCTGTGTCCTGGAATGAGACACTGAACCCCAAGTTGCTCCCCAGGCACCAAATACAGTGACCTCCTGTCCTTGGTGCTTCGTTTGTGTTAAATGCAGAGCTCCAATTTCAGTGCGTTGGGCCCTGTATGTTGTGCTGCCTTCTCGTGTATGTATTAATGATAATGTCTTTCTTCACTTTGGATTGAAAGCATCCTTGGTGGCTGCAGTTGTTCCTTTTGTCCATACCACAGATAAACATCTGTTTCCAGAGTAATTTCACCGTAGTTAATGGGGGACAGAATGTCTTTATCGTCACCACAAACAAAAGGAAGAAATGCAGATATTGATAATTATTTTAAGTAAATATGCGCATGCAAGTATTGTCCTAACATAGACATGAAAAATGTAAACTATACACTTAGATGAGGAACCTATTCCCATAACCTTAAAGCTGGGGTAGGCCGTTTTCTTGAAGGGGGTGGGGACAGCTGCTCCATTTTCTGACTGTTGCTAGAGGGGTCGCTGCCTACGTAGCTCACTTCATTACAATACAAGCACAAATATCTGGGAAAAGGACCAACACAACAAAATCTGGAAGTCACTAAAGCTGGAAAAGGATCTGAAACACAAAACTGTTTGGAGGTTTTTATTGTTCTCCATGGACAGGAGGATCTCCATTATTTCCTCTTTAATTTTTTAAAAACAAAACAGGATGGAAAAAACACATAATTTCAATGCTGATTTGGAATGGTAATTAGCATAGTAACAGTTGCTGCTTTGCAGTGCAGGCAACTGTTGCTGAATCTGAAATAGTTAATTTTCATGCAGGATTTTCTGACATTAAATCCAGTTTTCACTATCTGAAGAGATGTGCACATGGAAAGAGGTATGCCCACTCCCTGAAATTACCTGCGACTGGCAGGGTCTCCCATCATGGGCTAGATTTTCTAAAGCCTTAAAACTGAACGAAGAGGAGAGGCAGAAGTGTAGTTTTCATCATTGATTTTTTGCCGTTTGACACAAAAAACTGCCAACCCCAGCTTTAGGTGAAAACCACTTGCACAGCATATGCCAAGACTCAAGTGTGAAAAATATTTTTCAAAGACTGTATGAGCTCAGCCAAGTGTGGTTATTGTCGTATCCTTTCACAATACATGTTTCAGTGTAATAAAAACTTCTTAGGATTTAATACGAGGGGAAGGTTTAGTTTTATTTCATGGGCTGGCTCCAGTGAGTTTAGTATATCTCTTTAAGTCACTTCCTGGTCCTTTTGAAAACACTGTTGTGTTTTTCTGTCTCACTTACAGGTCTGGTCCAGCGATGTGTAATCATCCAGAAAGATGAAAATGGCTTTGGGCTCACTGTCAGTGGTGACAACCCAGTGTTTGTGCAGCTTGTCAAAGAAGGTAAGGTGGAGTTTCAAACTTAAAAGGACGAAGAAAAAGATGTTGTTACAATGACTACTTCTGGTCTAAGCAATTGCAATAGAGACGCAGGCTCCTTTTTCACGCACTGACATCAAACTGTCATGATGGCTTGCTCTGAACTCACAGATGAGAGGGGTAATTGGGACTCAGGCACCACCACCACCACCACTGTAGCACTTACTTAGAGAAGTGAAGCCAATGACTGTATATTTCCTCTTCAGTAGTTTCACAGTAGCTGGAGCTTCTGCTTTATCATGTTGTCTTTAAAAAGGGGACTTTGACAGGATACTTATGTGGTCCCTGGCTGTCTTTCACTGTCTGTAAAGGATGATGTGGGCTCTTATCAGGTCACAAAAACGTTACACGGTCTGAACAGTAGAGGAGGGGGACGGAAGAGGAAGGAACTGTTTGAGAACTTTTGCTGCACAGTCATCAGTGCTTGGCAGTGTTTAACTATCCCTCTATGGCTTCCCATTTGTGCTTTTGTCACTGGCTCTAGACAAAGAACAATCTCTTTAGTTTCATTTGAATAATTCATACAGCCCCCTTTTCAGCTCATTGTCAACTGAGAAGCAAACGAAATGTGTCTATAGTGTCTTGCTGTAGCTTTTTCCTATTCATGCCTCTTTTTATGTTTAAAACTAACAAGATGAAGTAAATATCAGCCTGGTAAAAGATCAAATCCAAACATCTAATCGCACAGACAAGTCATGCCTGCTTTAAAACTAATCAGACAGGATTATGTCCTTAATTTAGTGACACTAGTTAAAATGTCCATACTGATACCAAACTGTATTTGGTTGACAGGATACTTCAGTTGTATGCTGCTGACTATAGAGTCAGACGTGGATCTCATAATAACCTGTCTCATGTCTAAATCCCTTTGTTTTGGGTGGAGCTGTGAAACAGGTCCTTCTCGTAATATAACCACTGTTATGGTCTTTCAAAATAGCACTCAAATTGTCACTTTGCAACATCTGTTCTGGTGAGGCTATATGCCATATTCATTGTGCAGAAATATCAACAATTGCACCATGAAGCAGTGTCTTCTGTGTTTTCCTGTCATCCATTTCATTCTTTTATCTGCTGTGTTTCTTACCTCACCTCCTCTGTTGCTTTAACGCTCTATTCCTCTCTGTTTGCCAGATGGGGCTGCTATGCGGGCAGGTGTTCAGACAGGAGACAGGATCATCAAGGTATTGTGTTCATGTGCCTCCATGTCTTTAAACTGCTAACACTGTTTTCTTGTCTAAGGCCAATATAAAGGCTGTAGGCTGCCACCTGCTGGTCAGTCTGAAGCTCTGCTCCATGGAAGCTGGCTCTGAGAACAGAAGGGGATGTTTCTGAGTCAGTGTCAGTTTTTTAATTCTCATCACAGTATCATTGCTGTCTTTTAGGTTAACGGGACCCTAGTTACACATTCTAACCACATCGAAGTGGTGAAGCTTATCAAATGTAAGTGTCTGTTTGTTTTCTTGCAAAAGCTATATTTAAAATATGCATCTTTGAGTAAAACTGACTCTTGCTTTGTTTTGTCCTTTTAGCGGGCTCCTATGTGGCCCTCACAGTATTGGGGCGTCCTCCGGGGCTCGCCCAGATCCCTTTGTCTGAAGCAGAGTCAGAAATGTTGGGACTTAGCATTTCCTCTCCAAACTCTCCAGCAGCTGAACGCCCTTACAGTCCCCTGGACCGCCTCTCCTCCCCTCAGTCACCATGGGTAAGAAAGACATCAGTTTCTTTTGTTGCCCTTTTCTATGAGTTGACTTCCCCAGCTTTCTTCTTTATCCTTCATCTTCTTTAAATTGGGAGTTTCACTTGGGTTATCTGTGTTTTCTTAATCCCTCAAAATTGCAATTGTGCCTTCTCTATGCCTCATCCATTTTTATTTATTTTATGTATGCATACTGATCACATGGATTTTGTATATCTAATATTTTCTTGAATGATTATCATGTGCGGTTCCTCCATATGCCCTTCAGCTTTCCTTTTCATTTGGTCTCCCACAGGATGAGAATAGCAGTGTCTGCAACCAGAGGGTTGACATGTTACAAAGGATGCTCTCAAAAGAGCAGCAGGATCTGCAGGTGAGCGTAACAATCACCGCCACTTACTGTCTTCCATCTACTGTAACACTGTTTTCTTGGTGGCATGTCGAGTCTCACCATCTGTGGCAGCGTTATGTTTTTTTAAACCCTCTTTAGGAATCTTTTGTGTTTTTATCTGTCTTAAAAATAATAGGATCAGTTGCCATAGTTTTTTCTTTTAATAGAACATGTAAGAAGGCTGGTAGTATGTGTACACCAGATAAGACCTCTGTTTTTATGTCATAATTCCAGACAGTTTTTTTTTCTAAATATCTCTCTCAAAAATTGGATATTCTTAATTTGCCCTGCTGTACCCAAACGGGATACCATTGGTCTTGACTGATTTTTTTATTTGAACTATTTTGCTGTAAAGGCCATGAAGGATGAGTACAGCAGGAACCCCTCCCCCAAACTACTGAAAGACATCCAGGAAGTAAAGAAACACATTCCTCAGCTGCAGGGTCAGCTCTTCAAGGCCACAGGGGCAACACAGGTAAAGCAAATATTCCCCCCTGTTAACTTACTGCCTCCACATACTCGCATACAGAACAGGGTATCTAGGGACACTGATTTACCAGCAACAGCCAAGCAGCCTTTGTATAATTTTGTGTAGAGCGTTTAGGGATCGCTCCAGACAAACATTAATCCTAATCTCATCAGAGGATTAGGCTTTCTCTGTGGGAAGCCACTCTTTTGTGTCTGTGTGACAGCTTATTTTATAAACATCACTCATTGAGCCTTGTGTTATGTATGTCAGCATAGTGTGCTCTCTCACTCTCTCAGTTTTAAATATCATATTTTATGAGATTACATTAAAATACTTACCAAAGCATACATTTATTTATACATACATTTGAAGACCAATCTGTTCTAAATCATTCTTGATTCTGTGAATATTGTTGGTGTGTAATTATGCTGTTTATATTTAATGACAAATCCTGTGTCTATGTGCATCTACAGGAGGCTGTTCCAGGTGATGAAACTGATGATGGTAGCATGTTTGAGACAGAGCACACTCCAGTCTCTAAGGGAGACAACAGTACAGACCTGTCCTGGAGCAGCACTCCTGTGAGTTTCCAACCCCACTAACCAACATAATTAAAATTTCCCTCTGAACTTCATATTAAACCTCCATTCCAAGACTAGATAAGCTTCAGAACAATGGATTCAAGGCCCTGGGCCAAATGAAATGGGTTAAATCAGCCTTAATTAGCTCGGCTTAGCTTTTGCTACTTTAGATCTAGACAACACCAGTGAAAGTGTGTGTTTTTATTCCGCATTCAAAATTCTGTTGATAATGGATGATAACTAATGCCTAAATTATTTGGTAACCGTTGTTATGTTCCTTTGGATTTCTTTTGTTAAATTCCGATTAATCGAGAATAAAATGTTGTTATTCGATCCAACCTCCAGATATCTCGTGGATTTGGTCCTGGATCTCCGGAGAACCTTTACCCAAGAGAGCCATCCTGCCCCAGCCCAAAGAGCACGCCCAGGAACAGCTTCAACTCCTGCCATTCTCCAGAGGCAGAGGAAGCAACTGACCTGGTATTGAACTTGTGAAAATACTGCTGTACTTTTTATGGATAAAATTTATTTAAAAGTTGTTAAATATTTCCTGTACATGCATGTATACCCCAGATCAATTGGGTTATAAATTTCTGGATGTAGATAGAATTTATTTCCAAAAAGCACTAATTCTTCAAGGTACCACTTTTTTCTTCTCAGGACTCACTGTCCCCTACCACAGTCAGCAGCCCCTCTTCCTCCCGCCTCGTCTCACAAATTATTGGAGCTGAGGACGATTATTTTGATTCAGACCAGGAACAGGTATTTCACCACAGGGCGTTCTTAGCGTCCATGTTAATCATAATGTCAATAAACACATCAGTGACATTCAGAATACTTTTTAAAAACCCAGTAATTGAAATCTTTTCTTTGTAAAACAAGTTAAAAAACACAACAAGTTGTGCAAACTGTGTTTCTGCTGCCATTCCAGACAAACGGCCAGTGTAACAGCTTTAACAGCATTGAGCAGCTCAAGTCTCGTCCCGCCCACCTCGCAGCCTTCCTTCACCATGTCATCTCTCAGTTCGACCCTGCTCCTGTGGTAAGACCATTATTAAGCGCCTGTTTAAAATGTCATGTATTCCTGATTTGCATGCAGCTTCATTGTTCTTTTTTTTATAAATGAATCGTTACTTTGTATCCCCAGCTGTGCTACCTCTATGCTGACTTCTACAAGCAGACAAACTCCAAAGAGACCAGACGGGTGTTCATGGACCTCCACACCTTCTTTATTGACCGTGGGGCAGTAAGTATAGTTTTTTAGTTTCTACCGTGGAATATGAGCAACAGTACGGATCAGACTCATCCAATGTTCATCCGTCTGTCGGTCACACAAGAGGCACACAGTACATCACTGATTAGATTTTGACAAATGCGGGTGAAATCTTGCATGTCAGCACACTGTCAAAACAACACTAATTACGCAAAGTGCAATCCTGGCGTCTGTTATTGTTGTCTTTATATCACAAATTCCCATCTGCAACACCATGAAGAGATTTTTGATGAAACATGGATCTGATCCAAATTAATGAAAAAAACTCGTCCTTTTCACATTTAAAACCAAATTGCCTAGGACAGTCACATTAAAGACAAAAATAAGACAGTATGTCTTATTTTTTTGTTCCTATATGTTGTCAATGTATGACACTTATTAAATATTTTATTTCTATTTTTTTACAGAATTTGAAAGTTGCTGTTCCTGAATCCATCTCTACTGATCTTGGTGAGTATTTAGTACTGTGCTTTTTCTTCATTTGCTTCACTTCTTCACTCTCATTACAATACAGTTACCTTCTGCAATTTTGTTGGCTCACTTCAACCTTTTGGCCATTGTCATTATGAAGTCCCTGTCAGCCATGTACACTCTAGACTCAGGTGTTAAGAAATCAAATGCTCTGGTGGCTTGGAAAGTATTGCTTAACTTTAGCAGCGCATATTAAATGTGCACTCCACATAATCCTGTTAAAGACTTGGCATACAGTATATGGAAGTGTGTGTGTGTGTGTGTGTGCATGTGTTTACAGACCGACGGCGGACAGAACTGATCCCCGAGGAAATAAACAGACAACATGTTCAAACACTGCAGGACTCTCTGCTCCCTGATATCCAGAAGAACCTTGAAGATTTCAGGTAAACATGTCAGCTAGGAAACTTAGTTTTCTGTGTTGCAGTAGGTTCTGATTACTTCACATTAAGCAAAAAAAAAGGCATCACATCAGCATTTGACTTTATATGTTGACACATGTAGGCAGAAGCGCAGTATGGGCCTAACGGTGGCTGAGGTAGAGCTGGCCAGGCTGGACCAAGAGCGGGTCAGGGACCGTGTCACTCTGGAGCGAGAGCGTTCTTACGCTGAAAACATCATCACCAAGATAGAGGATATCCTGTAAGTAGCACACACATACATGGTTGTGGGACATGCATATTGATATATGCTGCTCTGAGCAAAAACTAACAAATATTTCATGTTTGTAACAATAATCAGCCATTCAGACTGTTTTTCTACTTTGTATTGTTTACAGGTTAACTACTCAGACCACAGAGGAAGAGAAATGGTAAGTGAGCTTATATTGTGTAGCATTTGGTTCCTTGTTATGAAGAGTACTTCTTAAAGCATTCGATGGAGGTCATTCAGGACTTCAGGGGCTCTAATGGCCCCTAAAACCATCTGTGTCTTTATTGCATTTGCAGTCTATAATGTCTGTCACAATAATGTAAAAGAATTACTGTGCAGCTGCTAATTTAAGTAGATTTTTCAACCTCTTTTAATTTATTATTTATAAAATCTTGTGCTTAATTTAGTTCATCAGTCAGTGGTAGTCTTGTTTTAACCTTTAAAGTATAGTCTTTGATGTTTCAGCCAACTACACATAACATATTGGTGTCATCGGAGCCCCATACAACGTCCCCCGCAGTTTACAAATGAAACACTTGGGCAGTCTCTTAAAGAAAACATGTAATTTATGCAGTGCGTTTATATTAAATAATTCAAACGTGTGACTGATTGAAACAGTCTTGTTTGAAATGCCATATGGTCGCAGCGCACCCCAGATGGTTTGTGTAGAAATTGTACAAGAAGGACTGGTATGACATATGGTGCAAGTCACAATATGGACACTTTGCTTCAAGTTTTACCATCCTGTTGTTTTGCCAGTTAGACTCCAGTTAGAGCGGAGTAACTAAACTTGAGTTGTCACTTTCATGTAGCACTACAATGCAGTATGTCATCTATACATACATGAAGCACCTTGGTGTGAGGGTCAAAGAACCTCGCAGTCTGGAGTCCAAACGGGTCAGGATCAACTTCCTTCCCAAGATCAAGGTACTTAATATTGCTGTCTTTACATCTGCCATTTTGTCGATCCATTTATAATACACCTGACACTCTGTTGTTCTTATTAAAATGCAGAAAAGCATCAAGACAGAAAAGGAAGGAGAAGAGAAGGTGAAGAAACCCAGATTTCCCAGTATACTTGGACCTCAGCGTCGACCCAGTCGTATTGAAGCAACATCAGGTGAGCTAGGACTTTATGAGAATAAGCAAAACAGCACCTCTGAAGCATTTCAAAATTTTGACTCTAGTTTTCTCTCTGTTCAGTGATCAAAGCCTTGGATGGTCGACCACGGCCACAGAAACAGTTGTCTCAGCCTACGCTGGGGGCAAGTGACCACATGGAGGCTGGTCGTCTAAGAGGCAGCCAATCAAGCGAGGGCTCTGAACTCACACACTCCATGTCTGTTAACACCTCATCCCCGAACAGCGCCACCTACAGCTCAGACACGAGCAGAGATGCTGATATTGGTGAGCTGCTGAATGAGTGAACTCAACACATCAGTGAAGGAAAAAAGCCAGATGAGGCGATTGATCTCTAACTTATTATTTGTGTCTCAGGTGGGACTCCGACCTCAGGCCCCTCCAGGCTGAGTGACGGCCTTCAGTCCGATCCTCTTGATGGGTTGCCTTACCCTGCTTCGCACTTTGACCTTTACAGCCTGGACCAACTGCAAGAGGATGACAGAGAAAGCGACAGGTGCATTTACAGTCACACATGCAGTAACACTTTTTGCTATCTTAGGTAGAAAACATTTACATTTTAACTTTGTTGATATTAATCCAAGTATTTTCCATAGAACGCACGAGGGAACACCAAAGGCCATAAGAAGGTGAGGAAACCTGATCATTTGCATTTCAAGCAAGACAAGGATTAATTTATTCTGTTGATTTGCGCAACTCAACATTCGTTTTTTCAAAGCAAGTGGAAGAAAGACATTAAATTTAGTTCATTTTTTCTTTGTTTGTAGCTCAGAAAATGATAAACGTTATGATCAATAACTAACAACATTTAAATAAATTCAGCTTTGTTCCAGCCAAAGATTTTCACAGTCTGGTCCAAGCTAACCAGAAAATGTCACTGTTTGGGCGGCTGTCAGAAAGTGACAAAGCAGTGTTCTGAATAAATTATAAAATACTACAAAAAACCCTGTGTACAATCATCCATCTTTCACCTCCTATGTCTGTTTTAAAACTGACAGATTCAGTTGCTCGGTAATAGTAATTTTATTTACAAAGCTATAAAGTAATCAACATTTTCCAGTAATGTTATCTCCATAATAAACAGCCAGTCCAGGACTGTTTTTGAAACCTTTCAAATCCTAAAATTCTCTCCATCTGTGAAATGACTGACTAATTTTTTTTTAACCGGTGCTCTATTCATTTCTTTTTTTAGCTTGTTTTTGTTGTTTGGTAAATTATTTTTTTTTCTCTCTGCGCATCTTGCCCCAGTACCAGCTGTAACCACAAAATATAACATCAGAAATAAATATTCTGCCTCCTTTAAACTTAAGTACTGCTAACCGCCAAACTTTGCCTAAATAAAGTCTCTTCCAGCAAATATTTCCATCTGATTTTGCCAGGAATCTCACCCAGTGACCAGCATTTTGAAGAACTATACAGAAATAACTTCCCCCTGATGCTCTCATTTGATTATTTTGGTCAAATGGAGGCATCAGTATCAAATGGGGACTGTTCCATAACAAGTTAAAAAACTTCTTGTTGTTGCTTTGAAGTCATCAAAATAAGTGTGAAATAAGTGGTGATAGGTTTGAGTTTAGTATTTTGGTAGCCAAATGAAAAAGCTAACTTTCTGTGTTGCTGCAGGCTTGAGGGACTGGGGGCAGCTGACGTCCAGAGTGAGGACGACCAGGGAACAGACTCGGAGCATGACCCTCCGAACTGGCAGCAGCTGGTGGGGCGAGAGGTCCTCGCAGGTCTCAGGCCTCAGGAAATCAAGAGGCAGGAAGTCATCAATGGTGAGGACATGGTTTACGACTTCACATTATATGACAATTTACCAAAGCCAGATGTATTTTTAAAGAACATAAGAGGTTCCCTCTCAATGTGCTTAAAAATAATGTAGTGAGTAGAAGGCAGAAGAGAAAGATATTCGGCAGCAGAGCATCTGCTGGGATCCAGCCCAAGTTGCTGTCGAATGTACATCATTTTGAGCCGTGCGAGCGATGAGCCGTCTTGAATTAACGTCTTGTATTATGTCTGCAGAGCTGTTTTATACAGAGCGTGCACATGTAAGGATGCTGAGAGTTTTGGACCACGTTTTCTGCCAGAAACTCTCCAAAGAGGCCATCCTGCCTCCTGCTGACATCAAGAACATCTTCACCAACCTGGACGAGATTCTACAGCTGCATGGTGCTCGCACAAACACCCACACAAACACCCACACATCTGGAAATTCTTGTGTATTCATGCCTGCTCTTGAGCCATAAAAGCAGAGTTTAAAAAAAACTCAAAAAACAGCTCAAAAGTAAGGGAGCGTGAATCAGAATAAAGTTTCTAGTTAAACTAACTACAACAGCAATACACACAGCACCCTCGCTTTCATGTTGTATTCTTCATTTTTGTTATCTTACGCGCACACACAGACACTCACAGACACACACTGACTGTCCATTGGTGCCTCTCCTTTGAATTTCAGTTTCAATACTGGAGCAAATGGCAGCCGTTCGCAAGAGAAATGAGTCTTCAGTAATTGATCAGATAGGAGACGACTTGCTCTCCTGGGTGAGTACAATTCTCAGCCTGAAATTGTATTTCCTCTTTCAAACATTTTCTTATATTGAATAAATTTCAAGATGACTGATGTGGGGGGGAAAAAACGTATTGTGCACAAAGAAATTGAACTGTTGCCCGAAATTGCTTTATACCAAAAAAAAAAATAAAAAACTGTTGATGCTGGCATGAGATTGCTTTCTTTAGCCTCGATTGTGTTCATTGCGAAATGTCATATGTGCATGAAAGTGGTTATGTGCAGTTTATATATGATAGGGAAGGGGTTAACATTAAATCCTACCATCAGAATCCTGATAGACAAAAAGACTTGGAGGTGGCACAAAAGTCTGCCAAGAAATGTAATCACAGTGGAAGCAAGCGAGTGAAATGGATGCCTGTCTCAGTGAATGGCGGTGTCAGACAATGCCCCAGATTTGGCTGACATCCCCACATCTTAATATCATGTGTGATACATTTGATGTGAGTAAGCTGCGTTATCAAATGTCTAAAATGTCTCCATGGGGGATAAGTAGGGTAAACGGTCCCTGAGGGTCCGAGCATTGATCTAGTCTACATTTAAACTTAAGCTGTCTTTGATACGAGGTCTTAAGCCTGGCCCCCTTCTGGGAGTTGCTGCTCAGTGTATTGGTGAACTGCTAGACATTTCCATGGCAACTTCCCCTGACCCAGATCGACTGAGTGACTGATCACTGTCTTTGTCCCTCTCTGCCCTCCCCTGCCCTGCCCTGTCCCGTCTTGGGTTGGCTTGGTGGTAACAGTTCAGTGGTGGAGAAGAGGAGAAGGTCAAGAAGGCTGTGGGGACGTTCTGCAGCAACCAGCCTTTTGCTCTGGAGATCATCAAGACCAAACAGAAGAAAGATGCGCGGTTTACTTCGTTTGTCCAGGTACTGACGAAATGCTTTACAAATTTGTCTAGTTTCTGTTTACAAAAGACATGACTTGTAACTTCTCTGAGCAAAAACCTAAGTTACATTTAGTGTTGCACAGTCCCATTTATTCTTCTTAAAGGATATGTTTTGGCTGTTGGCCGACAGCTTAAGTTCACACATCCTGTATTATTGTTATTGCTTTGCAGGAGGCAGAGAGTAACAGACTGTGTCGCCGACTGCAGCTTAAGGACATCATTCCTGTAGAGATGCTGCGGCTCACCAAGTACCCCCTGCTACTAGACAACATCGCCAAGTACACAGGTGCTCTAGTGCTGCTTCCCAATCAGTTCCTTCACAACAGTTTGCTGTGATTTGTTAAGCGTTTGTCTGCAAGATGAACAAATGAGTCTTTATAGGAACCGTCTGCATGGTCTTGGAAGTAATAATCACTGAAATGTTTGACTGAGATATCGCAAATGCATATTAGTCATATTGAATTGTAATGGAATTCCAGCAACTACAGTTTATTTTTATTTAAGGTTAGTCCACCCATTACTCTCTATTGATTAGTTGTTCTATAAAATATCAGAGAATACTGGAAATTTCAATCCAAGTTCAGTGTCTTCAAGCCATCATATTTTTACATTAGAGATGTCTGCTCAAAACATAGTTTGATTGATCAATTTTCTGATTGACTTATTGCTGCAGTTTTGTCAGACAGTATAGTCATATAAATAGTGGACATGACACTTGATGTGATTAATTAACAATGAAGCACCTACCAGCCACTTGTTCTGGCTGTGGATGCATGAATCCTTAATGTTGTCAACATGCCTGCAGGAGGAGCCACAGAACAGATTTGTGCATTCATACAAACCACTCACAGTTCATGCAGGTACAAAAATGGATCCCTCTCCTGCAGTCTTTTTCAGACACTTCAAAGTGTTTTCTATTCAGTCACGAATACTTAGTCAATCACAGACTCTGTCACAGGGGGAGAAATTGTGATCTGCTTTTAAAAATGACAATTTCAAACCATTATTGTACTAAGCCTGCCACTATTGCATACATTTTTAGACTCTCCTGAGTTGACAAGAAGTGCATTTTTGTTTAAATACTTTTTTGTTTGTTTTTGTATAAACCTAGCACAGGTTAGGACTGAGACATTAAAGTGCAGCCAGTGAAAAGAGAGAAAGAGTGCATATTATGCATATAAAAGAGTTTGGCCACAAATAAAGAAAAATATTTGAAAAAAATGTTACAATTCTAAATTGCTTATAACAATCCATTTTCCCTGTATTTACCCTCCTTCTCCTTTTGAAGTCGAGAAGCAAATGTAATCATTTTTTTTCCTGTTAAGCGAATCAAATTGATTTTGTTGATTGGAAGGGCAGTAGTGGGAGTTAGAAGCCAGCATTTTGTAATAGTTTTTTTCTTACTTGTGGCTATAAAAATCTTCAAAAGGTATGGGTCACCCTTTTCAAAGTCCAAAAAGGTAAAAGAGAAATCAGATTGCAGGTCTTTGAGACTAAATGGCCCGGTGCCCACTCCTTTAATAGCCAAAAGACCAAGACCAAAAAATATAAGCACAGTATGCCAAAACTGATCCAGGCAGACCCTGTTAATTGGGATTTCTGGTCAGGGGTTAAAACAAAATAGGACAGATTTTCCGAATCTCTTCATAACAAGGGTTTTGTGAACATGAAGCTATGATGCCACATTTCCTCTGCTTACCATGCCATGTTCCATGACCCAGCGCTGCCTTGAATAATAGAAATTAATTCATGCTCTTAAGTTTTTTTCAGCAGTGCTGCAACACCCCTGCATATGACCTCCATGAATACAGTTCAGTTGTTCTATCTGGCTCTCTGCTGTGATCAAGTAAATTTGATCCTGCAGGGAAATTTATTCAATATGAAAAATAATACACTCATGTTGCCACTATGGAAACGGGTAATACAGTAACAATACCTAGTTTGAATTTTATATTCTGATTGTAATATCATACAATACATGCAAATGGAAACTTAAAGAAGAAAGTGGGTAACATGAACCAAATGAAGTCTTAAGCAAGGTTCTGTGTGGCAACATGCCAGCCATTAGTGAATTACAGAGACAAATGGAGAGATTAGCATTTTAATGGTCCTGGTGCGGCGGTGCACATTTTGGGAAATGTCTCACCCATTATTTGGTCCATCATTTTAGTCTTGGCTGGGGTTTTGGTCTCACACAGAGAGAACGCTCTAACGATAAAGTATAACCAGCTATTACAGGATCATAATGCCCCCCTGCTTTATCATAATTTCCGAGAACGATGGTGTGTTAATGGGCAGGGGAAATATCAATTTGCCGGACAGCCCCCTGCAGAACTAAGGAGGCCTTACTTCTTATTTGATGTCATAATATCTTTCAGACAACGCAATGGAGAAGGACAAAGTGAAGCAGGCAGCAGAATGCTGTAGAAAGATCCTCAATCACGTCAACCAGGCAGTGAAGGAATCTGAGGACAAGCAGGTAGGATGTTTTTTTAAATCTCTTTTCCAATTTATGCCATCCCCTAGACTTTTCTCCTCTCCCCTTCAGTCTCATCCTAAGTCCTTACTTTTTTCCTGCTCTACCACAATTTAATTTTTCACTACCTCCTTTGCTCCCCAGGCAGTTGCTTCCTTTTTTCAAGAACGCTTACTTATCCCCTTTTCTCTGTTTCCATTTCCCTCCAATCCTTCCTCCAGCGGTTGGAGGACTATCAGAGAAGATTGGACCTCTCCTCTCTAAAGCAGACGGACAACCCCATGATCCTGGAGCTAAAGGTGAGATATCTACACGACCCTTTTAACTCCAGTTAAAGCGCACTCAATTGTTGTACACCCACGTGTGCTGTTTGAAATATGTGCTCGGTTGAAAGTGTTGTGTGGAAATGGTACCATGGACAGGTAAGAAGTACTTACAAGCTTTGAACTCATTTTTCTCTTCTAACCCCCCCCAGAACTTGGATTTAACCAAGAGAACGATGGTACATGAGGGACCACTTTCATGGAAAGTTAACAAGGACAAGACGATTGGTTTGTAATCTGCACATTTTAAAAGTTTGACTATCATACATTTTCAGTATTTCTTGCTTAAACTTAACACAAGTAATCTCTCCGTCTCCTTTCAGAGCTGTACACACTCCTCCTGAATGACATCCTGGTCCTGCTACAGAAACAAGACGAGCGCCTGATCCTCAAGTGTCACAGTAAAAACCTGGCAGGCACTGCAGACACCAAACATATCTTCAGCCCCATCATCAAACTCAACACTGTGCTGGTGCGCTCTGTGGCCACAGGTCAGTTCACCCCGAGTCTGTTTGTGTGGCAGAAATGGACGAACGATACCTTGATAAATCAGGCTCAGATCAAACCCCTCACTATCCAGCATCCAGACATACAAGCAAGAATAAGGCATTGGATCATCTATGCAGGGTTCCTAAAAATGCAAAAACATTTTTGGAAACACTTGAATTTTAATGTGCTGTTGTCAAGGTTTCAAGGCTTTAATTTTGGATAACATTCTTGAAACTGCCCTGGGTTATAAAAGATAATATTTTTTCATGCCAGGTGCCACTTTCGAAACTTTGATGTGCTTTAATTTTTTTGCCCTTGTTAATGAATACTTTGGGTTATCTATAGCACAGTAACATTTGATTTAATGTAACAAAATGATGTGATGTGTGATGCGATTTACTCCAGCTATAAGGTGCTGAAAGAGCTTGAAGGACAACTTCAAATGTTTAAAGCACTTGAATTTGTCTTTGGAAAATGTATAGAAACACTCTCTATTGCTTCATGTGCAAAACGGATTTATCTCACCATGAACTCTCAATATTCTCCTGCCAGACCACAAGTCCTTTTTCGTCCTATCCATGTCAGACAACGGAGCCCAGATCTATGAGCTGATGGCGCCCACAGTCTCAGATCAGAGAACGTAAGTGCCTGATACCACTTGATTGATTCATTGACTTTTTATTGCTCCAGTTATTTAATGGGCTAATAACTGTTTTATTTTTTCCCTTGCTCAAGGTGGCAGCGCCTAATCACGCAGAGAGCTGATGCCATGAAAGTCAAACCTCACAGCGTCATACCATTACCTCAGACTGAGTATGTTCAATCATCTTTCTAATTTAATCAGATGTTTCTCTGGGTTTTGGATTGTTGCTAACGAAAGATGTTGCTTGTGTGCCAGTGGGGAGAGAGACGGTGTGGAGATCATTACTACAGGGGTTTCCAGGCTAAGTCGAGACCAAGACCGCACTTCCACTGGCAGCACCCAGTCCACAGGTAGCTGGAGAAACATGTTTTTCAAAAGAAATTACTTTAAATATTCCACCCAACGTCAGCCGTGTGGTTAATCCTCCTCTTATTATTCTCAGATAAAGAGAGCAGTCCAGCGCCTAGAAGTGCGACGCAGAGTTCTGTACCAGGTAATAATCCATTCGAGGGGGTAAAGCCAGAGGAGGAGGAGGAGGAGGAAGGTTTTGTGGACCCAGACCTTCCTTACCAAGTGGCTGAAGATGGAAAAGAAGGAGACTCGTTCAACATGTTTCCCTCCAGAGCAGATGAAGCACTGAAAACATGTAAGCACAGAACAGATGACTGTAAATCAAGGGCTGCACATGCACTCCATCCATCGTCTGTACGCAGATATTGTATGTGTGACTCCTCATCCTCTCCTGTCCCTTAGTGGCAGCATTAAAGCAGGTGTTGGTGACCCAGCTGATGTCCCAGGAGGCAGTAGAGCAAACCAAACGCTCCACGGGGGCTCGTCTCCTCAGGACCACCTCTCTGCGGACCCCCGTAGATAGTCGTGCACGGGTGATGGTCCACAATGGCTCAGAGAAGAACAGCTCCCAGACAGAGGACCCAACTCAGGACCTTGGCTCTGGGGACACAGGCTTCTTTGATTCTCCTGAAGATTATGGTGAGACTGAGCAAATGTTTTGTCTTTTTACATTTCACTGTAGACTTAGAGAGATTGCACACACTGATAGATTGTAGTTACACCTCTGGGCTGACTGCCAGAGGTCAGCTCTACACACTGGTGTGTCTGTGACTGACTGAGTTACCAGGTTCAGGGGGTGGGGCTGCAACATGTTGCCATAAGCCTCAGAATGACAGTGTTTTTATTTAACTTGTTGCATTTCAAAGGTAATGACTTGTGTCTAAGCACTGAGGGGTACAAAATTTGAATAGAATTTTCCCATCGGCTGTAGCAAGTGAGTGAATTATGCATCAAGGGAAACAGAAACACAAACAGACGGGAATGTGGATATGGTTAATACGTTTAGAATTCTATATTGAGGTTTCTGAGCAGAACATTTATAGGAAAAATAGACTTGACCCTTAAAACTATGCTACAGTTGTTGTATTTTAGTTTTGCTATGGTTCCCTTCAGCACAGATTTTTTTTACCCAACACAAAGTATTAATCCAAACTGACTGGTTCATGGGACAATGTTGACAATTCTGATCCTGTGTCATCAATGGACCACAAGGATGCACATGGAGAAAACGAAACTAAGTGACTGACAGCTTACGATGCACTTTAAGGGTTATCTGTATTTTAATTCAAAACAAAATTGGTCTTCTACATTAAAGCATCAACAGAACAGATTTCATGGTAAACAGATGCTTTTATTAGAAGTTTAGCTCTTGAAATGATGAAAATCTGATATCCGCTGTAAAAATCCTGTGGTTGGTTTGTTTGCTTGCTATCGCACCACATTCAGACAGATATCCACCTTTTCGAGCACGATGGGTTCTGTTGTTCAGGCTGCACTTGAGGTTGAAGGACAGATGTCAAAGCTGCCAGAATGAAGCGCACTCAGCAGGCACACAGATTTGAGTTTGTTGTAACCGAACAAAATTGATAGGTGTGGAGGCGCCCTTTGTCTTTGTCTGATCATGCAGTTTTTCCTTAAGCAGTAGAACCAAATCACTTCTTTTGAATCCCCCAGCAGGGTATTTAGTCCTGGAGGGATACGGTGGCCCAGGGGAGAGCAGCACAGATGATGACATCTTGGCATCAAGCACAGGGAAGCAGCTCAGAACCGCACAAGGCTGCGCTGCCGACTCTGGCATCAACTTGAGGTTTTCTTCAGCATCACAGGCCGGCAGCCTCTCCTCTTTCAGCAGACAGGTGTTGTCTCACCTCAGAAACCTTCAGGCCAACCTCAACTACCTGAAGGTAACAAACAGTCACTGAGCTCACAGCATTTCTATATATATAAAAAAAAAAAGTAGTTTGAGATTTTCACCTCGTGGTCATTTTTATTTACAATTGATTGTTTTTCTTGCAGGAGGTTGAGACCAAGTACAACAATCTAGTACGCCAAAGGCCAGAGAGGTCAGCCGCAGACACGGATGGAAACAAAGGTACCTCAATTCATTCTTAGTCATGATCGTTACAATAACTAAATCTTAATTAATGAATCACTTCCCGTATGTATCCCTTTTCTAATCGCACACCTCCATTTGTTCCCCAGATAAGAGATAGTGGAAGTCCGTACCGAAGCTTTTGGCTCTGGTCCCAAAGAGGAAGTACCGACTTGTTCTCTGTTCCTACTTCTTGTGTCCTGGACTTTCTGGACATCTTATAAGCTTGTCCTCTCACTGCTGAGCCCCCTGTTTTTCCATCGTCGTCGCCCGCGGTCGCCACAGAGAATGAGAGACTTGAGTGTGAGCAGAAACGTTTGAAGGGTGGAGTCATCTTTGTGATGCCGCGCCTCCCTCCATCAGCACAAGGCAATCAGGGAAGTGGGATTGCCCCAGAAAACCTCACCCCTCCACCATCTAACACCCATTTTTCCCCGGACCTCCCTGCAAGAAAGAGAACTTATACCAAAATGTACAAAGATGTGTGTTTAGAATATATATATATGAAACACAAAACAAGAAAAGGAAAATTTTAAGATAATGTATTAAGATTTTTTTTATCCCAAGATGTATTTATTTTCTTTCTTTTCATTTTTTAAAAAAGTGTTTCCCACATTGCTTGCATGCTTTTGGCCATGGTGTTACCTTTTGGCTGCTTTTCCTGCTTCAGTCATACAGGGTTAGTGTGAGTGTTGGGTGCACGCTAGCATACGAGCACGCTAGCCTAGCGTACCCTGATGAAATGGCAGGAATGTATTCAGACTGATAGAGGCCAGAGTGATGGATAGATCCCATTGTGTTAAAAACTCTTGAATTGTGTTGAAGCCTAGAATTTCAGATAAATTCTAGGTGTGGTGTTAACTAGAATGAAGAGTCTGAAGGCTCTGATCTGGTCCTGTTGCATTTTCGTGCTGCCTCCTTCCTCTTCCTCCTCACTGTGAGCAGTATTTTGCCTCTCGTCTGCTCCTCTTCTCCTTTGCGTGTGACTCTCCCCGCTTCTTTTCCCTGTAAACACTTTTGGGTGTCATCCTTCTCCTTTCCCACACAGCCCAGTGGCTGTCATGCTTATTTATCCCCCTCCCACAATCTATATGTCATGCTTCCTCATCTGCCTCTGGGTATCTTGCCCCGTTCCCTCTCTTCTCAAAGGAGCACTCATGCTCTTTCTGTATCAGCTCCTGACAGAGATGCTGCTTCTTTCTGCTGCTGTTGGCGATGCTGATCTGACTGCCTGATATTCTAATAATGTCATGAAGTTCAACATATGTACAATGATCAAGTTGGAAGGTTATGCATAACTTTAATAAATAAATGGTGCCATGACACATTCAAAAAGAAAATCCATTCCTGTTTTTGTGAGAGTCATGAAGAGATATAAATTTGCCATGTCAGGCTGCTTCACTGGTGGTCAGTTAAACATTACTTTAACAGCACTTACTGAATGACCGTTTTAGTAATGGAGAAATGATTGAAGACAATTTTTTTACTTAGAGCGAGATGAGAAAGATCAAGGACGTCGGAGCATTAGTCAAGATGGATGAGTCAACTCTCTTTAAAAAGAAAAAAAAAGAAGTGTCCTATCCTTGAATTTTTCCTCAGCTTGTTGTTTAAATGACTTCATTCCATCAAAGTGACACAGAAACGTTGAGGTATGCCATTAATCTATACACTTTAAAACACAAAGACATCGGATCATAACTATCGAGTACTCGCACTCGTATCTTTTCTCCTGGTTGAATTATAGTTCCTGTTAAACAGAATCATCACTGACATATATCAGCTTAAACCGGAACTGTCCTCTGGTAATGTAATATATCTGTTCTATACATGCTGACCTCTTGTCCTCACCTGTTTGAAAGCATACATTTTGTAGATGTCAGTAATTCATCTTGTGCCTGTTATATTTCTTGCTGATGAGATGTCATCTCATCCTCATGTAAGACATTATATAACAAGGTTTCATTTAATCCCTGTATTAATCCAATATAATCACTTATTACAGGGTGTCACAGGTCCTAATACTTTAGTTTGGCTAAAACTAACTACCCCATTATTTCTTCAATGAATTTGCAATAAAATTATTTTTTTTAACTGTTAAACAATTGCCTAACATTTTTAGGAAAAGTAATTAAATTAGTAGTTTACATATTGCACTAGCATGCTGGTAGTTCAGCTACATTCATATTTACATAGTGATTCAAGTAATTCAATTTACGTTTTTTAAACCCTTTGACCAGCCTCGCCCTCTTTTCTTTAATCCTGGCTGCCCTGAAGGCATGTGTAGGCAATCAGTTTCTTCAGGCAGCCATCATCACAGCCACCTTTCCGTTGTGCATGTGTAAACAGGTGAGCGCTCCTCACTGTTGACACAGTGACAGTATCACCACGGATATATTACAACCAGTGTTCAAGCAAGTTGGTGCATGCTATTTTAGAAGCAATAAACTCGATTGAATGTCTCTAGGCAGAGGGAAAACAATCACTTCTTTCCATTGACTTTGTATAGGACAAAGGATCATTCCATATGTTAGCAAACAACAGCTGCTGTGAAAGCACTATGAACAGGGTGAAGAAACCATAACTATGTTTTTAAAATCTGAAAAACAAAAAGTGGATAGAGCTCTTTACAGACTTGAGATTTCAGCAGTTACAGTGGGGGGGGGGTGATTCTAAAACTCAAAATATATAACTATGATGATGCAGTATATTGTAGCAATATGTCAAATCTGGTCAGGTTTTTAGGAAAAACTACATTTCTGCCTCTTAAGGAAAAGCATGCAACACCATCTAGCAGATTATGGCTAAATCTGACAGCTATGCAGTGCTTTAGCTTGCTAGCATAAAGCTAACATTAGCTTGCTAACAGCCAACTTGTCCTTTATGGTAGACATACAGATTTAAAATAATTATATGGTAGTCTCACATGGAAATATTGCTAAAAAAAAATTATTATTAATAATAATAATAATAATAATAATAATAATAA
>JAOWBC010001387.1:13456395-13470908 GCA_028566105.1 Hypoplectrus providencianus | reverse complement strand
TGTGTGTGTGTTAGCCTGCAGGTGAATCTTCCCAAATTCAAACTGACTTGCGCCATTTGGGGTCAAAGATGCACGTTCTTGACTCTTTGTCGGATGATTTGTTCCTGAAAGGGCAGCTAAGGCGAGGCATGCTACATCTTGGTGACTGAAGGTGGGCAGGGATGTGTTTGCTTCAATAGGTGCACAGTGTTCCCAGAGATCCGCATTTGATCTTGCTTATTCACGAGAACATTCCTTTAGTTTTTCTGTTTATGTACCAATTCAAGTATAGCTCCTTATGTGCGAGCCAGATGCCTCGCAAGCGGTGATTTCAGCCGTTCCTCAAACTATTACTGTCACTTAAACGCTCCCACCTGTCCTCATTGCTCATTTCTGCTGCCTTGGAATGAGTTAGAGAAACACTTATCTGCCCATTCTCCTTAGCCGAGTGCAATATAGCTCTTGTGTGTGCCTTGGAAATGGTTTGCTACGAGTGACGAAATTGTCCAAACAAAGCACGTAACCCTGGGTTTCCCCATCAGGCACTCATCATGCTCAACGGCAGCTTTTCTGCAAAGAGGCATATCCACTGTAGCACATGAAATTCACATCCAGGCGCCGTCTAATTGTATGATTGCTTTCAAAACTGTCGCATGCAATTATTGTTTGGATTGGGTAAGCTGTGACACCAACGTGGAGAAGGAGTTCTTGCTGCTCCACATTCATGTCACTCTGCTCTTCTTCACTGCTTTATTCCTTATTACCCACTCTCTCTTTTTCTCTCATCCATCATGTTATGTCTTCCCATCTCTCTGGCCACTGGAAGAAAGCCAGAGCCATTAGCCTGCTGTCGGCCTGAGAGAGGACGGGGATCTATCCTGTTAGCTGATGCAAAATGAACAGCAACACTTGGTCGCACAATGCACAATACTGGAGGACCTTTGGGGATGGAAGGTGACATGGTAGATGTGTGTTTGTGTGCGCCGACATTGTGCCACACAACCTGACACATCAACACAGCAGTGGTGCACTGGTGCAGCAGTGGTCTGATTCATAGCTAATGAATATTTACCAGCCAGCCTTGCAGTGTCTGAAACTGCAACGGCTCACAGGGGAAACAGAGGTGTTGAACCACTCGTGCCTCAAAGTTGTAAATCGATCTCTGGCACAAGCGACTGTCAAGGTGAAGGGTTCGCTCTCCATGCACGTGTGGACATGCATCAGTGCGTATCGAGCGCTTTGCATATATGAACATACTTTTACGTGTGTCGATATGTTTGCGCTGTCAGATGCGTGTTCTGTCAATCACCCTGACAAAGGTGATTGACAGCTGATTTACCGTACACTGCTGCTTCACTCTACATTACCATTTGATCATACACAGAGGTTATAATACAATAAATACGACAGTTATGCTTCTTTAATGTCCCACTTCACATGCTCAGCTCTCCTGCTACTGTAAGTAATCTTGTGGAAGGGGATTCCTATTGTGTGTGGTTAACATATTTTTGAATATTGCACTTCAGAAGTGACATTTATTTACACCAAAAAGTGTGGAAACAGACTTTAGTTCATTTTGATTAACAAAATAGGAGCATTGGGCCTTCATGGTGCAGTATAACCTCTGAAAATTGGGTTTTAAATAAGACTTATTTTTACATTATGAAATATTAAGTGCTCATTGTGAAACTGCCAAAGGTTAAAGCTGGAAAACCAAAATATTATTAGCTATTATTCTACTATAATAAATAATTTACCAATCAAAAACTCAAAAGCACCTCTGCTTCTTCAGGACTGTGCAGGTGTAATTTGATCACAGATGACTGACCATGAATTTGCAATCTACCCGAAACTCTCCATTTTTAAAAGCCCATCTAAATCCTGATTGTGCGTCAAAGTTTTCAACACCTACATTAGACAAGTGAAAGAAGCGCATAAGTAATGAGAAATACAGAGAATCTTTAATTTGACACAACTGAAGTTACAGTGTCTTAATGCGTGACCCCATCACTCATAGTTAAAAGCTAACTGGGGGCTTTTAACTTTCACAGTGAGGCTGACAAAATAATTGGAGACCAGATTCATCGCGGTGATGAGTGGTCTTTGATTCTGGTTTTCAAAGTTCAATGCAGAGTTCCCACCAGCCCGCTCATAGAAAAGGAACCTCTCAGGTTGACGAGTGAATAAGGGAGCTGATGCCAAAACCAGCTGTCAATAGAATAATGCTCTGAATGCTAATGAGGGAAATTGCTGACTATCCATGTTCTGATTTGTCAGTGAATTTTATTCCCTGTTAGTGCACCTTGCCAGCTTCCTTCAATCAATAAGCCAGCAGGGAGGCTCCCGCTCTCTGACTTCAGCATTAATGTGTCATCCATTGTGAGTTGCACCACGCACCCTTGTTCGCATCATAGTGAGGTGACTGTACCCTTGTCCTGCCATTTCAGCATCAGCAGCCTTGTTCACATCCATTCCACCCACACATCGCTGCAGCTCATTGGGGATTTCAGATTTTATCGATAATGCCCATTGCAGTGTCAGTGTGCTGCCTAATTACAAATTGGCTCTCGCTCAAATATGTTTTGTTTAAAGTCTGGTGTGGTCATGCAAACATAAATCAAGGCATGTACAGTTCAGTCACAGTGATGGCAGATGGCTCTGAGACAGCGGCAGACTCGCGGATGACATGGCTTGAATACGACATATTCATGAACCCATCTATTTTTATATGACTTATTTTCCGTCTCGCTTCAGCGACTTGTTCCACAGTTCAACTGCAGCCCGGTACTAGATGGCACTCAGTAAAGCATATACTGCGCTGTAGTGTGTCTCAGCAAATGCTATGCAGCTGTCAATGTGCCAGTTCCACAAGTCAGATTTTCAGCCACAGTTAAGAGTTTTTTTTTCAATGCCCCATTAACAGCATATTTCACATCAGGAGATGCTCATATCTATGACTGGGCCTGAGATGACACATCAGATGTGCCCGTTCATTTTCTAGGAACTGTTTAGCTGCAACACTGCACAGCATATCAGTACTGTTCAGTAGCTATTTGGACAGCCCTTCAACCACTGCACTGAGCTTTGGAAAGTGCATGCATATCTTTATTGTCTGAGTGTCTGAAAAAATAAAGGAATTGTTTCTTCTCATATCTGTTGATGGGGATAGTGTGTGATGGTAGTCATTTCCAAACTTAATGGTGAAGGATAACCCCATGGCCCTGTCAGATGAACTGTATTCAACATGTCAATATTGAGGTTGGTCAGTCAGCAATGGTGCTACTACTTGGAGTGCATGTTTTATTCAGTCATTCATTAGTTGGTAGCTATTTCAACCATGTACGCATATTGGCTAACTATTTCCACAGTTTATCCATTACTTTTAGCTAACTCTTTCAACTTTTTATCCATTCCATTTAGCTACCAATTTCAGCATTTTATACTTCAGTTTTAGCTATCTATTTCAGCTGTTTATCCATCACATTTCGATAACAGTTTTAACTGTTATCTGTTACTCTTAGCTAACAAATTCAACTGTATGTGGATTGCTTTTAGCTTACTATTTTAACTGTTTATCCATAACTGTTAGCTAGCTGTTTCAACTGTTCATCCATTTCGTTTAGCAAATGATTTCAACTTTTTTTCCATTACCTTTAGCTTCAATTTGTTTAGCCATTATGTACTGTTTACCCAGTAGCTTTAGCTAACGATTTGGCCTTTTTATACATTACATTTATTTGTGTCTATTGCTTTTCCATTATGTTTAGCTAATGATTTCAACCTTTGATCCATTATGTTAAGCTGAAAATCTGGACTGTTTACCTATTGCCTTTGGCTAATGATTTCACTTTTTATCCATTACTTTTTGTTCATTATTTTAACTGTATTAACTCTATTTGAGCTATTATATATTTGCTTGAAGTGTGGCCTGCAGGCAAATGACAGCCATCAAAAATATTCTGAGATTAGATGAATTCATAATATTTTAACCATCGGCAGTCCATTTGAATACTTGCTTACCTTTAATACCCTTCTCTGACACTGTCTCAAACTATGAGCCCCTAACAAGCATTAGTCCTGCACACTGAATATCCAGGATTTTATTGTTGGTGGATATTCACCTCCTTTTCAATTCTGTGAAAATACAGGGTTGAATCAATCACATGGAGTCTAACTTTATTGAACTTTAACCTGCTAAAATTGTCTTGGTCAATCAACTGCATTTGTGTGAATGTTTGTTTTGGTTTGGTAAGGTGAATTGATGAAGTCTCACCCTTATTGAAATGACAATTAAAACTCTTATTTCAGTGCTATAATTAGCTTCAATTCCATTGGCGCTTCACTCACCCTGGATTTGATATTGGCCAGCTGATTACATAACAAAACATGAATAAATTAGACTTACAAAGCATTGTTTTAAGTAATTAATAGAGAGCATGAACGATACAAAAGCAATATGAAAGTAAAAGACAATCACAAAAGATGAAAAGGCATTCCTGTTTGCCTCTTGTTTTTTAGTGTAGCCCGGGGACATTTATCCAAAGGATGACAGGCTACTTCACACAAGGTTCAAAGGTCTCAAATGTAATGGGACCAGCCCAAGTCATACATAAGAGGTAATCAATGAAATAATAAAAGCAGTTCTGACAGCATGGGGAGGATCTGAGTGGGGCTTTCTCAACAGGGGGTATTCTAGTTTTCTTTCCTTTTCCACTTCAGCATTCTGAAATTTGAGCAGAAAATAACCAGCATTTTTGACATTTGGAGAGGATTGGACTTTTTCTTTTTTTAAACCCTTCCTGCACTCCACTTTTTTTTTTTTTTTTTTTTTCCAATTGTTGTCTGTTACAATAAGTCACCTATGGGTACAAATTGAGCAACCTGAACCTAAACATTAAAATCAGCCAAAAATAGGAAATGTATTAACATAGGAAATACAACATACAACAATGTCAATAAAACACGTATTTGGATTTGCATGATCATTTCTATAATATCTGAACTGATTACTGTTTAAAGTGTTTCTAGAATCCACATAACCATTATAATAATCATTCTTTGCTGTTTTTTGTTATTTATAGATTCATGTATTCTGGTTGATTTCTCATGCATGGAAAAACATGTCACCTCTTGTTCTGTAGTACATACTAATACTAAAATGAGTCATCTTATTAAATTTCAACTTAGGGAATGGGGGGTGGGGGGTTGTTTTTGACAAATATGTTTGCACCAAAATTGAAATGGTATTATATATATGCTATCATGTCATGTGTAATATAGATCATGACAGAATTTTTATGAACCTGACCTTTAAAATGATGAATAACAGGAAAGTTTTAGTTTACTTTTACACGTGAAAAAGTTGTATGACATGTTTCGTAACCTCCAGAGGGCGCTGTGCGAAGTCTCGTAAACTGCCTCATGTGATATAACATGAGTTAGCTTTTGTTAGCCACATGCCTGCTCCTTGTATAACACACTGAACTTACTGTGGTGGAGTTGCATTGTGGGAAATAGCACAGAATTTCTTGCAGCAGTGGCGACTCTTCCTCCTTGCTGCTGAGTGACAGCGTGTCTTTGTAACATCCTGTTATGTTTGCATGATGTGTTAGCAGGAACAAACTCCTGATACGCAAGACAATAACAATGATTTAGCCAATAATTTAGGGAAAAGCAAATAGCCAAATACATATTCGGCAAAGCTTTGTGTTTCTCCCAAGAGGCTTATGAAAAATGAATATCACTCTCACTCTGCGTTACTAGACATAAATATCCCACTGTGTTTCCATTCTGGCCACATATAATGGAATGTTGATTATGGGCACCACTTCATTGGGTCCCACTTGAAGCATGCTGATTTCATTTTTTATCAATAATAGTTCATAAATTACTCGACACATAGCTGACTGTATGGTATGCAAATTGCCTTGGTGATAATGCACTGCAGAATGTGGAAAATGTGCTCCCGGGTTTGTGCATATTACAGTGCAATCCAGTCACTCAGTGTAGCTCCTGAGGCTATATCTAAACATGCCTGTGGATGCCTTGCTGCTGCAGGTAATTTTTGAGAAATAAAGCCCCTGTGTAGCTGTGATCCAGTAGCAATGCAACTAGAAAGTCAGTCTGCTATCATGGGAAAAACATCCCTCAACTTATTTTCCTCCCTCCCCGCTACGTGACACGATTCTTCGATTCTCTAAGCAATTTTCTTACATGTGGAGGAGGTGCTCTTCTCTGGAGTGTCTCCACTGTAAAGACATGTATGGTTTGATCGGTGGTTGCACTGAGAGCGGCTTGGAAAAAGTCGGGACGTCATTCTAAGATGTCCGGGTACATCAACCTTCACCTTTTTACCATAGTGTTGGGTGTTTATGTCCACTGCTGCATGTGATTCATCATCTATGTGCTGCAAAATGGACATCCATCTCTTTTGTAGCTGCAGCTCACCTTTTCTCCCACTGCATAGCAAACCAGTGGCCACTCTTCTCACGTGTTGACAATTGCAGAAAATAAAATGCTTAAATCAACAATCAGTCAAGGGTAAGACGGAGAAGCAGTATGACCTTATTGCTGACCCATTGAATTCCCACAGATCTTGACAGATGTAAAAGTGCAAGCCGATGCTGTAGGCTGTTTGCTGATTGGCGATAAGGTCAGTAGGAGCTGTTCTGTAGGGAGCACCTGCTCAGGAGGGAGGACACCTTGTTGCTGCTCTGTCTGTGCCCTTTAAATGTTGTTGCTGCAATCTCCTGTTAAAGATTTATATTTTTAAAAAAATGTGTTTACAATTTCACACGCCCTGAGGTGCAGTAAACAGGTAGGAATGCATTTATTTATAGCAAGTTGCATCAAAGTGATGTGCTCCATCTTTTACAGGCATAATTCCTTTAAATCTGTCATTTAATGCCTCATGATAAAAGCCATGACCTCATATAAGTATTTTTTTCTTTTCTTTTTTTTCCACTGCTGAACCTTCCAGTATGCATTCATGTTTTTTTTTTTTTAAAAAGGCTTAAACTCGCTAATGTGCCAGTATGAGTTGAGCTTTCTCGTTGCAGGCTGTGTTCACATGTTGAAGAAACGCAGCTCTGACACGCTCTGGAGTTTTTCGGCGCTCCTATAAATGCACCAAGAGTCCGGAGCTCCTTCCCTTTTCACGTCTGGTCAGCCGCGGTGTGAGGAAGGCACCAAAAATAAAATCCCCTCTGACTGCTAGTGTGTGTGCGCGCAAGAAAAAAAAAAGGGACGCGACTTCGCCTGCACCTCAATCTGCTCTGCATCTTTGCACCGGACCGCAGTGGATACAGCCGGCTGTCCAGGGACTACATCTACAACACAAGATGTAAAGGAGGTGTTTTTGTCCACAGCGTTTTTCACAGACAGGTCCGTTTCTTTTTTTGAAGGAGCACAGCACAAGGCGAGATCTCTGCCTGGCTTTTTTCTCTTTGCGCTCTCCCCTCACTGCTAAGTGGGATGCAGGATACGCAGCATCACCGGCACCGTTTGAATAAGCCTAATATATAGAGACCTTCCAGTTCAGCAGGCCTATCTATTTCTTACTGGTGACTGAAAAAAACAAAACTCTGCCGGTGTGGAAAAAAAGGACTGCTTTTCTTCGGCGGATAAAGTAAGGAAGGGTATTTTTCCAACTACTTGGGAATGTGGATGTTTTTTTATTCCGCGGGCGCACTAATGCCCCATAAAACAGGAAATGGTTTGCTCATCTAAAGATCAAATATAACTGGACTGCTGTTGATGTTATCGCTTTTTATCTGAACCATCTCTCTGCCCAGTGAGTCTGGGTGTGAGAGTGTGTGTGTGTGTGTGTGTGTATGTGTGTGTGGAGGGAGGCGCGGAACAACATCCAGAGAACTAGTACAGGCTACAGGGGGGGAATTGAGTTACATTGCAATTACGCTTTTCTTGCAAAACGACGTATTTCTGCGGGCAGTGGACACTCTCACCAAAACCAGAGCCAAACTATCAGAGAATTTATTTTTTTAAAGAGCTGGACGAGAAGTCACACACATAAACCAGGTAAGACGAAGTTTTTTAAAGTGAAAATACGCATTGCATTGTAGAGAGCATCAGGGAAACTGTGCTGGATGCTGAGATGGTTTAACGCCAGTTTGATAAAGATAAACGCTGCGTCAATGACAGACTAAACCTCCTTTATGAGAGGCGAATGCTTCATTGTGCAGCAGAAGTTGAGACACTGATTATCCATCATATCCTCGCTTATCAATGATGTCCGATTCGGACTCCAAACACTCCTTTTTTTCCCCTGCACATTTTGCTGCTTCTGTGTGGTGCGTTTGGGGCACTCCTGCTGGAGCCTAATTGTTGCATGTTGGGGGCTTGATGGGAAATAAGGCTCCTTGTGCAGCAGATATTGGAGGGTCTCAATAAGGGCTCACAGATCATTAATTGGGAGGAGACAGAGGCCGAGGATGTTTCAGTCGTGACGGATGACAGGAAGACTTACAGTGATAAAGTGTTCAATTTAAGTGGAGTGATACAGATCAAGCGTAAATTCATTACGGGGGGTGATCGATCGCTGTTGTGGTTAAGTGTTCATCCACCACTCCTTACAGACTTGGAGTTTGGACATTTACTCATTTGATTGTTTTCATTTATTTATTTTTATATGAAAAAGAAACAATGAAGGAATAAGTGAACGTGATGCTGTAATGAGATTTAGTGAGAGAGGAATGGATGTGTGCTTGCAAGGGGAAACACATGAGCTATTTTTTGGCACCACCTTGTGGTTCATTTTAGTGCCTGTTTTTTTGGCTCCATTCGTGGCATCCACAGGTTTTTGCAGTGGATGCCAAAACAAACAAAACCCCTTTTTGTTTATCGTCTCAAAGAATTAATGTTCTGTGAAGTGATGCCGTGGTAAATTAAAAATGTGGGTAGCTTTTGACCCCCAGGCAGTAAATGGTCATGACCGCACATAAGAACTGCAGATGTATTTTCTCTAAATGCTTCTGTCTATTAAAAATTGCATTTGCATACATCTTGGCAGTTTGATTGTGCTTGTTAATATGAAACATTGCATACTATAAATCAACACCAAATGAGACTCAAATATATTTTTTCAGCTTTTCAAACAAATATGTTTTTTTTCTCTAAACTCTTGGTTATAGTCTTTATTGTTTAACCATTAGTCTTTTCCTGTGTAAAAAACGTGATCTGTACTTTTCTTATTCTCCATTTTTCAGCAGTATAGTTATGCAGAACTTTATTGGCAACTGCATGATAACCACCTGTTAGTGCGACACTGGTGCCAGCTGATGCCAGCATTTCTGCAAGCTCAAGTACTCTGTGTTGATCCCAAAATGAATAAATGCTGCATCCATAAACACAAACTGCTTCGCTGGCTGTCTTGTTGTAAGTCAGATATTTGCTTTTCACAATCAGTTTCATGTTCATAAGTTTATCTGCGGCTTGGCAATTCCAGTTCACACACACACATAGTGCCTGGTGCCAAAGGCTACTGCTGAGGCCCCAAAGGAACACTTAAAGTTTGACAGCTCATTAATTGGGTATGGTGATAAACTTGGATTGGCTATATGCAATTATGGATTGGGTGCACATCAACAATTTATTGTCCTGCAGATCTGTGCTGGTTCAAAGAGAGTTTTTTGTTCCAAGACAGAGAAAGCCAGCAGTAGCGTCCAGCATGTGGGGATTAGTCAGAAGGGGGATCAAATTAAGAATAATTCAGTAATATTGGATAATTATTTGCACAAATTACAGGTTTATTTTCCCAGATGGTTAAATTGAACAAGCTTGCCTATTAAAATTAATGAGATGACAACATGAAATTGCAACTGCATGACAATGAACCAAAGGTACAGATTTCCAATTTCACATTGAGTTGAGATCATTTTTAACTACGAATTCCTGTACAATTTTTTATAGACATACAGTCACATTTGTCTATGCATGGAGTAGCTATGAAGCAAATAAACGCATCATAAGTAGTTCCGAGATTACTCAAGACCCCTTCATTCATCATTTACTTTAATGATTATTTAATTAGCAAGGCGAAAATGAATTCAAATGTACTGTCAACTGGACTGTGATGACATTTGTGAGTTGACACAGGTGAGGTCCATAATGACGACACGATCCACACTTGAAGGATACAGTTTAGTTAATGGTGCGACCCATGTGGGGATTTTCCCTAAGGTGCATTGAACACACCATGAGAGCGTGTCTTGTCATAGATGCACGTTATGGGGGGAAAAGCGACTACTAGGAGCGTTTAAATTGATTCAGTGCTAAGCTTGTGTTGAGGAATTTCACTATTTCACTATTCAGCTAACTTCCGCTTTATTTTGGGAAACATTTCGTGTCTAAAGGCTACCTGTTTGTATCGGTATTCACACCTGCACGCGCATACGGATCTGCTCATTAAGATTTTTTTTTGTAAGTAAGAATTCCCTTCGTTTCCTCATTCTCTGCATAGCCTATATTTTCTAGCTACATTAGCAGCTGTAGTTATTTATAGTTGGTTTGTTTTTAAAGCTGCACGAGTCGTCATAAATCACTTGGCTGCCTTTCTTTAGGTGAAAGTTGGAGGGAAAGGCCTGCCACATTTTTTGAAGGATATGAGTTATATTCTCGATCAAAACTAATGTTTAATGGAGTGGCTGTTGTACTGTGATGCATTGCTTTACAAATAAATTCTCACAAAATCTTCAGGGACACGTTAGTTTTAAACTACAGTTTGCTTGGAATCACTCATTTACACAATAATTTAATTCATTCACATTATTTGATCTTACGTTTGTGATAGAAATGCAATAAATACATTTAGTTTAAAAACAAACAACTGCTGAAAGCCCTTCAAGGCAAATTTAGATTTCAGAATATGAGTTATTGAAATTGAAATTACTTTATTTTTACCATCAGAAGTAGTTCCTTTAATTACCTTACTCTACATCATGTTAATGTAATTTTAAACATTTCAGTCACCCACAACAGCTGTTAGAAAAAGTTGAATTTGCCTTTAATAGGCACTGAAGAAGAATGGAAGGAGTAGCAGCCCGCTTCAGCACTGGGACAGCACAGGCAGGGCTCGTCCCAGTCCCAGTCCCAGTCCCAGTCTCAGTCCCAGACCAGCAGCAGCCCTGTTCTCAAGCAAGATGGGGGCTTGGTCACTGAAGGCCTGGCCTGAAGGTAAAGTCTCTGTCACAGATGTTCAGGATATTCCTCCTCTATATTTCCACCCATTTCTTTCTTTAGTGGCATTTGATAGCTGTGTTTTTGTGCAATGCTTGGTGGAGGTACTGGTAGATTACCCACCGCCATTTGGTGCAGATTTAATTTTCGTGTCCTCCTGCGCCTGCTTGATTTTCCTAGCTCTGTTTCATGGCTCAATTTCTGCGATGGGTGGAGTGGTGCTGCTCCCTCCACTCACTGGCTGGCTGCTGTTTATTTGTTTGTTCGCTTTCAGAGTTCACTTGTTTGCAGTGCTGAGCGTTATGAAACAGATCCACTGTTAGTAGAGCACAATGGGCCATTGTTGACAGCTGGCGTACCTGGAGCAGTGGTTGGCAAAAAGGGTCAACCAAGGGCCAGTTTTCTAGCTCTGTGCTGCAAAGACACAGATCTTTCTGGTTTTAATTCCTTTGTTTGTCTGCATATTATTTTAATTCACTTGGAACGGGCCCACACATTATCCAGGTTGGATGTATGCTCTCTGTAATATGCCTGGCTTTACAGCTTGGTCAGGGGCCAGAATTGGCCAACAGGCTGCTGTTTGCTACAGTCTAGACTACATAAACAAATGACTGGAAGTGGATCAGGCTTTATATCCTGAATACTTTACTGTTTTATATTGTGCTTAATATATCAAATGCCTCCATTAGTACTGATCTTGCAGATTGGCTTTGGATATCCTATATTTAAGGTAGTACTCAGAATTTTATGATGAATATTTATGATTATGGTAATTCAGTTGCTTTCCACCTCCACTATGTGTTTAATGTAACATGATTACTACTACAACAAATAATGGTAATTAAGGTAGTGGCACTTAAAAAGTGAGGGTGAACACCTCATTTGCAGAAGCAGGAGCCTGCTATTAATCATCATCCACACATCTGAACCACACCACCACTGTGAGAAATTACTATGAGTGGGTTGGATGAAAGGTCAGGAGGATGAATCAAATATGACATCTGATAAGAGATTTGTAACTCTTGTAACATTTAATGCTCTGCTTTAGTCAGAAATACAGCCTGTGTTTTCAGAGAAACATTGATTAAATATATCTCAATTGTACAAAAATAATGAAGTAATTTCAATTATACACTGTGTGTGAGACCTGTGGATCATGCTTGTTTCGGGAGTTGACGAGGGATGTTTAACAGCATCTAAAATAGGTCTGGCTGCAACCGCACCGGCTACTGCAGTCAGGTTAACTATAGCATTTAAGCTAACGATTGAATATCCACAGTGTGGAGCTGTGTTTCCCATTCACCTCACCTCCAACGTGGCAAATAAACATTTATTACACAAATCGAATTACAAGCGAGGGCAAAGGAATTGGAGGAAGAAGTCAATGCTAACTGCTAAGCTAATGCAGCTAACAGAAATGAACACTATGCAATCCACTGAGGCCTTTGTAAGAAAGGCACTACAAGACAGAAAGAGCTATGAGCGCCTGAATAGAACTAGTGTAGGTTTAGATGTAAAACGGATAATTAGACGCTATAATGAAGAATAATTGCCAAATTAGCTGTGGTGAGTTCGAGCAGCAAGCATGCATTATAGGTAACAAAGAAGAGAGAGCTGGAAATGAGGCAATATGCTTACATCAGCACGTCAGCCGAGCAGGAGACTGGACCACCAAGTCGGTGAAGCCAGTTTCATTGATTGTAGTGTTGCAGCAGGCCTGAATGTCATATGGTCAATGTAGCCTGCCCGTCACACAGGCCATCAGGTCACCTATTGATAATCTTGAGTAACCAGTGATTGGACAATATAATGGAAACAGTCACCCAATCCTAATGTGCATTTACACAACCCAAAAGAAGAGGACATGATGAGAATCATTTGTGGTAGCAATAATGCACATTTCTTTTCTTTTCTGTGGTCCATCCTGGGCTCTGTACAGACCATATCAGCTCAGCATGTGTTGCTTTACTATAACAACATTGGTTTTATTTAAGAAAGTCAGACAAATGTTGGTGCTGCTTTAATTTCCAGGTGTGTTACGCGTGTGAACACACGGCCTTGCGCTCAGGGTTTGCGTGACATTGTCTTCCGAGGTCTCGTCTGATTGTGCTGAAGGTTAATTATCATCAGCTGCTCTCTGCCTCACAGTGAGGGACGGAGTGACAATCACTAGTCCTTAACGAAGTCTCTTCTCCTGCGAGTGGGAAGGAGCAGCGCTGTCGTGCTCTGCATCTGTCCTACTTCATTTATCCATCCGTCACCGCAGCATGCTCACACACGACTGAATGATCGCACACAGTTTACATTAAATTAGGCTTTTTTTGTTTAGTTTTCTTTTTTTTTTTAATTTCAACTGAAACTGCTTTTTGTGCCTACTGAGCAGCTTTCATGTTTTCTTTATTGCCTCCCTAGGTCATCTTTAACATATTCACTGGGCTAATACACCTGGTGGAGTCATTTGCCCAAGGTTACACTAACAATGTCCTTCACATGATAAACACAGCATGCTAATGGGACTCAGGTACACCTCTCCACTCATAGACATTACCAGACAGTCCTCAAGGTTGAGTGTTTAGGGCATATCTTTTGAGGGCTGCAGTGAAGTGCTGGCTGGCATAGATCCACAAATGTTTACTGAAGTGGGAAGAGAGTCACTTGTACTTCTGCTTGTATATGAATGCCACCTTTTACCTATTGCTACTTTTTCTCCCCATAGATTATGCCTTTATTAATGCAGCGTACAGAGCATGAGTTGGCTTTTCAGAAAACAGACATAGTCTAGTTCTTTATAGCCAACTTTGTATGTAACAATACAGTTCAATTGTCATACATATATATGACTATTTTATTCCTGCAAAAGGAGCTTCAGACTCTTCACTTTGCTTTCTCACTGTCCTTTGTCACTCCTGTTACTAGTGCTGTTGTGGCACTTTGGCTTCTTTATGAGCAGAGAGCTGCGTCTGGTGGAATCATAAGCAGTGATCAGCTTTGACAGCCACGTAGTCTGGTAAAATCCACATCTACGTCAGAAAATGAAATGCATGAGAATAAATTTCAGCTACTGTCTGAAAATGAGACATTGTTCTTTAAAATGTGATTCCAAAAATAGGAACAACCAAGACTGTGTTTGTGTTGTACAGTCTTTGTCTTTTTTTTATTGTCATTTGAGACAGAAGATATTTTCAGTTTGACTTTTACTAAAACAACGGAAAATTCATTGTTTGAATGATATTATACTCTACCTCAAAATGCATGCAATGCAAATTGCATCCCTACAGATACGTGTTTTTCAGTCCAAATCTTGCATCCAAAGTTACAATCCAAAAGGAGCAAAGATGACC